>CAKNXH010001226.1:219462-247891 GCA_932178445.1 Andricus quercusramuli
GGAGCTATGAATTAAACATTATTTTAATTCATTTTCTTTTTTTTTTTAAATCACCTTTCGCTCCGCTGAGAGTCAAACCACAGAACTTTTGAAAAAAAATGAATTAAAATAACTTTTAATTCATAGCTTCATCTGGTCTGGAGAAGGCGTTAAAAATTTCTGTTATTATTTAGTGATAATACGGATTCCTTGAATGATTGGAATTATTCTAATGGATTTTATGAAATTTCACATTAAATCAGTGGGATTGCATGAGCTTCCAGAAGATTTAAAGGTATTTCAAATTTTGGAAGGTTTAAAATATTTCAAAATTGTTGGGTCAGTTTCATTTGTACACAAATTTTGAAGATACAGCAGATGTTTTCTGAGGTGTTACCTATAGAAACTAAATTTCTTTTTCTTTGTGAGAACAAATTTCAATGGTGTTTCGCACATCCGTGTTTGCGTTCCAAGCTAAGTAATTTTTTACATTATTTCTTCATCATGAAAAAAATGATCAAAATAAATATTGGTATTTTCCACAGAGAACAATCTTTGATTATAGTGTTTTCAACAAATCTGATTATTACACAAGTAAAATAAATGTGGCTGTGGTACGTATGTAGATTACACACTATAATTTTCAATTCTAAAAACAGTATGTAATTCTGAATATTTACTGATTAACTTTTATTTTAATTAGTAGAAAATTAGCATTGCTTGGAAACTGCTTCCGCTGAGCTTTTTATATCAGGATTAGTCACAATATCAAAAGGAAAATATTTCGAAGGATGTTAAATTTGCAGTGAAAAGAGGAACTAGATATTCAATTTTGTTTCAGTTAATTTTTGTCGATTACTCAATATGAACCAATTATGGTTTAACTTTGTTTCAGTGAATTTCGACACCGTTTCTTCGTTCAGAATGAAACTTTTTTTCTGTGAGGATATTAAAAAAATTAAGGAAGTCTTATGAGCATAGTTTGGTACATATATACTTTTTTCACTTCTGCTTTCTCCATAATCTGCGTAACTTTGGGTTT
The DNA here is from genome assembly GCA_932178445.1 of Andricus quercusramuli. Classification (NCBI taxonomy): domain Eukaryota; kingdom Metazoa; phylum Arthropoda; class Insecta; order Hymenoptera; family Cynipidae; genus Andricus; species Andricus quercusramuli. Next base: position 220,484 of record CAKNXH010001226.1, read on the forward strand.
CATTATTTTTGAAAAATTTTTCATTAATAATTCTGTTTTGCATTGTTCGGAAATACAAAAACTTCAATACAATTTATTTTCGTTGATTAATATTGTCAATCATAAAAAAGAAAAACATACCATTATTTTATGTTAAGAAGTATTTTTATTTATCAAATTCACACAGATGTGCACATAGCGATCTACACATTTACAGAACAAATCTGTCAACTAAAAACTTATTTTAATTATGTTTTAATGATTTTTTCTAAGACAAAATTTGTTCAACATATTCAATAATAAATAGATTTCAGTACAGGCTAAGAATAAGCATTTCAGTTCACTTCTTACTTCGAATGAAAAAATGTATTGTTAATCTAATAATTTTTTATTGAAAATACGAATAATAATTCCAAACGGAAAAGCTTTTTATAATCTAAAATTGTACAAATATTATGAATCTTGTTTCAATTATAATGATTTTGGTTCGAAAATGCTAATTTAAGATGAGAAACGCCAGCGCAACCTGAAATTGTTTCAAAATTATGAATCTCCTTCAAAATTTAATGATTTTTAAAAAATTGTTCCTGACGAAAACCAATAACACATTCCAAATTGTTCAGCCTTGTAAATTTTATTAGTTTTAACAAAAATCTTTGGATTTAAATCTGATTGATTTTTATTTGATAATAACAATTTCAGCTGGAACATGCCAACGTAAGTTCAAGTTTTTTTGAGTTGTAAATATTCTGCAAATCTAGCCATTCTTCCAAAAATAGCAATGATTTTCACCAAAAAAATACTATCATAACAGAAAATAATTCATAATTATAAATCTCTTTCAAAATCTAGTGATTTTGGTGGAATACACCAAGCCTTGGTGTAGAACGATAACATAACCTAAAATTGTTAAATTTTGTAAATTGTTTTATAGAATTGTGAAAATATTCTAAATTTCGATTATGTTGTGTTTTTTCTTCTTGAATACAAATTTTTAGTGTAAAACGCCAACCTAACAAAAAATTAAAAAAAAAATTAAACCTTCAAAATCTAATGATTTTGGTGTAAAAACATGATTGCCTGTGAAAAACACCAATACTATCAGAAAGTTTTTTTTTAAATTGCAAATCTTGTACATTAAGAAAATAAAAATTTCCAATTGGATATATATTATAATATTACATATTTACCAATAATAGAATTAACGAGAACTGCCAGGGTAAATACCAAATCATCATCGGCCCTCATTTTCTTCTAATTAGAAAAAAATGATGTGCAAAAAAAGTTGTTGACGTAGTGTAACTCATTAATATTCTACATATGCTAGTCGCTATCAAATTCCTCCTTCCATATTATTTCATTATTTGCAGAATGATTTAGAGGCAATAACCTTCTTTCTGTGAGATATTTGTATTTCATTTATCTGTTTTCCTCATTGAATGCATAGAGATGGTACATATTTACAATATATATGTACATTTTAGAGAAGCGTAAATAGCATATTTCTTACATTGTGTTGCGTCATCCGTTTCATTTGCTTCACTTGTTGCAGCGTTAAAAATATTGATATAAATTAGCCTCACACCAGGTAAAAATTTGTCTTTGTGTTTATCTTAAACTCACAAATGATGATGATAAGCGGGCGGTATAAAGACAAGTATATTAATTTTTAATCTTAATTTTCAACCATATGTATGTGGGCGTCCACATGAAAAGGGCCCTTCTGACCGGTGTGGAGTCTTGTATGGAAGCATGTAGACGTCCCATTTCATTCACTATATGTCCCAGTATCATCCTCCACTCAGACCCGAAAATTATACTTTTGACCTCAACTTAGAAAAACGTGAACACCTTCTAAACTAAAACTGGTCATAAGGGCCCTTTTCATGTGGACGCTCACATATAATATTGAACTTGGCTTGTCCACAAAGAAGCTTGAGAATTTTTCAATCCAAATGTTCCATTCTTGAACATTTAACCTTGGTGGTTAACAGTCACAGAAATGTCCTTTTGTGTCAAAAGGATGTTTCTTGATAAATAGAATTTCCTCTTGAATTGAAGGTTAAGAGGATTTTCATTTGTTTCAGTAAGAATCCTTCTGCATCAAACATGATCTTCTTGTGTCAAATTTCACCTAATCTTGCTTTCAAATAATTCTGTTTGTGTAAGAACAATACTCACATTTCGTGTAGAAATTGCCCCGATTAGCCTTGCTTAAAAAAGGTTTCTGGTCAGATCCCAACCAGGCTGCCTCTGGTAAGATTTCATGGTTGGAACCCGACCGGGCACAAGACGGTACTTTCTTTGCTAAAATGACAAATTTTTAAAAAGGAATCTCATGATCAAAGACATATTATTTCTTCAATTGATTAGAAAAAGAACTTACATTCTTACTTCCTACAGTTGGAAATAATTGTATTATTCCTAAATTGAGAAAAATGACCCCGAAGCGAGCCTCCGTTTCAATGTTTTTCTTTTATTCATTCTGAGTCATCGTTCGAGTACAAATTCACTCCTTCTGAGATTCAATTGTACTTGTTGGGCAATGGTTCTCATATGATATAATCAAAGCTCTTCCCTGAAAATCCGTGTCGTGCTCTTCCTCGTCTATGGTACCGGTTACCACACAGAAAAAACTAAGTGTAAACTTTACCCGGATGTCGGGGTAAAGTTTACCTGCAACAAAAATTACCCCATGTGGGTTAACTTTCCCTGAAGTCTCGGTATTTTTCTGGATTTACCGGCGCTTGTGGGGAACTTGGGACAGTTCTAACGATTCGGCAAAACAGCCTTTATGAAGCCGGACCTATCCGATTTGCCTGTTACACCCACCATCAGCTAACTTCACTTCAGCGATTCAAAGCTAGTGGCTTTCCAATTTGCAAGACGGTGGTGACACCTTTCATGAGAACAAAAGACAGTTTCTGCCCATCGAGGGTAATATTTGTGTTTTACCAATACGAACAGGTAAAAATACGAAATTACCTGCAACACTATTTACCCTAAGTTTTTTCTGTACGTAGTGTGTGAAAAAATCCACAAGACTCCGTTTGAGTTTTTCTTTGTATCTTGTTCCCCAGTTCTTTCGAGCATAGAGGACCTAACTGCTGTTCTCTAGATTAGTACCCAGCAGCTATTCAATTAAATCTCTTCTCTGGTCGTTGATGTTTGTGCTCCCCACACTATATGGTGGAGTTTCCGTCACAGTCCAATAGCAGAGGAATCGTATTCTTCTTGCAATATTGATTTAGAGCCTCGAGCTTTCTAGGAAATGCTGGTTGTTCAGCTTCACCTGGTAAATAAGCCGAAGCGGTCCCGCGAACAGAGCTTATGAACCAAAATTGCATCCATACCTTTGACGGCTATGTATGCTATTGGTGCTTTATCCCGAGGCCCCTTATGTGCAGCCAAACCCTCCCTATCCACTAATTCTTTTCCTGTATAACCAGGGTTTCATTTCACTTATTTGATATTAGAATATTAGCCCTCTGGCTTTGCCCTAGTTTTTTTCAATTGAATTTGCAAAAATTATTAAGAGTAAGAGCACTAGTGGGTGGCCGTACGCTGGTTAATGATAACCCCTCTAATTTTAGTTGAGTTGAGTTTGAGTGGAAGCTTCTAATGTGTCCCCTAAGGGTTTACATTGTTCTTGTATCTCTTTCCTATTTATCCACACACCCCCCACGCACTTACTTGGTGGTGGGAGGGGGACCTACAGTTTAAGGTGGGTTCCGAACCACCAAGAGCAACAGCCTTAAGTACTTAGAGAACCTTTTTCTCTAGAGGTACCGGTCCCACGACTTTCCGGAGATGAACAGCTTCCTTGCTAGGTAAGTGTTCACCGCATGGGCCACCGAGACTCTTCCAGAGTGCGAGGCGGGAATTGAACCCGCAAGCCGACGGAGAGGGTCCAAAGCCTATGCCTTAACCCCCACGACCATCATCCCACTTTCTCTAATTTTAGTTAAATATTAAGAAAATGCGAAATTGCGAACATTCATCGTATTTTGCTGATATCATTTTAATTCTACTATCAATTTCTTGCATAACGATGTGCCGAAAATACATTGAGTTTTCTAAAGAAAACATTTAGCGGGTGACATTTTTTAATTTTTGTATAGCAACATTATAAACAAGAAAGTCTGTTTCATTTTAGTGCGAATTTTCAGAAAATATCTGAATTTCAATAAAAATAATAGTGAAATCGCGGTCCTAATGTATTTAATTATTTTTGGGGGCGTGCCAATGGAAATTAGTACAAAAAGTATGGCCTCTAGTCGTTGGCATCCAAGTGCCACTGACCAGATCATGAAATTCTGAAATTATTCCATTCCATTCTATCCACTTTCAATCAACCTTTCAGAGGAGTAATCATTATAAATATTTTGAATTAGCCAGTTATTATTGCATATTCTCGCAAAGATCCATTAATAGTAAAGTATCTTCGACTCAAAGAAACTTGAAGGCACATTGGAATTCACTAAAACTCACGAATTGTCTTATAGCTCTTTCGGAATAAAATTTTCAGAAAAAAGTTCGTGGAAATAAAATGAGTCGTCCTCTTGCCTTGCTATTCATTTCTTCTACTTTTTCCATTTTTTTTTGCTAAACTGACCCATGTAGAGATTTTGCCTTGCAAACTATAAACTGAGAAAAATTCCTGGCAAGTCGTCAACTATGTTTACTTAGTTGGCAAAAGTAGTTAGTCAAACTGCTTTCTTATTTATTGCTAACAAAATTTTTTTGTTTAGACATTCTTTTGGATAGACATTCTAGTTTATTCTAGTCTATTCTTATATCCTATATCGGGTAAGCTGTTCACGGAAAGGGTCCGAAAGTTCGCCCACGAACAGAGGATCTACCATCACACAGAAGAAGTCATTTTTGACTTTCAGTCCTAATTTTATCTATAGAAAATGATTTTGAAGAAATGAATAATTTCATGTTCTAGAAAAACTGCGAGGCATGAAAAAAATCGAAATTTTCATAGGAAAATATCATAATCACTATAACGTTAATTATTACATATATTATAAAATAAGTTAATCAGCGAAGTGTACACACTTCCGGTACCAGTAAAAATAATTTTTACTGGTTTTATAAAAAGCATATTTCAAGCATACCGAAGGGACTGTTATATATTTAAGAAAAAGGTCATGTGATTTAAAGAGAACATTTGATCAGTTTTCAGTTTTGGACGCTTCAAATGGGAGGATCATTGAATATCATTGATAAATATCAAAAGTCTCCTCGAATAAAATTCAAGCGACATGCCATGAAAAATTTCCATTTTTCTCTGCTATCAAATTATATAGACGGTAAACTGTGAAATGTTTCCTTTCTCTCACTCTTAAGGCACGTGAATGAAAATAAATAGAAATTTAGTTATGAGATTTTTATAAGTCAAATAAGATTTTCATTAATTGATGTTATGGTTTTTTTCACCAGCGAAATAGTAATTAATATGATGTTAATGTTTTTCGTCTACTTGGTCTAAAATCAATATTTCTTGAATATTAATTATTAATTTTATAAGTTATGAGAAAAATCTCTCTAGCTCCGCTGGGATTCGAACACCAGTTCTATTACTATTTCGCTGGTAAAAAAAACATAACATCAATTGATAGAAATCACTCTCATGTTGGAATGATGAAAAATTAATCTTGCAAGTAAATTGAATAACGTCGACATTCAACTTGTAGGCGTTGTGAAGAAGATCTTCTTGTCTCTCCGTAGCTTAGTTGGTTAAAGCAATCGAGCGGAAATCTGAAAGACCTGGTGTTCGAATCCCATCGGAGCTAGAGAGATTTTTTTCATAACTTATAAAATTAATAATCAATATTCGAAAAATATTAATTTCAGACGAAGTAGATAAAAAACATTAACGTCATATAAAATAAGATCTTCATTGAACTTATTCTTAGGTACTCCAAGTTCCACTTCTGTACATAATCCGAGGGAGAGGTGATAAGCAATTTAGTAACCCTGCTTTAGTAAATATTGTAATAAATTATACTAATAATAATTATAAATTGTACCATTCTTTCAGGATAATTATTACTTCTTTACCTACGTCAAAAGCGGACAAATAGTCATAATTCACGAGAAAGCCAACCAAGTTGAACATAGTTTAAGGCTTTATTATAATTTAAAATATTTGGAACTCAGCAGTCAGGTAGAATTTATTGAATCCTTCAGAGTACTCAAATCATAATTTATTTGAGATGTTTGGTGAAGATAACATTTTTTAATATTTATCTTCAACTGGAAATAAAAGATACAATAAAATTTCAATGAAATAAATAGAAGAGGATCAGTTTTTGTGTCAAAAAGTGATTACAGCACATAAAATTTGTATGTCATTTGCTGTGCAAAAATTGTTATAATAGATAATTTAGAATGTGTCCAACATACATTTCTTATTCAAGAATCAGTTAAATATTCTGAATAAATTGTTGTGCAAATAGGCCAACTTATTTATAATTTTTTGAGATAAATAAAATAAATCTTCATGATGTCGTGCGGCAGTTCTTATGAATATTCTGCATTCAAACAGGAATAATCAGGCTGATGAAATACAAATATCTGAGGAAAATATTCGATAATTTTAATTATTTTTCATGTTATAAACTATTGTCAAACTTGAAAAGTTGAGTTTACATAACCTAAGGGGACCTTTTTATGAGCTTGTGATTTTCGAAAGGCACTCTATGTCATTCATCCTTCTTCCAGTTTAAATTCTATATTTTCTTGCTTTATCAACGTGAAAAGATTCTAAAACATGTTTAAAATAATCAGAAATCGAAAGAATAATTAGATTTTTGTTGGGAAAAGTTTTGAAGTATACGATTCTAATATAAATTTGAAACACTTTCATGAAAGGAAGTTGAGTAAACAAGTTATATGATCAGTTCTTCTGAAAATGAAAGCTTAATAAAGTGTGAATCAATTATTCGGGAATGCTTTTTAGAATGCATTTCTAAGGGAATTAATGGATTAAATTGATGAGAAGTTTATGATTCTAGAAGAGAGAAAATGATGATAATGAAGAGTGGATACACTGAAAGGATTTTCTTATAATTAAAGTTTTAAAAAAAGTTGGTTTCAATCTTAAAACTAAGATCAATATTTATCATTATTTGAACTAAAAGTCAAACTGAACATTAAAAATGAAAAATAGATTGAGAACCATTTGACACTACTTTCTAAGTGTATCAAGTGAATATCACTAAGTCTTTTCAATAGGGTATATCTTAGAAATAAATTTTGGTGCATCATAACAGAAACTGCAATGTAAATTCACATAATGTTGCAATTTAAAAACCTTTTTTTCAACGCCTCTTCCCGCGAGTGAAACTGTATGTATAAATTAATTTCTAGTTGAAACAATAGGTCAAAGAATACAGAAGCATATGATTGTTTATTGGATGTTCATTTTATTGAATTGTATTTTTTCCTTATTGCAAAATATTATTCTTCATCTGACATCAGATTAAAAAGTTGAGAGAGGGTAATTCACCTCCACACATTATAATATCACACTGATAAACATAATATATTTGGGTAGATAAATTTCCTGAATATTATAGTTGGAGGGGGATCTACCAATTTTGATGAAACTTTATAAAATTTGAGTGTTGAGTAAGGAAACTTTGTGGTTAAAATAGTTACATTTTTTTATTCAGTATGTTACGGTATTTATAATTTTGAGACACATCTTTTTCATAACTCCGTATCTTCCAAATCGCTTATTAAATTTCAAGTATTTTGTAGGTGTCGCATGATATTCATAGGCTTTTATAATCCAATTGAAAAGTAAGAAGATATGAAAAAAAATTGGCTGGAGGAAATATATATTTGGCCTAATTTTTCGCTCGGAAGTATTTTGTAATTAATTTAGAGTAGATATGTACAAGCGGTTTTTTCATTATTTTTTAAATGTTATGTTTTTGCATATGGAGAACAAATTTCTTTTTTTTTCTTTCTCTTCTATTTTTTTTTACATTTTCCCACGGAAATCATATCCTGTACGTATTGTGCAGGTGTGAGTGAAAGCGAAAATTTTTTAAAAAGTGATTTCATTTGTTATAAAAAATTGTAATATCAAATAGTCAACACTATGAATTATCTGCCTTTTAAGTAATATTTTGATAATAAATTAGTTCAAAAAACAAATCACGAAAACGTGTACACTTTACAGATTTTATAGATAATTTTTTTCATAATTCTTTGCAATTTCAGTTTTCAATAATGTTATAGAAAAGTGGCGAACGTGAATTTTTTAAAAGAGAACGAAATCATTATCAATTATAATTATTTTATAATAATGTTATCAGTGATCCTAAGTGATGAAAACACGTCATTGGATATTATTTGTTAATTCCATGAACAAACAAAAAATTTCCCGTAATGTGATTTGGGAAAAATAAAGAAAAATGTATTTTTCTCTGCCTACGGCTGCGCGATATTAAATTTTTTCATAAAAAAATAACGTTACTTATCAAACATCCATATCCAAATCCAAAAAGATAGCAGAAAAAGGAAAGAACCGAGATTCGTTCCCCTTTTAAATCAACATAAATTTTTTCACAATCATTGAAGAATAGAAAAGACAAATAAATTCTCAATTTTGTCTTAAATTTTCTGGAAGAAATCTAAAATCGGTTAAGCATTGCATTCTAAAAGTGATTTGAACTTTTTTTTATTTTGTAATACTGTGACCGTCGCGTCGTTGCGCATGCAAATTGAGGCCGATTGACCGCATGAAAAAATTAATATTCATTTCTTTGAATCGGTACAGAAGATTATAAGAAATCAAAATATTCATATTCAAACCAAATAAAAAATATCATTTCGCTATGAACATGGAATTAAAAATTTTTTTTGTAGTGTTTTTGGCGCCTTTCTCAAAGTTTCTGGAGTTTAAAGAAATTTGGGTCTCGAAATTCAACATTCAGTAACTTCCGGAATTTTTTAAATATTCAAAAACCATTTTAACCAGAATCCTCACTCACCCGAAACTATAGTTTTTCCAAGTTCTGATATTCAGGAAATCCATTGATCCATTTACTTTTTCATGTCATTTCAACTTTTGTTACTGATTGATTAGGTATGAATGGCATATTTCCATAAACACCATGAGCCTCCATTTCATTTTCTTCAAAGAATTTCTTCTGTCCATGTGTTGATATAAACGGCTGGCCCAGAGAATTACGCATCGCTTGAACAGGCTGGAGACTCTTACCCCATCCAACGACGCTGTTACCCCTTCTCAAGAAAAATTTCTTACCAAATAGTGGTTGTAATTTATTATTTTCGTCCATGTAACGCAGCCCAAATCTTTGCTCAATGTTAATTTCACGTACCGACATACTACGATCGTTAGGCTGAGATGAGGTTTCACCCCCTCCGAAGGGGCAAACTGAAACATCAAGAGACAGTTTTTAATGTAAATAAATCTTGTGGTTATTGAATAAAATTGAAATGTAGCATGTAATAATAGGGGAGTCCAAATTTAGATCTGTGAAAATTTGATTTTCGATTTCTGGTGACAGATCTTCTATAATTTGTTCGTTTTCCGGAAAAGCTCGGTTTTCGAAACAATTGAAAAAAGTACTTTCTGATAACTTTTTGTAATCTAATGTTCAGTCACATGATAAGAAATGTTTAAAAAATTACTTCCATTCAGTAAATTGTAATGTCGCCCCCCTCCCCCGACAATCACTTAGATTGTGCCCGGAATATAACCCCGAAAATGTAAAATAGCAGTTTTATATCAAATTCATAATAAAGACGGTATTTTTTGGATTCTTTAAACATGGATCATTTTTGTTCAGTAAATGGAAGTTTCCAAATATTTTTTCACTTATTTTGAATGTTTTATTTAGTTAGGGATCGTACATAAACAACGTTACCAATTTTGGCTAATTCACACCCCCTCCCCCACTTAGACGACCGTACTACAAGCTTTGGTAACGAAACAAGAATAATTCAAAATATATAAATAGAAAAGATGAATTTTCATCCTTAAAATACGAAATTGCAACAAAAAAAATTACTTAAAAAAGAACAGTTGCATTAACAACTAAATAGTTGAACTTAAAAAAAGAGGCATTTTGAATCAAAAGGACGAAATGGCATAAAAAATATATTTTCAGTGATAAAGATCATTTTCAATCAACAGTTTGATTTTCTACCAACTTGTTGAATTTTCATGATAAAGAATGCATTTTTAACCAAGAAAATGAATATTTTTACAATTTAGATGAATTTCCAACAAAATAGATACATTTTCATGCAAGTAGTTGAATTTTCAATAATTTATAAGAATTTTCAACTCAAAATGGAATTGTTACATTTCAAGATAAAAAAGTCGATTCTCAACCAAACAAGAACTAATTTTGAACGGAATAGTTCAAATTTCAACGAAAAAAGAAAGAATTTTGAACAAACATAATGACTCCTAAAGAAAATGAATTTCAACAAGAGTTCAATATTTAACGAAAAAGATGATTTTCTAATGGAAAAAAATAATGTTCTATCAGTAAAGACTAATTTTCTACGAAATATATGAGTACCAAGTACTTTCACATTCCACAAATTAGTTCAATTTTCGACAAACTTTGTTGAAAATTATCATCAGAAAACGTATTAAACACTACCTAAGTTCGCAACTTTACTGCCACTAACCTCCCCTCCACACATGAAACCAACCGTAGTTTTTGAAGTAATACACCTCCGCCCCTCCCGCCACAAATTATTAACGTAGTTTCTGGACGACCTCTTATTATTTGTTGAACCAATTTTTTTCCCCCGTAATTTGTGTAAAGTTATTATTTTTTGGGATAAATAATGCATTGAATGTATGTCAAGAGTAATATTTATTTTTTAATTAATTCGTTAATCATTTTGAAAATTTGCATATATATAAAAAATGTGTTGCCCTTTAAATGATGAGAAGTTATTATTTTCTGGAATTAAACCTCTTCTTTCTCTGTAAAACGTGGAAAATTCTCATTTTCTCTGAATGAGGACGCATTCAACGAATGCTAGGAGTAATATATTTTTTGCAAGGATATTCGACAAATAGTTACACAATCTTGAATTGTTGCAACTATTTTTAATGTAAACCATAAAAAGTTATTATTTTGCAATTTATGACACAATTAACGATTCTTAAAAGTAGTATTGCAATTAGGAAAGCTAGGGAAAAACAATAACTTTTTACGATTCAAAGGAAAAAAAGATTCAAACACATACAAACTGTCTTAATAATCAGCAAATATTTTTAATATGAAATATTGCTCTTGACATTCTTTAACTTTATTATTTTTCCCTAAAAGTATTAACTTTTTACACTTTGGAATAGTTTAAACGACTGAAAATTCGTTGAAAAATACTTGGAAGCTTTTCATTTATCGAGCAAATATAATTTATGCTGAAAAAATTCCAAAAAATACCGTCTTTCGCATGAATTTCACATAAATCTGCAAGTTCACATTTACAATAAAAAATGAAAGTAGATCTCTTGGATTGCCCCGATACCACAACAGCGTAACTCACATTTTTGAAATTTTATATGAAGGACAAAAACGCCCTAAAAATTTGAATTTTTCATATTTTTTTTTCAATGGCATAGTGAGAAAATGTGCGAAAAAAAAGTTAAGTTCTTTTTTTCTGCTTTGGAAGGTAATGAAAAATGAAATTTTCAATCTAAAAATATGTGCGAAATTTTGTGTAAATCTTGTGTTTTTAAATCTAGGAACAAAATTCTGATTGAGAAATATTATTAGTTTCCTAGAAATGCCATAAGGCGGCCCAAAAAAAAAAGTTTCGAGTTTTTTGCCGCACTCCCCTTAACCCCATCATGTTAGGTTACACAAAAAAATGAATTTCCAGCGAAATAATTTGGGAAACTCGATGGGGTAAGAACACATCTTTGCAAATTTCATCTGAAAGCCCCTTTGATGGTGCCCCAAAAACCACCCCCAGAAAAAGCAGTCAGGATTTTGCGGAATATTACCACCAATTATTACGTTTTCCTTATTTTTCCATAGATACACATAAATGATAAATTAAAAGATGTTATGCATTTTTTACGAAGTTTCAATTGGTGGAACAATTTTTTTCTTTAAAAAAATTCGGAAACTGTGCATATTTTTATTTCAGTTATTTGTTAATTGCTGAAACCATTTTTTCATCCAACTTTTCAACAGAAAATGCTAGATAATCGCCCTTTCTTGTTATTTTTTTAACAATTTTCCAAAGTTTAGTCTAATTCTCACTTTCGAAAAGTTATTTGTTATTGTTTGAACTATTTTCATTATTTATGTTATCTTATAATATCAGTTATAATGGAATTTTCAGTATGCTTTGGCCTAATGCATAAATATTCAGAATTATTTAAAAATTCATAGTTGCTTGAATGCAACTTTTGACAGGTAAAAGCTAGAAACACGTTATTTTTTTGCTATTTTTTCATTAAGTTTCATTACTTTCTCCTAATTTTTAGATTTTTCAACTTATTGCTAATTGTTAAAATAATTTTAATTTCTTCAACAAAATGTTCAGTTATAATATCGAAAATGGTGGTATTTTCTTAATGTACATATTCGTCATTACGATTACTTTGAGAGTAAATTTTTGAATGAATAAAAACAATTAAAAATAGCGAGTATGTGCATAAATAGTTGTTCACATTTACTAAGTTGGTCATAACATTCAGAAAATACCATTATTATTGGATGTTATATGATGTGAAATAGGATAAAAATAAATAGATAATAATAAATAATAATACATTTTTCGAACGAATAATACTAAGAAAGTGTAAATACACTCTCCAAATCACGAAAATGTACTGAGAGCGCTCTCAGTACTCTGAAATATGTGCAATAAATGTATTCTTTGATATGACGAAATTTCGAAAAGTGTCTGCACTAAAATTTAAGGATTTATAAAAGTATGACAATATGAGAACGAAAATTGGATAAGAACCAATAATCAAATTGTTTATTTATTAAATTGTAGAAAATATCGTCAAAATTAAATAAGTATGTGGTCATTATTCAAAATGTTACAGGTAGGTAACAAATAGCTTTTCAATTCTTCTGGTTTTGAGGGCGGAAAAACCAAATTTTCTTTATCCAGTTTTCATTCTCATAATTTTTGAATTAATATTTTTTTTTTGTGAGAGGAGAAATCATTTCGACATATTCCTGATATGTATCGACAAATGGTTTATTACATGGCAATAACTGAAGCCTCGTTAAAGATAACGTTGAATCAACAAACGTACATCTATTCGAAAGTACAGGTCCATTGTATGATTATTAAAATAAATAAAGATTCCAGAAGAACAGATTTTCCTTTATACATCGATATCTCTGCTAAGGCTTCAATTGATGACATTCATCTTTTTTCCAGAAATAATTATAACTATAATCTTTATTTTATAACAGAAAAAATAATAACTGTAATATGTATTTCATTTTAAATGTGCTCTTTATTCTAACATTCTCATAGTGCTAATAAAAATGAGGCTGCAAGATAAAGGCACCAATCATCGAATATTGTCTATTACGCAAATTAGGTTTGTACTATTTTCACAATTTTAGTATTTACGCTCAATTTTTATGCTTCTCAACTGACGTAAATTCTCACAAAGTAGCTGAATAAGGGTTTTTAATTTAAATAACTTGGAATAGAAAATAAATCTAGACTGTGATCATGCTCCAATTAAAAAATTACTGAAAATTATACGAATATTTTATTATGTTATATATTTACCAATAGAATTAACGAAAAGTGCTAAAGCGAAGACGACAGCACCAATGACCCTCATTTTTTCTGTCTCGAAAAATCTGACGTATGCTGAAAATTCGAGAACTGAAACTTCTCTTTGACTACTATGAATGTGCTTGTCGCTTCCTGATTAGACCTTCTAGCTTAGTTCAATATTTATTTAATAATCAAGTATTCACGATTTATAATATCTGAAATGATAACGTATCTCATCATTCTTAACAATCTTTTTATATGACATTTGATGAACAATTATTGAATACACTCTTTGAAAAAAGTTTGGGTAAATTAGCATTGGCTGTTTGAAAATGCATATTTCGAATCCAAGGCGAATATCTCATTTAATTTGCCACTATCCCATTTGTATGCTTAAGTTGATACGTATTCCCCTCGTACATGATTGGCAATTTTTTTTTATGTTGTATTAATATCTGACCAAGAATAAAACGTTTCACTTTCCTAACATTTTCTTGTACGGCCAGCAATCATAAGAGTTTTTTTTACATTCGCATCAGAGAAGGTATTGGATTTGTGTAAATTTTGAGAGCCCCATTTTTGTTAAATGTCCACCCCCTGAATCCAAAAAACAGGTTTTCGCGAATGTGTCTGGTTGTATGGCTGTATGTATGTATGTAGATTTTGTTGTTGTCAGCACGATAACTTTCAAAAGAACTGACAGATTGGATTGGCCTTGGTTATACTTTTTAATTCTTCTGAACTGAAGGTCAGGTTCGTTAGCCAGCCATTTTGAAATCAAATTCAAAAAGTTAGAATATTTTCAAAATGTTTGAGAATGCTTTTTCCATGATTCGAAAATTCGCCATACGGTTATTCGTAGTACTCAAAAAAAGAACAATTCCTCGCTATGGCTTGTTCGCGTGAAAGAAAATTTAACAGAACTATAGCACTTACAAAGTTAAAAAAAATAAAAAATAAAATTTTAAGCCAAACAACGTACGACATGAAGAAAAATCAAGTGCAGACAAATGTTGCTTTTTGCAAGAACTATTTTTTTGAACTCAAAAAAGATCTACAAATTTGTTATTGCTTACTTCTTGATGGAACGCATAGTTTTGATTTTATTTTCAAGAAACAACATTGAAAATTAAAAAAATAACAAGCTGAGAAAAAAATACTTAGACAGAAGTTGTTATCCCAAAAAAGAGGTATGAATTCATAACTCATATTTTTCTGACGGGATGCGTAGTTTTTATTTTAGTGGTGAAGAATAAAATGTAAAATAAAAGAAAGTGAATTTTCAGAAAAACAACACAAGGTACGATAGAAAATTATAAACAGAAGTTGTACACCCCTATAAGATTAAAAAATTTGCCATCAATCATTTTTTGATGGAACTCGCAGTTTTTGTTTTAATCATTAAAAATAAGACTGAAAATAATAGTACATTGTGCATCGAGTGGGAGAATTTGGCGATTCTAGAAGAGTTACAAGTTTGCCGCGCGAGCGCAGCGAGCTTGGCAATGACACGAGTCGAATCGCCGTCTTCCACTAGGTTCACATAATACTCTGTCCGACAATCACGATGGAAATGCGGCTTAGAAGTTTTTCGAGAGACGACGAAGTTGTCGGCTTCTCAACTGATGACGTCACAGTGGTCGAAGTGAGTACTTCTCCCACTAGGTGAGAAGTCTATTCTAATCTCGCCCAGGTAATTTAAACGAGCTTTTTCAAGTTATAAACATTGGAAAAACAAATAAAATTTCTACTGGATTTCCTCCTAAATATAGCAATTTTTCAAAAACAATTCACAGATAGAAGTTTTCATCCAATCGTCAAATCTCTCTTTACTTTCAATATATTCAGCCTGGATAGAGAAAATGTACATTAGGGTGGACCAAAAAACTCTAAACAATTAGATTCGTTGGTTAAAAATCCTGGGTTTGAATTTTAAGTTTTTTGAATTTTTTGCATATGGAAAACATTTTCCTCCTTGAATTCTTGATTTGGATTAAGTTTATGAGAGTGAATAACTTCAGAAAGAAGAAGGATAATTAACAATTTTTTTGTCGAAATATAATGTTTGTTAACCACAAAAAGGCAATTTTGTTACTCTGTCCCTGAAGTTACCACGAAAATGTTGTTTCATTTTTTCATTATCTTTTCAATAAACAGCGGAAAAACGTACATATTATCGAGTTGAAAAAAATGTTTACATTTTTCACGGATCCTGGAACATGAGTAGTTTTCAGACAATTATTGTAAAGTTTATTTACACAGCGTATAATTAGTAAAGATCAGTAAAGTATCAGTAATACAAGTGTATATATATATTAGTAAAGATCACCAAAAAAATGTTTTCGATTTTTTTTGCACTTTTGTTAATTTGTACCTGAAGTTGCTGACATAAATGTTTTTATTTATTTAATTTTAATGCTCTTAATAAACTAAGCAAATGCTTACATATTTTTATGTTTTAAACATTTTTTTTCCTATTTTTTACGTATCCTGTGTAAACGGAGTTCTGCGGATCTTGTGTACAAATATCTCATGTTTCAGAATCCGTCAAAAATAGAAACAAAATTATTATTGGAAGAGCATCGAAAAATAGAAAGATGAGAAGACTTTTTTTGCAGCTTTAGACGCGAATGAACAAAATTGCACTTTTCGTCATTTTTAAAAATATTCGAATAAATCTAGTCATAGAGTCAGTAAATAATATCAAAACAATATAAATAATGTGTCATGAAGTTTCATGAAAGTTTGTTCTGCTAACACAATGAAGGCAGTGAAACCTATATGGGATTCCCCACCACGATTTTTTTTGGAACTTTGACCTTTTTTGAAAGCATTCCAGATCAAACGTAGCGCTAGTTTTAGGGTTGGCCACATGTAAAATTTGATAACGGTACATAGTTCAAATGAATTTAAATGAGTTTATATTATATTCAAATATATATTATAAATAAAAAAAATAAAATATATTATATAAAAATATATAAAATATATATAATAATAATAATATATAATATATAAAATATATTATATTCAAATAAGTTTATATTGATTCAATATAAAAAGAATTTTTGAGCCCGCCACTGAATTATTTGAAGTCAACATTACAAATTAATTATTAATATTCATGCTCTCCTGGTTGCATAGGGTCGTTGCATGATTTACAACAATTAAAATTTTTCAATTATTAATGGCCTACTCTTTACATTCGGGAATAAAATTAAGAAAAGGAGGCATATATGAGGAGCTCCAAACATAGGGAGATAGACCGGGAGGGGAGGAAGTTACTAGACATAATAGGAGAAACCGGATGGTTTATATGTAATGGCAACATGAAAGGAGATGAGAAAGGAGAGATTACATTTATAGGTAAGGGAGAAACAATAATAGACTACATCTTGGCAGAAGAAAGAATGAGTAATATGATATGCAGTATGAATGTAGGGAATGAGATAGGGTCAGAACACTTCCCAGTAATAACTACACTGAAAGGTGGCGTCCATAAGCGTGGAAGAGGGAGAAAGGAAAGAGGGGGGGAAAGGGACACGAAAATGGGAGTCTGGGGGGTAGATAAATTAAAAGTGTTTGAACAGAAGATGGAAAAGGAGAATGTTAGATATGAAAAGGAGGAGGGGGTAGACTCGTTAATTAAAAGTTTGAAAGGGTCGATTGAGAAGGTGAAGAATGAGGTAGGTACAAAAGAAGGAAGAGAAGAGGGAAAGAGAGGATGGTGGGACGAGGAATGCAGGGAGAGTAAGGAGAGAATGAAAGAGTCTGTAAGAAAATGGAGGAAAGGAGAAATAGAGAAGGCGGAGTACAACAGGAGAAAAAGAGAACATGAGAAGATGCTGGAAGGGAAAAAGCAAAGGGGAAAGGAGAAATACAAGGAAGAAGTAGAAAAAGCAATCAAAGAAGGTAGGGTCTGGGATGTGATAAACAGGGAAAGAGGAGGAAGGAAGGGCGTGAATGAAGAAATAGAAATGGATGAATGGACGGATTATTTTAAGGGTCTGTTAGGGGGAGAACAAAATAGGATCAAAGGGGAAAATAGAAAGACAGTCCAGGGAGAAACGGAGGAAGCGAACGAAATAACAAGAGAAGAAGTAAATGAGGCGATAGATAGACTGAAAAGAAACAAGGCCACAGGAGAGGATGGTATGGAGAACGAAGCGATAAAGTATGGAGGAGAAGGGATTAGGGAAGTGATGTGGAGGATATGCAACAAGGTCTGGAAAGGAGAAGGGTGGCCGGAGGAGTGGATGACAGGGCTGGTAGTACCGCTTGTTAAGAAAGGGGAGGGTAAGAAGGTAGAAGAGTACAGAGGGATCACTCTCATGCAAGGGGGCTATAAAATATACACAGAAATTCTAAGAAAAAGGTTAGAGAATCAGATAGAAGAGAAGCAAAGTATCCCACACAACCAGACGGGATTTAGAAAAGGGATGGGGACAATAGACAACATTTACGTACTCAACTACTTGGTTAACAGAAACTTAGGGAGAAAAAGAGGGAAATTAGTCGCTTTGTTTGTAGATTTCAAAGCAGCTTTTGACTCAGTGAATAGAAAAGTGCTATGGCAGGCAATGAAAGAGAGGGGAATAGAAGAAGGGCTGGTGGAGAGGATAAAGGAAATTTTTACTGAAACCAAGATTAGGGTGAAGGTACGCGGGGAAAAAGGGGAGGTTTTCTGGACAGGAAGAGGTCTAAGGCAAGGGTGCCCGTTGAGTCCACTACTTTTTAATTTGCTGCTGGCAGACCTAGAGGAGAAGCTAAAGGAGAAAGGGAAAGGGGGGACGATCCTGGGTAATAGCAAACTATACTCCCTAGCATACGTGGACGACGTAGTTCTAATAGCAGACGATGAGAAGGGGATGAACCTAATGATAAGAATTTTCGAAGAGTACGTGGGAAGAAAAGAACTGACGGTGAACGTAGGGAAGACCAAGGTGATGTGCTTCAGAAATAAAAAGACCAAAATAGGTTACGTTTGGAAGATGAACGGACAAACAGTGGAAATTGTGGAGGAGTTCTGTTACCTAGGTTTTTGGTTTGAGTCAGGAGGGGGAAACGATTTGCAGGTGAGGAAAAGAATCGAAAGTGCGAGTAAAGTAATGGGCCAAGTATGGGGTATAGGAAAGAGAAGGTTCAAGGACGATTGGAGAATGAGGGTGTGGTTGTTTGATGCGTTGGTTTGGGCGGTGTTGTGTTATGGAGTGGAGGTTTGGGGATGGAAGGAACATAGGAAAGTGGAAACATACATGAGAGATTTCTGAGATGGGTAATGGGGGTTAGTTGGAGTTGTCCAGGATACATGATAAGGGAAGAACTAGGAAGGGAAAAAATGGTAACTAGACAAATTAAGAGAGCCTGGAGGTTTGAAGAGAAGCTGAAAAGGGGAGAGGGGAGTAGAATAGCACAAGTATGCTTGGACGAAGTTCGGAACAAGGAGACGAGAGGCAATTGGGGAAATTCAAAATGGGAGGAAGAAAGGAAAAAAATGAGGAGTGTTTGTGATATACAGGAAGGGGTTCTGGATTGGCAGAAGATTGAATTAGAGCTATTAGTAAGACAAGGAGAAGAGAGATGGAGAAAGATTATGGATTCGAAGTACAATAGATGGTATATGATGGTCAAAGGGGTGACGGAACCAGAATATTTGCAAAAGATGAAAAAGGAAGACAAATGGAATAGGGTGATACGGTTTAGAATGGGAGAAGGAGTGAGAGCTTGTAGATATTGGTTGGATGAAGAGGAAAATCTGTGCAGAGTATGTGGGTACGAAGTGGAGTCATGGGCACATGTGTTAGAGAGGTGCACAGGAGAGGAAGATGGACAGTTGAGTGTGGATGAATGTGTCAGATGGATTTTGGATGGTAATGGACAGGGAGTGATGTGGATGAAAAAACTGGAAGAAATAAGAGAAAGCAAGAGATCAGGGTAGAGCCAAACGGGTAATCCTGTGTAAAGGAAAATAAAGAGTAAAAATTTTTAGTGTTCAAATCGGTCTAAATGAATTTGATGGTAAGAGAAAACGGAAGCCCGGGAAGATCGCTCATTGTCTGTAGTCTAAGAGTAGTAATAATATGATTGTCATTATGTAAGGCGTTGGATTAGAAAATAAGTAGCGGTTAAGGTAGACTAAGGATGAAATGTAAATATATGTACAGGGAGCGGAGGCCCTCGAACCCGTAAAAGGGAGAGTTCAAATATACATACATACATACATACATACAACTTTCCTACCAAAGAAATTATATTTAAAAAAAAATTATGAATCTTTAGAAGAAAATATGAATTTTTGAAAAAAGAATTTTAACTTTCAATGCAGGACTTACACTTTTAACCTGAAAATATGAATTTTCAATAAAAACTTTAATAGCAGCTGATATTTCAACCAAAATGGATTTTAATTTAAGATAACGAATGACACTTCAACAAAAGATAGTTATATTTTTATATTGGGTTCTAATTATTTATTGATTTCGCACCTAAGCGGAAAAACGATATATATATATATATATATATATATTATGCATGAAGGAGTATACAAAATGCAGAAACTGAAAAATTGCAAACTTGTCTTGCGAAATTTTTTTTTTTTGCTATAGTAAGAAATACATTGCATAAAATCATTATATAGAAAACGATGATATGATAATCAGCATTTAAAATTAAATCTTACAAAAATATTAAATGATTTAAGGTGAAAAGTAGATAATTCCCAAAACATTACAATTCCCAAAATTGCACATGTAATTTGTATCTGTACAATATTTATTTCTACAAAGGCGAAAAAGAAATTGCCGAAATACAAATATCTCAATAAATAACTTTTTTCCCCCGAATCATGATGACTTTCATATTAAAATGTTGAACGATGAACTGTACTATTTATCGCTTCAATGGTTTCATTATCTTAAATTTGATTACCAGAAGCGATGACATATTTGAAAATGGAGTAATATTACGAAACGTATCTCGGAATTTTTTCTTGAAAACATTAACAGGAACTGCATAATAGATGTTATCGATAGTTTTTGAATACAAATAGTAAAATGAATAAAAAACTCACAGCGTGAATTATTTTTCTTCATAATTTATATGAATCATTTGTTAATTTTTTTTAAATAATTGAACGTAGTTTCCTATATATTCTTGCAATATTATATCATGGCGATTGTGTTTATTTTGTTTCCAATTCGATCATTCAATTAATTAGTTTACTGTAATTTAATGCATGTGAGAAGAACTCATTAATCTATTGCATGATATTTAGTTTCAATATGAAACATAAATTCAATGAAATAGTGATTGTGCGGATTTTTCATCATTTTTAATATATTCTGCATAATACTCATGAATGAATTTTTATTTGTGAAGCATACAACATTCTCTTCTGATTTTTGATAATAATCAAACATTCTGCAACTAAAAACTCGGGCACTTAATTTCCTATACATTTTAAATAAACTAATAGAATTGTGAAGGTTAACTTATTGGAGACATAATGGGATAATCAAACAGTTATTTAAGTATGTTTACCTTTCTTGGACAATACGCTATTTGAAAATACATTTTAAAAAACATGAAAAATTCATTTATGATTGTTTTCTCAATAACTAGACAAATTTAATATTGTATTTTGAAGACGAATTGAGATGAAAGAAGAATTGAAATATATTTCCATCTAGAGAAAACCATCCAAGTAGATAATTGATATTGAATCCAAAATTTCAGTTTTTTATTTATTATCCTTTAATAATTTGACGAACAATCAAACTTTTCAAAGCGGATACAAAGTCTATAGAGCTTATTTGTAATTTTTGTCGATGATAAAAAAGATTTTTTAACGACTGTCGCAAATACGGCATTGGCAATTTTTGCAGCACATCCTATGCTATTTTTATTTTAGAATGCGAAATGCCACACCCTGCATAAAATCTATTCAATACAAAGTACCCTGAAGCTATAGAAATTCAATAGATTTTCGAATGAAAAAAGATTTTCGAATTGAAATAGACATTTTTTGCCCAATTTTTAGTAAATAGCTTTTAACTTCTGACATAAAAATCCCACGATTGAAAAAGAGTATACGATCGCATGATTTCAATGTGATTAAATATATAGAAGAACAGTCTTTATTTTGTCAATCTAAACATCAATATCAAGCAAGTCCTAACATTCAATAAAAAACTTATAAAATTAGCAATTGAAGTTTGACAGGAATAATCAACTGTATCTAATCATCTATTTGTACATCAAAATAAAAAGTTTTGTTAAAAAAAAACTGTACACTTATTGAATTACCAAGCGGAAAAAATATACTGTAATTAAAAAAATGGATGTTCCTTGAACGAGGTAAAAGCTCGTCAAATACACAGTAAGAGAAAATTATATAGAGAGGTTTTATCGAATTTCCCGGGATAGAAAATGGGACAGCCATTTTTGACAAAATTATCCAAACTGTACTAAAACTTGAAGAAACGAAGTATCTTCTAGTGGCAAATACCACATTTTATATATTTTTCAATGCTGAATTTGAATTTGCAGGAAAGATAGCGTAGCCATTTCCTTTCTGAGAGAGATCCAGTTAAATATGGAAAATCCAATATGGAGAGACACAAACCTTTAACATGATGGTAACTTTACAAAGTTTATTATCTCCAGGTTTTTAAGGTCGCTCGGTCCAAATCTGACTTTAGAATTTTCAAATAAGTAATGGGGGATCCAATATGGTGAAGCAAAGATTGGAAAAATTTGGGTAAATTAAGAATAATGTCCATATTCACGTTTTTGAGGTCGCTGGATCCATATCTGACGTGATGATTTCAATAAAAAAAATGGCGGATCAAATATGGTGGTGAATCTCTACTCAGGAAGAGTCCGCATGTTAAGCTATTCCCAGCACGAATAGCACTAGGATGGGTGACTAGAATGGTCATCATCGAATGTCTGCCTTCAAGACTTGAGTTCCGAAAAAACCGGCTAAACTCGCGAGGCGATTTTATGCAGTTTTCCTCTCCCCTGGCCAAACGTTCAGGCAAATGCGATTATTTCTAATAAATAAAGATGCAGCTGCGGGTTATCACTGGCATATTTCCTCATGCTGAAGGACTTCAATATACTTTAGCAGCGAGGGTGATCCGTATATAGACCTTTGTTTCATTAGAGTATTAAAAAAAAGGCATAGTACAATACTTCTTCAACCGCAGTGCTACTGGATTTAAATGGACCAGCCCAATAAGACAATGATAGTGAAACAAACTTTGAAAAAATTCTCTAAACTTCACGAAATTAATAATAGTTAAGTTTTTGAGGTCGCTGAATCTAAATCTGATTTCTCAATTGAAAACGGTTGATCCCATAGGATGATACACAGTTTCGAGTTCGTCCTTAAACTTTTTTTAGCACATTTCCCTCTCTAATAAAAAACAAATACAGCTTGGAAATGCATACATATTCTTGAGAGTTTTAGGAATTATTGAAATAATAAAATTATAGTTATAGAAACAGTACACGTTACTGTACATGTATTTCTAGATATAACAATTTTTTTTAATGTATGCACTGGAACCTGACTATTATTTACAGTGTTCTGAAGAGGTGAATTTTTTATTTGTTTATTTTCTATGTTTCAGAGTGGAAAAACCAAACCAACCAATTGTAAATCTCAAGTATTCACTTTATTAAACTCTAATTTTCAAGGAAACTAATGATATAATTTTTTTTTTATCTCTGTTTCTGTAGTGGTTTCAAAATTATATGAGAATCATGTTCTAAAACATATCCACCAAAAAAATGTACTCCAGGTAAGTAAAAAATAAAAAAAGTTGGAATTAGCGTTTGAACATATTTTTTCTGTAATAATAATTAAGAAGCAATCTACGTGTAAACACTACCCTCAGATAAAATAATTTTACTCTGAATTGTGTAGACGATTTAAAAAAATGTATTTCTACGTCATAAAGACTAGAGTTAAAATTAGCATAAAAATAAGAAATCGACTTTCAATTTTGGAGATTCTTTGAACACTTTCTGTCATTAATTTTACGTAAGGAATAAAAAAACATTACAGAATTGAAACTAGAAGAAGAATCAATGTTGAATTATTTGTTCAGTTTTGGGATACTTCATAACACAAAAAATAAATTCAAGGATCGAGAAAATTCCATCGGCATACCGGCATTTTAGAGAAGATTATTTTTTTCAGATATTTGTATTTCATCATTCCGATCTAATTTTTCGAAGGCGTACAAATATCACAGTTTTTTGGTTTATGTGCAATTTAGAAAATCGTAAATTATTCTTATATCACGCTATTTCATCATTCATATTTGCTTCATTTGCCGCAAAAAGTTAAGAATATTGACATGAATTATCGCGAAGCATTGTAAATTTCGGCACTGTGTTATTGCATAACGTTTTCTGCGTCACCTTTTGATGAAAAAACGAGAATTATTGACTTACCTAATCTATTTTTCATTACTTTAATCACGTCGCAACATTCAGAAACCTTTTGCAATTATTTATGTATCATGTATAATTGTATAATGAATGAAACTGAATAAATAATTGAATTAAAAACAAAATGATCATAATTGCCTCTAAATGATATTGCGATATCAGCTTTTTTCAAAATTTTTTTAAACATTCATTACATTTATATTGCTCTAATGTGAATGTATTTTACCAATGAGCATTATAGGATTTCAAATCGAAATTACAAATAAAATTATGAATATGTATCCAAAGGTTTCACAACGGAGAAGATTCTATTATCATATTTATACTAAAACTTGCGGTATCAAATCGTTGCAGCTATTGCCATTCAAGATTTTAACTCAAAATGATTCACATTAGAGGATCAATTAAAATTAAGGACAACAACTTCCAAGCGTACTGGCATCAGTATGCGAAACAAAATGACGAGAGTGGGTTTCCAAAAGTACCGCGAAACCAAACTGTTTTTCAAATATAATTCTCAACACAGAGTTTTATTCAGAATTGATAAATGAATATCATGACAATAGAAAAGTGGTTTATGGCGTTAATAATAGACCAGGTGTTCAAAATACTTATTTCCCAAGAAGAATGTGTTCGTAACTCAAATTTAAAACACGTTGAACGGGGTTTTGAAGGTCTCGTTACTCTTAGAAGTCAAAGTGGTGGTATAGGTGTTCAAGATACAACCTCCTCAAGGAAATTGTGTTTAATACTGAAAAAGACACCTTCATCGGGTTTTCAAGATCTTGTCACTTCAAGGAGTTCTAGACACAAATTCCTAGAAGAAGATGTGTTGGGCGCGCGGCTGTTGAATCTCGCGCTTCGCGCTCGATTATGTATTCACCTCGCGCTCCGCGCTTGGAAGCATATACATTGCGTTTTACGCTCGGTTCCTCTAGATTTTGGAACTTCGTGTTCGACTTCGATGAAAAGAAAATGTTTATTTGCGAATATTACAAAATTATCAAAACCTCTACATATGAAGTGATTGTTACATTTTTTTAAATTTCAGACTGAAAATGAACTTTATTTACTTAAGGTTCTATCGAAATTAAGGAACACATTCTCATCCAGATACTCGCGCTTCGCGCTCGATATTTGGTTTGAAAATCATTTGAACCTTGCGTTCCACGCTCGGTTCTGTGCACCCTATGATAGAAACAAAAAAGTTTGAGTACACTTACGCCGCGCGATTTGGTCGTCGCGCTTCGCTCTCCGAAATATACTGATCGCGCACTTTTTGCTTTGTGTTATATGTTCTTCATATACAAATTACTAAATTTGTATTTTATTTCAAATGAAGAATAATGATACAATTTAGGCCACAAATTTTATTAGTTGAAATGTTATTTTAGCTTGTGCCGTTTTCCCAAAAAGTTAATTTTCACATTCTCATCCTAATGAGAAGGTATTGGTTTGATGTAAAATTTTACTTTGTCGGTTTTCATCAAATCTTCACGTTTTGAGACCTCCTGAGCTACAAAAAACGATTTTTACCAAAGCCTGTCTGCAGTCTGTCTCTCTGTAGGCGCGATAACTTTCGGAAAAATTATCAGATTGGATTGAGCTTTGGTACATTGCTTCAAGCCCTAAAAGAAAAGAACAGGTTTGTTAGCCAGCTATTTTCCATGAAAATTCAAAAAGTTAGAGCATTTTCAACATTTTTGAAATCATTTTTCTTTCAAAACATCAAAGCTGACAGTACTAAAAAATCTGAACATTCTATCTCCGTGACTTGATCCGATAAAAAGAAAACTATCAGTGTTATAGCATTTTCAAAGTCCAAAAAAAACTAACTGAAATCAACATTTTAAGCCAAACAACGTACGATATGAAAAAAGTCATGGAAAGAAAAAAAAATCTACGAATTTGTTGTAAATTATTTTTTTATGGGAAGTGTAGTTTTTGTTCCAATCGTGAAATATGACATTACAAAATAAACGAAAAATCTAATTTTTATATTTTTTCATGTACAAAAATTTAAATATAGTTTTCTTTGAATAAAACAAACACTGTTTGACTAGAAACGTAATTATCGATTTTTGGAAGCATTTTCAGTAAGTTAAACAAATCTGGTTCTTAAGAAATTAAGCGTTTTTCTTTGGACTTCAGAAAAGTGTGTGGGTACAATAATGAGAATGTGTTCCTTAAGGCCGATAGAACCTTAAGTTAATAAACATCCTTTTTAATCTGAAATAAAAACAAATTTTGACAATCACTCAAAACGTAGAGGTTTGGTCTATTTGATAATTTTTGCATGTAAATTTCTTCTTCTCATCTCAGCGGAGCACGATGTGCGGACACCGAAAAATGCCGAGCGCGAAGCGCGAGGCAAAGAGTATCCGAGTACGTAGCGTGAGGTAGATACATCAGCGAGCGCGAGGCGTGATTTAAATATATTGTAAATCTTTTTTGAATGCACAATTTTTGTTCATTCATCTTATAGCAACATGATTAATAACAAATTTGTACCCCTTCTTCGGATAAAAAAATTGATCTTACTCATTTTTTTCGTAGCTTGTGTTATTCGTCTAAAAATTTAATTTTTCTACTTTCAATACTGTTTTTTAAGAATAAAACATAAACTACGCGTCATATCAAAAAGTGAATAATAACAAATTTGCAGACCTTTTTCAGGTGCACAGTTTAGCCCGATTCGTCTCTTATCGTATCTCATACAGTTTGACAGCAAAATGGAATTTTTTATTTTTTAATTATTTTTACGTACGATCAAAATTTGAATTTCTGATTCATCGGAAAATTCGAAAAGTGGTAATGAAAATATTGTAGGGTGTTCAAAAAGACATTTTTTTCTCCTCTTGACTTTTTTTTCATGTCGTTCGTTTTTGGGGTTAAAATGTTCATTTTCGTTTGTTTTCTGGAATTTTGAAAATGCTATAACTCCGGTATTTTTTTTTATTCAAAAAAGACGTAAAGATAAATTGTTCGAATGTTTGAGTACTATGAATAACTGTACATAGAATTTTTGAATTTTGAAAAAATAGTTGAATTTTGATCTAATATAGCTGGTTAACAAAAAGTGTTCTTTCCTCTTATAGTCCATACCTCTACTCTCGTGTTGAATATATATAGTTATATTCTACAACGTAAAACATGCTGAATATATATATATATATATATATATATAGA
>CAKNXH010001227.1:19552-35164 GCA_932178445.1 Andricus quercusramuli
CTCTCCAATCTGGAATTATAAGTCTAAACTCTCCACTGGGGTTAGAAGTATAAACTCTACAATCTTGAGTTAAAAGTCTAAACTCTCTAATCTGGGGTTAGCAGTCTGAACTCTCCAATCTAAGGTTAGAAATCTAAACTCTCCGATCTGGGATTAGAAGTCTAAGCTCTTCGATCTCGTGTTAGAATTCTAAGCTCTCAAATCTGGGGGTGAGCAGTCTAAACTCTCCAATCTGGGGTTAAATGTCTAAACTCTCCGATCTGGGGTTAGAAGTCTAAACTCTCCGATCTGGGGTTAGAAGTCTAAACTTACGATCTGGGGTTAGAAGTCTAAGCTCTCAAATCTGGGGGGTAGAAGTCTAAATTCTCCACTGTGGTTAGAAGTCTAAACTCTCCAATCTGGGGTTAGAAGTCCAAACTCTCAAATCTGGGGTTATGAGTCTAGACTTTCCGATCTGTTTTGTGCTGGCCTGTAGCGCAACGTAAGCGCATTGGCGTGAGGTGCCTAAACCAAACGAAATTGGAGAGTTTAGACTGCTAACCCCAGATTGCAGAGTATAATATGGAGATACCGATATTGCACTAGCAGCTCCGCTCTTTAAAATCACAAAATAATAGAAATTCAATTCCACAAGAATTATGGGCTTTTTTTTTGTCCCAAAATTAACCTTATTTTAAAAAATTGAATTTTTTACAAATTAAATTCCGAGGTATTTTGGGGCTTGTTTGGGCTCCTGAATCCCCAAAATGTCAATAATGGATGATTTTGAAATTTGAGGGTAGTTATTTTATTGGCTTTTGCGGATTCAAGAGATCGAAAAATCCCAAAATTACCGCAGGATTTAAATTGTAAAAAATCAAAATTTTTTAAAGGCGGTTGATTTTAGAACTTAAGGGTTGTTTTTGGGAAATGGATTTTTGCGTAATTCAAGAGCGCAAAAAACTCAAAATTCTGATAAAATTAAATCAATATTATTTTGTGATTTTAGACAATTAAGGATCGGGGGTGCTAGGTCAATGTAAGCGAGCACCTTAACAAGAAAATTGATTTTTTGAAAAAATAAAGAAGCCCAAAAATTCAACATGGCGTAACCCCCCTAATTTTAAAAAATTTTTTAAATCCTTTCGTGACAAAATTTCTCTTATATATTAATACAATGTCACAAAGTTTCATCAAAAAATTCGGATTCATCCCTACATTTTTTTTTAATTATGAAACATTATTTAGTTTTTAATAGATACATTAAAAAATGAATTTTAAGAGATTATTTAAAAAGATTTTTTTTAAATTTCAAAAGTTTTCAAAAACTTTTGAAAAATAATCTGGAACATTTCAAGGCAAAGTTTTTAATTCTGAATGATTTTCCAACAAATTAAGGAAAAATTCGAAGCATTTTGAAAGAAATTTACAAGTTTGCAAAAAAGTTCAAAATTAATTTAAAATTTAAAAGATTAAAAAGAAAATAAAATCGAAATGTAGATTTTTGAAGAGATTTTAAAACATTTCAAGAGATTTTCAAAATTTTTAAAAAAGAACCTGGAAGGTTTTAAGCCAATTTTTTTAATTTAAAAAGATTTTTCACAATTTTAGAAGTAATTTGATTAAATTCAAAAGATATTTAGGATTGTTAGAAGTTTTTATGAGATTTGAAATATTTAAAAACTTTAAAATATTTCCGAAAACTGATAAAATATTTGAAATTTCTTCCAAACTTGTACATGTTTTTAGTATATTATTGTCAGAATTTTTATTCTCTATTAAAAATTATTTTCCCCCTCAAATTATAATTCGATGGCAATTTTTTTCTTGTTTGACAGAAAAATCTTTTTTAGTTCAAAATCCAACTTTTTTTTCCCAAAAAGAAAGCACAATTCAATTCCCCATAAGAGTATATAATTTTAAAATTAAAACTTAAAACTTGTTTTAAAAAGTTCCAGGGGCCAACGATATCAGTGACAACAATTTTTAGGCGATTATAGAATCCGGTCCCTCAAATAGAAAAACAAAACAAAAATTGTAAATGTTGCTAAATTCTTTTGCAAGCATATTTTTAATCCAAAATACAGTAAGATAACAGAAAATAAGAAAAATTCATGACTTGAAAGTTGCCTTGAAAATAAAATGCTTTTATGTAAAAATTATTAATAAATTTAAATTATCTTTAAAAAGCCTATGAAAAAAGTAAGATGTGTTACTACAGAAAAAGTGAAGATGAAGAGATTTTGATCGAAGTTGAAGAGCTTATTTCCGAAATATACTTTCACCTACAAGTTTGACAATTATTTTTTATTTAGGTATTCATTTTTAGTAATGAGCATATTTTGGAAATGAATTCTTCAAATAGAGAAGTGGGTCTTACGAATAAAGAAAGGCAAATCATTTTTCTTCTCTGTAATTAATAACAGAGAGTCGCTTTTTTAAAAATTGTAGTTTTCCGAAAAATTCACAAATGTTTGTACAGCGCCCATTTGATCGTGGTCCCTCACGCAGCTGAGGGATCGCGCAACTGCTTCCGCCAACGCTTGTCAGAAGAGGGGTCTTTTTAGCTAATGAGGAATAAAATAGGAAACAAAAAAAAATTATTTTGCAATCAGTAATAATTTGAAAATTAAAATAAGTGCTAGAAGTGTTTTTCAGGGCAAATAATTGTATTTTTAATTTCAGAAAGAATTTATTATATAAATGCTAAGCCTAATTTATAGATGTGCTATTTTGATATTTAGTTACCATTTTATAAAAATTTGGAATAAAACACTTTTCCTAAATTTCTTATAAGAAGGTTGCTACAGAATTCTAATCTCCAAATTTCAGGTCTGTTCCAGGAATTTTTAAAAAAGTTCGAAACTTCATGTTTCCTATTTCATTCCTGATTAAGTAGAAAGGACCCACGCTGGCAAGGCCGGCGTAGGTGTCTTGAGGTCCCTCAGCTGCGTGAGGGACTTTGTAAAGTCGACACTCCGTGATTAATTTTCTGAAATACTTATTTTTTAAACTATTATACTTTCCTTTCTTTTCATTGCTCAATTAAAGTGCTGACCATGAATTGTTTTCGAGAACCTAATCTACATTTTTTTATCTTAATAATTATCACCAGGGCCTAAACTGTTGAAAAAGTTGAAAAAAAGGTGTAACAGGTTTGAAAAGTGTATTTGATTTATTAACAACTTTATTTTCTAAAAAAAATTGGAGTTTTCTAACATAATGAGAAAATATAACAATTTTTGTCGAGAGGTAAATCCTCTTTTTTTGTTGAAAATTTCAATGATTACGTTTAAAATTTACTGTGTTTGTTAAAATTTATATCTTTGGCTTGAAAATTCAGCCATTTAATTACATTTGTTGTTTCTTTTCTGAAAAATATTTTTTAGATGAAAATTGAATTATCATTTTCTAAAGTTAATTATTTTTGGTTAAAAAGGCTACTATTATATTTTTGGTTGAGAATTCCTCTTTTTTGAAAATTTAATTATATGGTTGGAAATTTAATTGTCTTGTTGAAAATTCATCGTTTTGGCTTGAAAAATCAACCATTTAATTATTTTTTCCTTTATTTGCTACAAATCTTTCTTGAATTAAAATTAACCCATTTTGATGAAAATTTATTATTTTTTTTTTAAATTCATCTTCTTTGTTTGAAGATTAAACAATTTTCTTGAAAAGGTATTCTTTTTGGTTGAAAATTCAATTATTTAAAAAAAATTCGTCTATTTGGGTTGAAAATCCAACCACTTAGTTGAAGTTTCCTCTTTCTTGATTGAAAAATATTTTTTGCATGAAAATTCAACGGATTTGCTGAAAATTCATCATTTTGGTTTAAGAATTCATCTTTTTTGTTTGAAAATTTCAATATTTTGCTGAAAATTTAACAATTTTCTTAAAAAGTAATCGTTTTTGGTTGAAAACACAACTATTTTCTTTTTGAAAGGTAATTATTTTTGGTTGGAAAGGCTACTATGATATTTTTAGTTGAGAATTTCTCTTTTTTGTTGAAAATTTAATGACTTTGTTGATAATTTGACGTTTTTGACTAGAAAATTTCACCATTTAATAAAATTTTTTTTGTTTCATGACTGAAAAATCTTTCTTGCATGCAAATTTATATTTTTTGATTAAAAATTTCATTATCTTGCTGAAAATTCAAAAGTTTTCTCAAAAAGAAATTCTTTTTTTTTTTTTTAAATTCTATTTTTTTTAAAAAAACGTCTTTTTTGGCTAAACTATTCTGTTGAAATACTTTTTTTTTGAATTCATAATTTGAGTTGAAAATTTATCTCTTTGGTAAAAATGTAACAATTTCTTTGAAAACTCAAAATTTAAAAAAATTATCCTTTTTGGATGAAAATTTAACAAATTTCTGGAAAATTCATGTATTTGTTGTGATAATTTTTTCCCGTTTTAGATGATAAATTATGTCTTTCGTTGAAATATTAAACTATTTTGTTGAAAAATCTTATTTCTGTGTTAAAAATTAATTTTTTAAAATAAAAATTTAACTATTCAACTTTTGGTAGAAAATTGATCTTTTGTAGTTGAAAATTTTATTTGGTTGAAAATTTGTTTGTTTTCGATAAGGAATTCAAAGGTTTAATTAAAAATTCAAGTATTTTGTTTCGACATTTTTGGTAGAAAATTAATTTTGGTTGAAAATTTATCTTTTTTGGTCAATAATGATAGTACGTGGTTGAAAATTCTTTTTTTTTATAACAATTTTATTATTTAGAGGAAATTTTTGTTGAAAATTCAACAGTTGTAATTAAAAGTCGTCCCTTTTGATTAAATACCATTTTTTAAATTAAAAATGAAAATATTTTTTGATTGAATTATTAACTCTTACATTTTTGGTAGAGAATTAAGCTTTTTTGTTAAAAATCAAACTGCTTGGTTTGAAAGTTCTTTGTAAAAAATGCATTGTTTTAGTTAAATTACTTCGTTAAAAAATTCATTTATTTTGTTGAAAAATCAAGTTTTTGGTTCTCGACCATTTTGTAGAAAATTCACCTTTTCGGTTAAAAATTCATCCATTTTCTTAAAAATGCAATATTTTCTTAAAAATGCAATATGTTCTTAAAAATGCAATATTTTCTTAAAAATGCAATATTTTCTTAAAAATGCAATATGTTCTTATAAACGCAATATTTTCTTAAAAACGCAATATTTTCTTAAAAATGCAATATGTTCTTAAAAATGCAATATGTTTTTAAAAATGCAATATTTTCTTAAAAATGCAATATGTTCTTAAAAATGCAATATTTTCTTAAAAATGCAATATGTTCTTAAAAATACAATATTTTCTGTTATCGATATACTTAAAAAAACTTCTTTGTCTGCTTGTTCCTGTAGGGGAGGGGGGGGGGGGGTGTCGAAATAAAAAGTTATATAGGCCGAAATTTGCAAAAATTTAGGCCCTGAATATCATGCAAAAGTTGCTTGAAAAGTGGTTTTTGAACTGATTAATCACACAAATGCTTTTATAGTTTGATCAGTTTCCTTTTGCTCAAAGAAGAAAAGTATTTGCCAGATTTGTTCATTCGACTCACGATCTGTTTGGACATGCAAAAGACATCTTTCAACGATTCTCTTGAAGCCACACGAAGGTAAGTTGACAGTACCTTGTTGGACGTCTAGGCCAGCACGCTCCAGCATGTAGGGCAGCCCTACACGGTGGGGGCAGCACAAAAAATGAAGAAACAAGAGAACCATCGGTAAGAGAAGATTATTATTATTTTTTTTGTTTGAAAAGTAACGCGCAAGCGCTGCATACTTTTATTTATTATTTTTCACACTAAATTGTTCGTTTACGTCGCCAACAAGGTGTCGAATGCCAATTAGAAAACTTTAAGTGATACCGAGTGATTAATGATTATCAGGGAGCGGATAAGATCCACCGCGAGCTACTGCCGAGCACAGCTCGGCTCTCACGTGCGGAGCACCGCTGACCCGGTAGGGAGGGGGATGCGCGGCAACGCGCGTGCCCGGGATGCGCGCGCATGCTTGACGCTGGTCCAACAGGGGTTCTCCGCAGGCGAGAGTCGAGCTGCGTTAAACAGTGGCTCTAATCCACTCGCTTATGATTATGTGCACGCACAATTCCCGACGGGAAAAAAGAGACCAAGAGAGGACCGTAAAGTGCAATGAAAATTACTACAGAAATTTTTGGTCAGGGACAGTGGCCCTATTAAGAAAGGCGATGTCCTCTCGTGAAATGCCAAAGAGAATACACACAAAGTATGATAAGGATTTAATAAATTATAAGAAATAAATGAAACATGCTTTGTTTATAAAAAAGTGATAAATTAAGAAAATTGCAGTGAAATTTCTTGACGAAAAGAAATGAAATTAGTTGTAAAAATGTATGATTGTGATTATCAGTGGCATTTCATGAATCGAGCATCACCCTGACCCTTTTCAATTAATATTACCTTCGTTAATATCTAATCCAGTTCTATCGACGGATACTCTGCGCCTTACAGTGCCCTCGTCATACAGTCCTACGGATAGCATTCAATTCTCAATTTGTTCTTTTTTTCATCTTGTCGACGCGAACGAGACACAATTTTCTAATTGGTACAATCAAAAGTCCACAAGAAGGTAATTCTTTTATTAGAGTTATTTGAACTTTATGGAATTTTATTCAAAAGAAGGAAATTAGTTTTTGGAAACTTACGTTTGCAAGCTGTGCCAGAAACTCGTTAGATATTTTGTTAATTTAGGAAAGCAATCATGTCAAGTTAAATATCCAAAAGTAAGCCAGGCATTCAGACAAGAACAATATCATCAAAAAAAAAACCGGCGCTTAAAGAACCATCCCTCTAGGTGTTTCCGTTTGTAAAATTTAATGTTATAAACAAATTAATGACCGAGTGTCATTTTTCGGCACTTTATTGTTAATGAAATCAACTAAAAATATCGTTTTTAATTTATTAAATTATTAATTATTATTAATTAATAATTGATTTATTAGTTAATTTATTAAAAAATCAGTTACTTTAACAAATGGAAAAAATAGTTATTTAATTTATTATTACAATTGCTCAAATAAATATGAGCAGGCTTGACATTTTTTACTTTTCCTTGACTTTCCATGACCAATAAAATTCCCCGACATTTCCAGGTTTTCCAGGTGAATAGACACCCTGAATTATTCAAAAAATTTTTATGAGCGAATTATCAAAAAACGTATTTTCGATTACTATTATGATACTTTACAAATTGAAAGATTGTTAATAGTTTCAACATTTGTTTAAACAAATATTGAAACAATCAACATATTTTTAAATAACAACAAATTGTAAAAAAATGGAGATTATTCATTGAAGAGTAGTCGAGCTGAGCATTTTTTAAATAAAAATTGTTTAAATAATTCAAATTTGTTGAGAAATTGCAAAGCATCATCGCGAAAAATTACTGGTAAGACATTTTTAGTTGATAGCGTAAAAACATTGAGCCTGTTCATTGAATAATAGTCAAACCATGCTTTTATTTATAGAAATTATTCAAGTAATTGAAAATTATTTAAATAATTGAAAATTATTTAAATAATTGAAAATTCTTGACAATTTGCAGAGAATCACAGCGAAAAGTCATGGGATATTTATGGTTGATTTCGCTAACAAAAATTGAAACCATTCATTGAAAAATCGTCAAACTGTGAATTTCTTTTTAAAAATTGTTTAAACAATTGCCAAGTCACATCTTTTTTAATTATTGAAAATTGTTGTGATATTGAAAAGTATCATCGCAAAAAGTCATTGGCTGGACATTTTCAGTTGATACAGTAGTAAAAACATTGAGCCCATTCATTGAATAATAGTCAAACTGTGCATTTATTTATAAAAATTATTTAAATAACTAAAAATTATTTAAATAATAAAAAATTCTTGTCAATTTGCAGAGAATCATAAAGAAGAGTCATTGGATATTTTTAGTTGATTTCGCTTACAAACATTGAAATAATTCATTAAAAAATCATCAAACTGTGCATTTCTTCTCAAAAATTGTTTAAACAATTGCCAAATCGCACCAGTTTTAATGAGTGATAATCGAGCATTAATTTGTTCCAAATTTTCCGCAAAAACAATGGATTTCAATCAGTTAAAAATTGCGAATCCTGAAAAATGACATTTGCACATTAATTTGTTTATAATATTATATTATTATTAGACTCGCCGGGTTCTTTTATATAAATAAACGGTCTTTCTTTACTGTCTAAGTAGGTTTTCTTAAATGTCTGAATAGCTGGCTCTTATAATAAGCAAATCAACATTTCTGGTCTCATGAGCACTCAGACCTGCTAAAAACGTAGAAATTTCTGTTAGAGGTAAAAAATTTGAATTTAGAGAGACAATAATTAATGCAAAAGGTATAAGTACTCAGAGTATTGATTGAAAATTAAAATGGTTGGTTTGAAATAAACGAGTATACCTTAAATCGTGCTTGTTATACACGATGCGGTTTGAATAAATTTGAGGAAGAAAAACTTACCTCCGGCTAAGGAGAGAGCAGATTTATCGCTGATCCTTCTTCTTATGGGTCCAGCCATACTGGGCATGGAGGGCATACTAGGCATGCTACCGGGCATGCTGGACATTGGTGGCATTCCGGACAAGTTGGACATGTTGGGCATTGGTGGCAAAGGTGTACCGCCGGCTGAAGGTGGTAATTGTCCACCACCTGGTGACCTTACGGCTGATACCAATGCGGACATGGAGACTGGAGACACTTGCGAGACTCCAAAGTTTGGAGGTGGTTGACTCATCAGGGCAGATGATAAACTTAACTTTGGTAAACTCGAACCCGTCTGTAAAAAAGGAAAAAAAGGGTTTGACAGTCTATTAGCTGATATTGTTTCTCCATCTAACCCACAAACCCTTCGAGACAAACATCGGGACAACCACCTAACCCACGCGACCCAAGCTATCCCCTCGAAATCCTAGATATCCATCCACTGGACCTCGATTTTCCCATGAAACTCTGCCTAACCCACTGGACCTTATCTAACCCACAAAACGCCACC
Source organism: Andricus quercusramuli (assembly GCA_932178445.1). Taxonomy (NCBI): domain Eukaryota; kingdom Metazoa; phylum Arthropoda; class Insecta; order Hymenoptera; family Cynipidae; genus Andricus; species Andricus quercusramuli. The sequence continues at coordinate 28,566 of CAKNXH010001227.1, forward strand.
TATTCTTCGGGATACCACCTAACCCACGCGACCAAACCTATCCCTCGAAATCCTAGCTATCCCGAGGAACCCCACCTATGCCGAGGGACCTCCTTATCCAACGGGATCCCGGCTATCTCACGGGACGCCATCTATCCCTTGGGATCTCATCTAACCCACGTGACCCAGTCCACCCCTTGAAACCTTAGTTATCCCTACACTGGACCTCGATTTTCCCATGAAACCCTACATAACACACTGGAAGCCATCTAACCCACAAAACGCCACCTATTCTTCGGGATAACACCTAACCCACGCGACCAAACCTAACCCTCGAAATCCTAGCTATCCCAAGGCACCCCACCTATGCCGAGGGACCTCCTTATGCTACGGGATCCCGGCTATCTTACAAGACTCATCATATCCCACGGGATATCACCTAATCCACGTGACAAATAAAACCCCACCTCACTCACTGAACCCCATCTAACCCACAAAACGCCACCTGTCCGACGGACCTCCACCTATCCCTTGGGGCATCTAACCCACGAGATCCAAACTACCCCTCGAAACCCTAGCCCATTTTCCGACTTTTCCTGTATTTTCTCACCATTGCGAGGAACTCGGTAACCCCCCCCCCCCCCCCCAAACACGTAGTCAACTCAGGATTAGTCAAGTTAAAATAAAATTAGTAACTTGTCATTGATTTATTAAAATCCCTTGAAATATTTCAATTCGCGATTTATTCGAGAAATGACAAGTTTCTAAGTATTCTATAACTTGACTAATTCTGAGTTGTTTAAATAATAATTAATTGCTTAAATAATTTTTTTTGCCCCTCTGAATCGTTAAAAGTTATTATTTTTCAAGATAAATGATATGAGTTGATGAATTTTGAGAATAATATTCCTGGCTTAAGATATCGAGTAATTATTTAAATAGTTTGCATTTGTTTAAACGATTTTTTCCTATATATCGAAAAAAGTTACTATTTTCTGGAATTAATGACACAATTTGCAAATGTTGCGAGTAATCTTTTTTTAACTATATTTGGAAATTATTTAAACATTTTCATTTGTTTAAACAATGTTTTTCCCTGTATATCTTGAAAAAATACTAATTTTTGGAATTAATTATGCAGTTGATGAATGTTAAGGGTAATTTTTCTTCTGGAAGACAGTTTTTAATTATTTAAAAAATTAATGATAATTCATTTGTCCCTCTTAATAGGAAGGGTGAAGAAAATTCTAAGGTTTTAAAATTCTTTTACACCAAGTCACTGATTATTCATTTTTTTTCATTTCAGAACTTATACCCTAATTTTTTAAACAATAGTAATTTTTTTAAACTAGAATTTTCTTCGCCTTCCATATGAAAATGAGCAAGTGGTAATAATTTGTTTAATAATTGCAAACTGCGATATTATTATTATCTGGCGAACATATTACCTACGACATTAAAATTGTTTAAACAATTGCCAAATGTCGTACAAAAATAAGATATTACTTTTAACATTCGTTAATTGTGTCATTAACTCCAGAAAAATTACTTTTCACAATTTACGGGGAAAAACCTGTTTAAACAAATAAAGATTGTTTAAACAATCAGTAAATATGTTAAACAAGGAAGATTATTCTTGAAATTTATTAACTGTAACACGTATCCCAAAAAATGATCATTTGTCACGATTTGAAGGCGAAAAAAAATTATTTATGCAAATAATGCTTGTTTAAACAACTGAAAATTAGTTTGAAAATTCATGGAAACTTGAGACTTATCGAATATAAATAATTAATGTTGAACATTCCTTAAGAGGTGACTAAATTTTAATTTAAAAAAAAATAATAAGAATTACATCTTTTTCTAAAGAGGTAAAGTAAGGATAAGTGAGGAGAAGTGCGGAAAAATTATGTAGGGAAAGTAGGGAAAGTGAGGGGAAATGAAGGTAGGGGAATCAGGGAGGGGAAGTGAGGGAAAATGAAGGGAACGAATGTAGGGGAATGAGGGAAGGGAAATAGGGGAGAGGGAAAGTGAAGAGAAATGGAGGTGGAAGTAGGAAAAAATGGGAAGGAAAGTAGGAGAAGTGGGAGGAAATGAGAGAAGTAGGAGAAGTAGGAGAAGTGAGGGAAATGAGTGGGTGTAAAAAGTGATGGGATATGTGGATGGGAAAGTAGGGAAGAGGCGTGTTAGCTGAGGACGTAAGTGGAAGGGAAAGGATATGAGGAAGAAGTTAGGGAAGCGAAGGTTGAACTTTGGGAGGGAAGTCTAGGAAGAGAGTGGAAGTAGGGAAAGAGGGAGGAAAAGTAGGAGAAGTGGAAGGAAATGAGAGAAGTGAGGAAAGTGAGAGGAAATGAGTGGGTGTAGGAAGTGATAGGAAATGTAGGTAGGACAGTAGGGGAAGAGGCGTGTTAGCCAAGGACATCAGGGGAAGGGGAAGGAGATGAGGAAAAAGTTATGGAAGCGAAGGCTGAAGTGTAGGGAGGGAAGTCTAGGAGGAGAGTGGAAGTAGGGAAAGAGGGAGGAAAAGTATGAGGAGTGGGAGGAAATGAGAGAAGTAGGAGAAGTGAGAGAAATGAGTGGGTGTAGGAAGTGATAGGAAATGTGGTTAGGAAAGAAGGGGAAGAGGCGCGTTAGCTAAAAACGTAAGGAGAAGGAGATGTGGAAGAAGTTACGGAAGCGAAGGTTGAAGTGTAGGGAGGGAAGTCTAGGAAGAGAGTGGAAGTAGGGAAAGTGAGGGGTAGTAGAATGAATGAGGAGTAGGGAAAGTGATTGGAAATTAGGAGGGGATAAGTGAGAGGAGGTGGACTAGGGGAAGTGGGGGACAATGAAGGGACGTAAATTAGAGGAAATTAGGGAGGGGACGTACGGGAAGTGAGTGTTAGTGAAAAGAAGTGGGAGAAATTATTAGAAATGTGGGTGAGTAGTGGAGAAGTGAGGACCAGGGAAGGGAAATAGGGAAAGGGGAGTTTTATTTGGAAAAGCGATGAGAGGGGGTAGATGAGGAAGGAGTTGGGGAAGGGGTGCGTAGGGTGAACTTGAATGGTCAGCCCGTCTGTTAAGCTTGAATAAAAAGTATTCGAAATTCTGGAAATGGTCCTTTCTGAAAGTTTTGGACACAGACCTTCGTTTGGGTAAATAATCGAGACGGCCGGGGCCGGGCAGGGTAATTATTTCGTGCTTGAGAAAGGATATTGCGGAGAGCTACTGCGGTATTGGTATTCTCCGACTGCCTAACTTGTTAGGGGTTTTAATTAAGGCGATATAAATCGCCGCGCCGGGGCGATGAATTATTAATATCAACTTCATGTATAAATTAGCACTCGAGTACGATTACGCTGCGCGTTAAAACTGAAACTAGCGTTGTTTGCCGATTGAAGCCACAACGACAATGCCAGATCGTAAAATTCGGAATATCTAGAAAAGACCACTTTACGATTTTAGCAGCGTATTACGAGGCGAGGGTACGTTGCCCGGAAAGAGCGGACTGTGTCGTTTCCTTCTTTCTTTTCAAAGGGTCGAGAGATGTGTCCAAGCTTTTCATATCAAAATAGCTAAAAGGGTATTTTTTCGTATTTTTATGTGATCTATGACATGTGATGATTCTGTAAAACTCTTCGCCTGGGCTGATTGCTAGAGAGATTGATCAGCGACCTGGGTCAGGGCGGTGCTACGGAATGAAATTGTTGCTTAAAGAAGCATTATCGGAATTATAGATTGATTATAAGTGGAATAGGAACGTTCATAAAGCAGAGCCTAAAATTTTTCGTAGCCGGACACACTTTGTGTGGTCCGGATTTTCAATTCTGTATTCCAAAATCGAAAATTCAGTGGAATAATAACTTTATTTTTTAAGTTAATTTTTCAGGTTTCTGAGCTAATATTTTAAAAACTACAAAATTTAATTTAATGCTTATTTAAACTATTATTATTTTATATTTAAAAAAATTATTGAAATTCCTATTTACTTATCGCACGCTTTACAGTCTGAAATAATAGAACCCATTAATAAAATCAATATGTTTGTTGAAACTTCATTCTTTTTGGTTTAAAAAGTCAAATACTGTATTTTTGTCTAAGAATTCACCTTTTGTGGTTGAAAATTCAATAACTTAGTTCAAAATTTAATTACTTTTTTGAAAATACAACAATTTTGTTAAACTCATCAATTTGGGTTTAAAAATCAACTATTTTGAAAGACATTCTGTACCAAAATTTTGTTTGGTTGGAAATAAATTTTTTTTTATTTTTAATTTATATGGTCAGGTTGAAAATTCAACTGTCTTGAAGAAAATTCGTCTTTTTGGCTTGAAAATTCCACAATTTGTTCAAAGTTTGTTTTCTTTTCAGACAGAAAAATGCTTCTTAGTTGACAATTATTCTATTTTGGTTGAGGATTCTACTATTTTGTTAAAAATTCGTCTTTTAGACTAAATTAAACTGTTTTTGATGTCAAACTAAAAACTTTCTTTGTTGAAAATTCATGTATTTTCTTGCACATTTTTTTGTATCTATATGGTTTAAAATTTTACTATTAAAAAAAATCAAAATCAATGTTTTTGGTTAATAATTAATTTTTCAACTAAAAATTCAACTATTTTGTTGAAAATTCATGTATTTGATTTGAAATTCTTCTTTTTTGGTTCATAATTCTACTATTTGGTTAAAAATTAAACAATTGTGTTAAAAAATAATCCTTTCTGGTCGAAAATTGAACCAAACTCATATTCTGTCTTGTTCGAAAATTCATTTATTTTGGTAGACATTTCATTATTTTTGGTTAAAAATGCAATTGTCTCTTTGGCTTGCAAATTAAAAAATTTCGTTTTTTAATTTTTCACTGAAAAATCTTACTTGGTTGAAAATTTAAATTTGGTTAAAAATTCAACTATATTGTTGAAAATAAGCATTTTTTTTTGGTCTGAAAATTCATCCTTTTCAGGAAAACCCGCAACTATCTAGCAATTATCTAAGAGAAGATCGTTATAAAAAATATTACATTGTTTAAACAATTACGTTTCTTGACTTGCATTAATTATTACTTCACTAAGTAACAAAAGCACCAAAAGTTGAAAATTTCAGAAAAAGCTGCAACTATCTAGAATTACTCCAGGAGAAATTAGTTCTAAACAATATTAATTTATTTAAGCAATTATATACGTTACATTTAATTAATTATTATCTCACTCTAAGCGAAAAGTGGACAAAAAGTTGAATATTTCAGAAAAAACCGCAAATTTCTAGCACTATTCAAAGAGAATATTATTGAAACAATAATAAATTGTTTAAAAATTATTTTTCTTGACTTAAATTAATTATTGCCTCACTCTAATTGAACATTCGACAAAAAGTGGAAAATTATAGAATGATTGCAACGTTCTAGCATTATTCCAAGAGAATATTGTTATAAACGATAATAATTTGTTTAAACAATTACATTTTTGTTGAATTTCACTCATTGTCAACTCACTCTAGCCAAAAAAGAGATACAAAAGTTGAATATTCCAGAAAAAACCGCAACTTTCTAGAATTTTGCAAAGAAAATGTTATTCAAAATGACAATAAATTGTTTAAACAATTACTTTTGGTAACCTAAATTATTTATTACCTCACTCTAAGCAAAAAGTAGACAAAAAGTTGAATATTTCAGAAGAAACCGCAACTTTCTAGAATTATTCAAAGAGAATGTTATTCAAAATGATAATAAATTGTGTTAACAATTATTTTTGTTTAAATAATTGAAATAAAATAAAATAATAATAATTTAGTTTAATTTAATTTAAACTAAATTTAACTCTAGTTAAAATTTTGATAAAAAGTGGATAATTCTGAAAAAATTGCAACTTTCTAGCATTATTCTACGAGAATATTGTTATAAATAATAAACATTGTTTAGACAATTTAGGTGAACTTTTGATTATTAGTAGAAAGTAGTATCGTATAGTAGAAACAATTTGCATTCAAAAAATTGCAAAAAAATCCTAATTAGGGTCAAAAACTCGCAAAGCCCAATTTTTCACTTATGGGGTTTTTTTTGCGACCCTATTAGACAGATTTGTGGGGGTGATATTTGAAAAGTAATATTTTATTCGTATTCTATGGCTAGTTGGGAAGAGAAGTGTTGAGTTTCAACCCGATTCACCTAATATTGACGATTCAGAATAAAATGTACAAAAACATCTTTTTTATGGGAAATACGTTTTAAACTTTACGGGGTTTATGGTATCTCTGAATACCTTTTTTTCAAAAAAACTTATTTTATGTGTTAGAAATTGATCAATTATAAATTATATAAATTAATAAATTGCAGGAAAATTGAAAAAAAATTCCAATGAATTTTTGGAACAATCTACTGTAGGGGCAACCTCCCCACAGTGGATAACACAATCTAAAGTGGATAATCATTAATTAAAAATACAAATATATGAAAAATAATTAATTTAATTTAACTATTAGTTAAGACACTATACGTATTTATAAATTGAAATTAATTATTTTTCTTTTACTTGTGTTCTTAATTAACGACTATCCACTGTAGGTTGCATTATCCACTGTAGAGAGGTTGCCCTCCAAGTCAAGATTCAAGACATGTGTATGAAATATGATTATTTTTTGGTTCAAAG
>CAKNXH010001227.1:50978-61553 GCA_932178445.1 Andricus quercusramuli
CTCAGATTTCTTGGATTACTCCAGATTACAAATGGATAATTACGCATAAAAAGTAGATTAGGTACGATCCAAAGTGGATTGCAAGTGGATTATCGAGGATTACACTGGATTACTCAGATTTTTCCAGATTTCTTGGACTACACCAGATTACAAGTAGATTACCTAGGATAAAAAGTGGATTACAGGTGGATTACGTAGGATGACGGATGTATTATCTAGGATTACAAATGGATTACTCCTGATTCATTGGATTACTCCGGTTTACAAGAGGAGAAATGAAGAATTCAAGTGGATTACCTAAGATTACAAATGGATTACAGAGGATGACAAGTGGATTGCCGAGGATTAAACTGGATAACTCATATTACGTGGATTTCTTAGATAACCCCGGATTACAAGTGGATTACTTCAGGTTAGAAATAGATTACCGAGGATGACAAGTGGATTACCGGTAGATTACCTGGGATTACAAGTGTATTATGTAAGATGACGAATGGATTACCTAAAATTACAAATGTATTTTTTGGGTCTACAAATGTATTTTTTCGGATTACAAGTGGATTATTTTAGATGACAAGTAGATTAACTAGGATTAAAACTGGAACTTTATAGGATTACAAGTGGATGAAGAATGGATTGCCTATGATTATCTGATATTACAAGTGTAATACCTAAGATTACCTGGGATTACAAGTGGATAACCTAAGATCACAAGTGGATTATCTAGGTTTACAGGTGGGTTATGGCGGATAAGAGTCAATTACAAGTGGATTATTTTGGACCAGTGGATAACCTAGGATTCAAAGTGGATTTTACAGGATTATAAGTAGAGTACAAGTGGATTACCTGGGATTATAAGCTGATTACAAGAGGATTGCCTATAAATACCTAGGATTATAAGTGGATTACCTGAGATTACTAGCGGATTATCTAAGTTTACATGTGGATTACTTCGGATTAGAGTCAACTGCAAGTGGATTATTTTGTACAAGTGGATAACCAAGGATTGAAAGTGGATTATACAAGATTACAAGTAGATTACAAGTGGATTACCTGGAAGTATAAGTTCATTACAGGTAGATTACTGGGATTACTAGTGGATAACCTAAAATCCCAAGTGGATTATCTAGGTTTACAGGTGGATTACTTCGGATTAGAGTTAATTATAAGTGGATTATTTTATCCAAAAGGATAACCAAGGATTGAAAGTGGATTGTACAAGATTACAAGTAGATTACAAGTGGATTACTTGGGATTACAAGTTGATTATAAGAGGATTGCCTATAATTACCTAGAATTATAATTGGAATACCCCAGGTTTCTTGGATTACACCGCATTAAAAGTGGATTACTTCAGATTACAAGTAAATTACCGAGGATTACAAGTGGATTACCAAAGAACACAAGTAGATTTACAGGTGAATTAAAACTGGATTGTACAGGATTACAAGTAGATGATAAGTGGATTACAAGAGGATTGCCCATGATTACCTAGAATTATAATTGAATTACCCACGATTGCACTGGATTACTTGGATTACCTCGGAATACTATTTCGGGTAACCTAGCAGTTCAGGGGATTACCAGAGTTGTTTCCCCCTTGAAAAAACGTGACGAAGTTGGTCTGCAATGCCAGAAGAGAAATAAAATAATGTTACCTGATGATGTTGTTGTTGCTGGAGGTAAAGTGTGTGTTGTTGCATAAATGACTGCAATTGTGTGGGACTAAGAATGTGTTGTTGAAGGAGCTGTTGCATTTGATGCAGACCACTCGCAGGATTCAACATCATCTGCGAAGGTGTTTGTGAGGGTGGTGGTCCCCCCAGCTGGCCTCCTAAAATAATTCAATGCAACGGAAATTAAGTGAATTGATTTTTTTTAAACAATGAACCTAATTAAATGCGAGTGAATGTGAAGGAATTAAAGGGAAAGTAGAAAAATTCAATTACAATCAATAAAACTTGGGGAAATTTTAAATAAAATCCAAGTGGAATGAAAAGGATTCAAAAATATTTTCAAAAATTTAATTTGAAATGCATTTAGACAAATTCAAGGTAATACAAAAAAAATTTGATGAAATGCCCAAGATTTCAAGGTTAGTTGAAAATAATTGAGGGTGAATTTAAGAAAATCATTGTATTGGCTGGAATACAAAAAATTCAAGTGAATTCAAAAGAATTCAGGGCAAATGAAAAAAATCGATGAAATTCACAGGAATTCAAGATGAATTCAATATAATTCAAGTGAATGGACGGAAAATGTTAAAATTGAAAAAATTCCATTGAATTCAAATCAGCACGAATGATTTGAATTAAAAAAATCTAATACATTAAAATAATTTTAGTAAAATTGGAAATAATAATTGAACAAAATTAAAAAATAAATATTTTGGCTGAATTGAGTAAAGTTAGTTCGAGAAAAATTCGATGAAATTTATATAAATTCAATTCAATCGAAAATAATTCAAAAGTATAACAAAATTCATCAAAGTCAATAAATTTAGAATAAATTGATAACAATTTGAAAGAAATTGATGAAATTGCTAAGAATTAAAGGTGAGTGAATTTAGAAGAATTCAAGTGAATTCAAAAGAATTCCGGGAAACATAAAAGTAATCCAAGAGAATTCCAAAGAATTCAAAATTATTCAGGATGAATTACTGAGAATTCAGGATGAATTCAAAATAAATTCGAATAAATTGCAAAAGGTGTTTAGAATCCAAAATATTTCCTTGATTTTAGTAAAATTGAAGTTAATTTAGAAGAAGACAATTCAACAAAATTACAGCAAATAAAAAAAATTTCCATTGAATTGAGCAAAATGAGATTGTAGATAATTCAGGGTAAATTCAACAGAATTAAGGTAAATTGAACAGAATTAAAAAAAAAAAGAATTATATAAAAAGCTAGTGAATTTAAAGGAATTTGAGTTAAGTGAGAAGAATTCGATGAAATTCATAAAAAAATTCAAATAAATAAAATTTTTTTTTAACTTTTTAAATATTCATTCAATTCAACAATTTTTGAATAATAAAAAGTTAAATAATAATTTAATGTTTAAAAAATAGGTTGAATTGATTGAATTTGAATTAAATAAACTTGTAAAAATTGAAAGGAATTCAAAAGAATTTGATGAAATGCCTAACAATACAAGGTGAGCTTAAAATACATTAGAGTGACTTTTAACAAATTCAGATAAATGAAATAATAATAAATATTATAAATAATAATAAAAACTGAATACTAATAATATTAATAATTAATTAATTTAAAAAAAGCGATTAAATTCAGACAAATTTAAAGGGAATGAGAAAAATTTGATGAAATTCATACAAATACAAGGTGAGTTGAAAGCATCTCACAAAACAAATAATAATAAAATAATAATAAATCGTTTATAATAACAATTTAATAATAATGATTGAATAACAATAATTATTATTATTTCAACGAATTCAATGAAATTCACAAAAATGCAAGGTAAATTGAAATTATCTCACAACAAATTCATCAAATAATAAAGAATTATTAAGAATAATGATAATAATAATTAACTAATAATAATTGATTATTTAAAAAATTGATTGAAACGATAAAATTTGAACAAAATTTGTAAAAATTGAAGGTAATTCAAAAGAACTTGGTGAAAATGCCTAACAATACAAAGGTGATTTTAAAAAACTTTTGAGTGAATTAAAAGAAAAATAAGATGAATGGGAGTAAATAGAAATAGTGAGTAAGAATATGAAAAAGTTCATCAGAATTAAAAAATATTTTATCGGATTGAGTTAAATGAGAGCGAAAGGAATTCAGGGTGAATTCAAAAGAATTAAGATGAATTGAACAAAAATTTAAAAGTGAAAAAAAATTATTGAAATAATGATAAAGAATTAATACTAATGATATGAATAGTTAAATAATAATTAATGAATTAAAAAAATGCGCGTCAATTTGGACAAATTGGGAAAGAATTTAAAAGAATTTGATGTAATTCATAAAAATACAAGGTGAGTTGAAAGCATCTCACAAAAAAATACTAAAATATTAATTGATAATTAATAATAATAATTGAATAATAATAATTAAATAATAATTATTATTTAATATTTATGAAATTGATTCAAGTAATTTAATTCGAACTAAATTTTGTAAACATTTAAGGGAATTCATAGGAATTTGATGAAATTCATAAAAATAAAAGGTGAGTTGAAAGCATCTCACAAAAAAAAGAGAATATAATAATTAATAATTAATAATAAAACTGGAATAATAATTATATAATAATAATTGAATAACAATAATTAAATAACAATTATTTAATATTTAAGAAATTTATTGAATTATAAAAAATTCGTTGAATTAACTGAATTTGAAGTACAGAAAATTGTGAAAATTCGAAGGAATTTAATGAAATGCATAACAATGCAAGGTGAGTTTAAAACACTTTAAGAGTGAATTTAAAAAAATACAGATGAATGGGACTGAATAGAGTGAATAAGAATATGATAAAATTCATCAGAATTTAAAGAAAAAATCAATAAAATTGAGTAAAATAGGAGTGAAAGGAATTGAGGGTGAATTCAAAAGAATTAAGATGAACTGAAGAAAAATTTAGAAGAGAAAAAAAAATTATTGAAATAATGATAAAGAATTGATAGTAATGATATTAATAGTTAAATAATAATTAAGGAATTGAAAAAAATGCAAGTCAATTTGAACAAATTGAGAGGGAATTTGGAAGAATTTGATGAAATTCATAAAAATACAAGGTGAGTGGAAAGCATCTCACAAAAAAAATAATGATAAAATAATAATAAATATTTAATAATAATAATTGGATAATAATGAATAAATAATAATAATTATTTAATACTTAAGAAATTGATTGAATTAATTGAATTTGAGCTGAATTTGTAAAAATTCAAGGGGATTCAAAAGAATTGGATTAAATTCATAAAAATACAGGGTGAGTTGAAAGCATCTCACAAAAAAAATAATGATAAAATAATAATAAATAATAAATATTAAAAATTGAATAATAATAATTATATAATAATTGAATAATAATTAAATAATAACTATTATTTAATATTTAAGAATTTGATTGAATTATAAAAAATTCGTTGAATTAACTGAATTTGAATTACAGAAAATTGTAAAAATTCAAATGAATTTAATGAAATGCATAACAATACAAGATGAGTTTAAAACACTTTAAGAGTGGATTAAAAAAAATACAGATGAATGGGACTGAATAGAGTGAATAAGAATATGAAAAAATTCATCAGAATCAAAAAAGATCATTAAAATTGAGTATAATGGGAGTGAAAGGAATTCAGGGTGAATTCAAAAGAATTAAGATGAATTGAAGAAAAATTTAAAAAAGGAAGGAAAAATATTGAAATAATGATAAAGAATTAATAGTAATGATATTAATAGTCAAATAATAATTAATGAATTCAAAAAAATGCGAGTCAATTTCGACAAATTGAGAGGGAATTGAGAAGAATTTGATGAAATTCATAAAAATCCAAGGTGAGTTGAAAGCATCTCAAAAAAAATAATAATAATAAATAATCATTAATAGCAATAGAATAATAATAATAAATAATTTATTATTTAACATTTAGGAAATTGATTGAATTTATTCAATTTAAATAAATTTGTAAAAATTTAAGGGAATTCAAAAGAATTGGATGAAATTCATAAAAATACAAGGTAATAATCATAAAAATTGAATAATAATAATTATATAATAATTAATAATAAGAATACAAGGTGAAATGGAAGCATCTCACAAAAAATAATAAAGAATTCATAATAATAATTTAATATTTGAAAAATTAATGAATTGAATTTGAAAAAATTCAACGAGATTTTAAAATTCTTTTCCTTGAATTAAAAATAATTAAAAATCAAAGAAAGATACATCGAATTCAGCGGATTTCATGGGTTCTCTGCTTTAATTTATTCAAGTGACTAAAGTGACACTTTAATTGGAAAAGTGACTAAAGTGACCCTTTCATTGAAAAAGTGACTAAAGTGACCCTTTCATTGAAAAAATGACTATAGTGACTTTATTTTTAAAAAAAAGTAACTAAAAAGTGATTCCAGAATAACAAGTGATTGTGGAAGAGGTTTAAAAGTTGGAAATAGAAGTGAATATTGACCTGGAGGCGGACCCTGAGTGGGGTTTGGTGGTGAGCCCCTCTGCGGGGCCGGTGGACTTTGGTGCGGACTAGGTTGGAGACCTGGCGCCCCCGAACTGGGTTGTTGGGACTGTTGCGTGATGATTGGTTGCTTTTGCTGGGTCATGGGTGCTGATGTCAGTGCGTGCCCAGCGGGACTGAGCTTTCCATTGCTTTGGTACTCGATCGTGAGGTCTTGTTGATCACCACTATCGGGCCCACTCGACCCTCTTTCTCTACTTCGCGGCGGCGGTCTTTCCTTCTCCCTCGCTCCCTCTCTCTCTCTCTCCCTCTCTCGAGACTGCTGCTGTTTCAGGGCTGCGAATAGTGAGCTTGCCTGCAATTCCAAACAATTCCAAAATTAACTTTTATTTCCAAAATCACGAAAACCACAAAAATTCAAAAACTCCCAGCTCAGCGACAAGTTTAAGGTTAAAAAAACAAAGTCGCGACGACGAGCGTTTATTTTTCCAAGCCGTGGAAAACAACGAATTGTTATCACTCGAGTGAATGTAGTAGTTTTTTGTGTTTTTCTCTCTCTTTATGTTTAGAAAACATCCACAATGTGTTGACATTGACAGAAAAATAAATATTGATCGTGAAAATATAAAAGGAGATATGAAAGGTGCTTTCGCTTGAAAGGAGGAATCTTATATTTAATAAAGTATAGAAAAGTGTTGGGTTAGTTACTTTTTTTGAGTAAATAGTAACGGGTACTAGATAAAGTAACTTTAAGTTACCTAAAGAGTTACGTTTTGCACTTTTTCAATTTTATAGTTTAAAAATCTAAATAAATAAGATGATAATTCATGAAAAATTAATTTAAATAGAAACAGGCTGTAGTTAAGGTAGAATTTTTCAGACAAAAGTACAAATTTTCAACAATTAGTTCAACTTTCAACCAAAGAAGATGACTTCTCAACCAAGAAAGTAATATTTGATTTTTTAATCAAAAAAAAATTTTAATTTTTAACAAAAAACAGTTGAACGAAACCAAAAAAGATGAATTTTCAAATAAAAAAGACGAATTTTCAACCAAGAAAGATTTTTTAGTCAATCAGGAAAAAATGTCATCCAGGATGTTGAATTTTGAAGCCAAAAAGAAAGTTACTTCACAACCCAATTTGGACTTTTTACCAAAAAAGTGAAATTTTCAACAAACTACATGATTTTCCAACCAAATGTTTGAATTTTCATAACGAAAATATTTATTTGTTAACAAAAAAGTTAATTTACAACTAAATAGTTGGATTTTATACCATTTTTGAACTAAAAAGACGAATTTTCTACAAAAGAGTTAAATTTACAACAAAAAAGTTAATTGTTCAAGAAACAAAAAATAAATTTTTAACAAAATAGTTAAATTTCCAACCAAGTAGTTTAATTCTCAACCTATAAATATGAATTCTTAATCAAAACGACGAATTTTCAACCGAGAAAATTAATTCTTTACTACAAAAGACAAATTTTCAACAAAATACATAAACGTTCAAATAAATAGTTGATTTTTCAACTAAAAAAGATTTTTCCACTAAAAGATAAATTTTCAACAAAAAATAATATTATTTTCAACTAAACAGATGAATTTTCAATTAAAATAATCAATCTGAAACCAGAAAAGAGGATTTTTAACAAAGTAGTTCAACTTTAAACACAGTTTTAACCAAAAAAGATAACATTTCCAACATAAAGATTTGTTTTATAATAATAAAAGCAAATTTTTAACTAAAAAAGATCAATTTTCAATAACAAGAAATGGAAAAGTTATATTTTCACGCTAAAAATTAATTTCAAATAAAAAACTACATTTTAAGTGGAACAGTTGAATTTTTAATCAAACAGATGAATCCATAAAGAAACAAAAATAGATTTTTAACCAAGTGGTTCAACTTTTAGCCAAGTATTTTAATTTTCAATTTAAATAAAAAGTCAATTTTCAGCCAAAAATTGAACAGTTAAATTTTTAGTTTAAAAAATTAATTTCTGAACAACAAAAAATTAGGTTTTAACGAAGTAGTTAAATTTTTAATGTAAGAGATGAATTTTCCACCTACGCAGACGAATTTTGAAACAAATGGTCAAATTTTCGAACAAAAAAATTAAAATTCAATCAGAAAAAAAAAATTTTTTAGGAGACAGTTGAATTGTCAACCTAAAAATATGAATTTGCAACAAAAAAGATCATTTTCGAACCCATGAAGATAAATTTTACAACAAGTAGTTGAATTAAAAAAATAATTTTTTTTTTGATAAACAGTTGCATTTACAACCAAATAGTAGAATTTTGAACCAAAAAATATCAGTTTTCAACCAAAAATGGAATCGTTAAATTGTCAGTTTAAAAAATTAGTTTTCAACCAAAGTGATGAATTTTCAACTAAATTAAAAAACAGTTAAATATTAAAAGAAAGGGATGATTTCTCCACCAAAAATTGAATCATTAAATTTTTGGTATAAAAAATTGACAAGAGAACTTTTATCCAAATAGTTGAATTTTCAACCAACAAGTTTAATTTCTAAATAAAAAATATCAAGTTTCAACCAAATAATTGAATTATCATCAAAAAAAGATATATTTTTATTCAAAAATAGAATGGTTAAATTGTCTGTTAAAAATTTAATTTACAAAAAAAAAACGGATTTTCAGCAAAATAATTAAATTTTCTACTGGAATAGTTACATTTTTTGTTAAAAGAATTGATTTTCAAGTAAATGGTCACATTTTGAACCAGAGATGAATTTTCAATCAAAAAGATAAATTTTTAACTCAGAAGATTAATTTCTACAAAGAAGGACGAATTTTTAATTATAAAAGATAATTTTTCAAACGAAAAATTGAATAGTTTTAACTAAAATCATAGAATATCCAACTGGAATACTTACATTTATAATTTAAAAAAAAATTATTATTTTTCAGTCACAGAAAAAAAGAATTTTCAACAAAATAACTCATTCTTTAACCAAAGAGATGAATTTTTGATTAAAATGATGATACTTTAACTGAAAAATTTTGTTGACAAAAGACCAAGTAAACAAATTCCCAAAAATGCGAGCAATAGAATCGTTAAATTTTTTGGTATAAGAATTAATTTTTCATAAAAATAAACAAATTTTCAACAAAAGTGATGAATTTTCAACTAGAATGATGAGTCTTCAAGTGGAATAGATGAATTTTTAACCAAAGAGAATAATTTCTACCAAAAAGGACGAATTTTCAACAAAATACATGAATTTTCAATTAAAAAAGATCAATTGTCATCTAAAAATTCAATAGTTAGATTATCGGTTAAAAAATTAAAGTTCAACCAAAGAGATGGATTTACAACTAAAATTATGAAATATTCAATTAGAATAGTAACATTTGCAGCTAAAAAAAATAATTTTCAGTACAAATAAATTTTAAGCAAATAATTAATTTTAAGAAAATAATTAAGTTTCAGAAAATAATTAATTTTCAGAAAATAGTTACATTTTCCAGAAATTGAATTTTAAACAAAGGACTTGAATTTTTAAGTCTTTACAGGTCAATATTCCACTCAGATTTTTTCAGACTTTATCATTTTATTATTATTATTTATTTTTTATTTTTTTTACAATGACATTCAAAGGTGGCTCAAGGTCATTTCCTTAATAAAATGTTGATTCAATGAAATTTTCTATAGTTTTTTTCTATAGAGAAGCAGCGTCAATTTATTAATTTCGACAAAAAAAATAGTCAAGTTATTTGATAAATGTTTGTCATATTATTTGAAGGACATTCAAGGTCATTTCGCAAAAATGAGCTTTCTGTAAACTGCGATATTGAAAAAAAGTGCTAACACTTGTATATTAGCTGGTAGTTTATCGCCAGCTAAGTTTTCTTCTTTCTTTTCTAAAAGGTACATCATTACCCCTTCTTCTGCATTTATGATAATTAAGTTTTCGGAATTACAATATGAAAACGAAACTTGATCATATATTAATAAAGCTGCGATATCCTACTGTTTTTAACATTTTCTATTTTTAATTAGAAGCAAAATTTTAAAAAATAACTACCATGAAAAACATAACATTTTTGAATGACCTTGAATGACCTCAAAGTGATGTTACACGCAGTTATTAAACCTTTCGACTAATTTTTTTTCGAAATGGATAAATTGACACTGCTTCCCAAAAAAGAACTAGAGAAAATTTAATTGAATCATCATTTTATCAAGAAAATGACCTTGAGCCATATTCCAATGTCATTGTAAAAGTCTGAAAAAATCTGAGTGGAATATTGACTTTTAAGGAACAAAATTCATACGCGTCAGGAATGGATAATCAATAAATAAATAGCGTCAGTTTAAATAAGAATAGCCATTTTGTCCTAAAATGACCTTGACTGACCTTCGAATTTTATTGTAAAA
>CAKNXH010001229.1:0-47582 GCA_932178445.1 Andricus quercusramuli
CTTCTACATGTACACAAATTTTCAAGCTATTCCGAGTCACATTAATTCACCATGAAAATTTGCACCTTTGCCAGGTCGCCACCACTCACCTCTTCCACTCAGACCTGCAAGTCACGCATCTTTACGTTCGTTATCGTAAGTCGAACACATCTGGCACACAATATACCTCTTTACTATCATTACATCATTTTTGTCATGAGCTCTTGGTCTATAAGGTATTCTACATCCGATCTTTTATTCACAGCATTTGTATCCTTGATAATGTAAAACATCTCTTTGAAATTTCGTTTTCTCTAGTGGCTTTCATGACTTAAAATTGTTGTTTTTGAAAATAAAAATTGATGATCATGAACATGCGAGTGATGAACCAAGGCAGTACCTCTTTCATCTTTTTTACAATCATTTATGTGCTCTTTGATCCTAGTTCTTATGTACCTTTTTGTCTGTCCTATGTAAACTAAACCACATTCACAGGGAATGCGATATATGACGTGTGTTTTCAAATCAAAAGGAGTAACATCTTTATTGTTAGAAAAGCATCTAAACAAATCTTTTTGGTATGTAAAGACCACTTTAATGTTAAGTTCTTTAAATATATTAGTAAATGATCTAGAGAGTTCATTAACAAATGGTAAAATCACAATTTTGCTGCAATCAAAGCCTTGTAAATTATTAGTCTGAATCTGTAAATTAATGTTGTTGATAGCCCTATCAGTAAGACTATAAATTACTGAGATTTTATCTTTAATCGAAATATTAGATTCAAAATTTACATATCTGCCTGAATTAGTGTCCGTACGATACCAATTAGTAGTGAGTTTATTGTTTTCTCTAATGATGGTAACGTCCAAAAAATTAAGTTTCGAATCATTTTCGATTTCAATAGTGAATTGGATTCTGGGATGGTATGCATTAAAAGCCTTTAATAATTGATTAATGTTATCTTCATGTACGCATGTGAACACGTCGTACACGTACCATAGAAGAAAACATAATCAAAAGAAAGACTCTTTAATACATCATGTTCCAGTTTTTCCATAACTAGATCTGCAATTGCACCAGATAACGGTGACCCCATAGGCGTACCGAAATTCTGTTTAAAAAATTAATTTTGAAAACTGCAATAGGAATTGTCTATGCAGAATTCGACGAGTTCTAAATATCGTTTTGCAGGTAATTTCGTTAGTTTTCTCATTTTATACCAATTTAATTTTATATTTTTTCAAACTAAATCTTTAGGAATAGTTAAAAAAGGGATTTAACATCCAGCGAAAGCAATTTATAATTATTGGGTTGTTGAAATTTTTGATTTTATCAATGAGATCCCAACTGTTTTTTACAAAAGTGTTACTTTTTCCAATTATCTGTTTTAAAGGTAGACTAGTGAATTTTGATAATGAAAGTAATGGAGAACCAGAAAAAGAAGCGACTGGTCTCATAGGATTTTCCGGCTTATGTACCTTAGGCAATCCGTAAGATTTTGGAGCAACTGAATTGTAGCTTTTTAAACATCTAGCTGTATCTTTCTTGATATAACCTCTTTTTTGAAATTTACCAATCATTGAATTTAGATCACTTTTTATACTAGTAGTTGGATCTTACTTAAGTTTGATATAAGTGTTTAGGTCTGATAAAAGAGTGTAACATTTATCAAGATAGTCATTCTTGTTCATGACCACCGTTATGTTACCTTTATCTGCTCTAGTGATAATGATTTTTTTTTGATTTTCTGCTATAAATTCTTTTGCTTTAATACCAATACTTTCAATTTCTGATATAATATTATTATTATAGTTGCGGTTTAAATATGACGGAAGTTTATTAGAAATATTTGATCTAAATTCAGTTCTTCTTTCACTACCCTAATAGCACGGAACATTCCGGGAACGTTCCTGAAACGTTCCGCGGGCACCTTCGGAACGTTCCACTGGGACCTGAGGGGAACCTTCCATTATTGTTGTTTTTAACAACAATTATCTCGTAAACCGTAAGAGATAGGTAAGATTGGATGTCATTTTTGAGTTTTGAGTACCGCATATACTACACTATAATATGATATCCGTATCATAAATTGACATCGATTTTTACCTATCACTTACGTTTTACGCGTTTTTTATTGATAATAATAACAATAACGTTAATTTATGTTTGGAACGTTCCAGTGGAACGTTCCTAGAACGTTCCCAAGCGGCGGACATTTTACACCTCCCTGGAACGTTCCGAAAGTTCCCGTGGAACGTTCCGGCAACGTTCCAGGAACGTTCCGTGCTATTAGGGTAGAGATAAGATTAATTTTTTCCTCGACATTTGCTAAAACATTTTCAATAATTTTTCCCTTGTTTACGTTACCCGTACAAAACTTGTTACCTAAACTCAAGAAGTATCCAACATCGTTTGGAATTTCTTTATCAGGTAAATTCAAGAGCCATTTTTCTTTTGTTTTTTTAGTACATTTAGTGTTGTAGTAGGTTTGTTTTAACCATTCAAACTTGGATATAGAGTCTTCAATCATATGTTTCACCATATTATCTATAATTCTTCTTTGACATTCAAAAAATAATTTTATCTGGTCATCCATAGCCAGATGATTTAACTTTTTCTCTAAAAAATAAACTTCATTATCGATTTTATTTATTCTATGATTAATGTCTATAATCTCAATCTTTAGCGTTTTAATTTTAAAATCCATACAAAGCTTTCGATAATGACCTATACTGAGAGGATGATGAAATGTGATTTTTGGATGAGAATTTATAATGTGCGCAGGTAAAAACCGTTTGATTTGCACCTTAGTAAAAATCTATTTTGATTTTTTAGCTTAGACAATGTAGTTAGTTTAAGTACCCATTTTTGTAACTCGTTGATGGTGTCTTCCGTGTGAGTGTTTTTTAGTTTATTAAAAAACCTCGTGCCTTCTTCATCTAGATGAGGAGAATCCATTGTACCAATCTCAATAGTAATATTACTATAAGATGTTGGTTGTTGGTCAGTGCAGTAAATATAGTGATAATGATATTGTTTTGATTTTCTGCTATAAATTCTTTTGGTTTAATACCAATAGTTTGTAACATTTTTATTTTGTCTGATTTATTGATGTTATATCTAATTTAAATTTTATGTTTCCAAGTCAAGCTGAGATCCACAATTTGATGATTTTACCCAAACTGAGAGTTTATATCCTTCGTGAAAACGCGTTTTCCATTATTGTGAATAATTTATAAGGTATGTAGCAACTTGGACTTTTCTGGCAACATTGAGAACTACCGAGAAAATATGTCCAGTTTGCCTTTACTGGTTTCTATCCAGCAGCTCGAGTCCAATTACACAAATTGGGTCAAGTCTGGGCAGAACATTAAAACTAGCCCTTACCATCCTATTGTTCAACTCTACTAATAAGGATACCCTTGGAACCGGGATAGGAACCCCGTTTTCCCCTGGACGAAATTCAGTGCTATTTTTCACGCATAAGTCTCTGAATAGAAAATAATTGTTGATCAGAAACTCCTGACAGATATAACTTTCGGTGGATCTCAACTCTACATCGGCTGATGACTCGATAAAATGTAGTCTCCTTCGGTTACGACTCATTGGAAAGCTTTTTAATTGTTATGGATTGTGGGGCCACAAGTGCGCAGAGGAGATTGCGAGAAAATCAATATTTGTTCGATGAGACTTCGATTCCCCGGAAAATCGCCGCCTTTTTGCCTAAACTGACTCCTGTCCTTATTTCCCTCTTATTTTCTCAAGCATCCAGGACATATTTTTATGTCTCTCAGCTTTTTTTCTCACCTGAACTGAGGTTTCGTTTTCTCAAGACTAGGTGCAGTGTCTAGAGGAAATTCCACCTTAGTTTCCTATCGTATAGAGGCACTACAATTCTTCAAATTCTGTCGCTTCATGACCATAGAGAATTCAGACTCAACAACGCGGAACAGGATATAGATTAATTGAATATTTTGCAGTTACTCCGACCTTCAGGATTCAAATTGTGCGATTTCCAAGTCGAAAGCTTGGTCGAAAGCTCAATTTGGTTTGAATTAGTCATTTCTTTGTATCTAGTGAATTTAAGTTTTCCCTATCCCTCCTCAAAGTGTTGTGCATATCTGGTTCAGTTTATCCAATTGGGAATCCATTCTCGATTTCCAGGTCTAAGCCTGGCAGAAAGAGAATTTTACGCCTGGTTAAACACTTACGATTATACTCAGACTTGAAGACAGATTAGCCAAACATAAAAAAAATGGTAAGACTGAGATGATTGTATAAATATCTTCTTTAATAAAAAAAAACCAACCTCGTTTATTCCTAAATGCTCGCTAGCTAAGGCTACGAGTAAGTAACTCCTGTGGCTGTTCGCGATTTCCCGAGACGACCGCTCTGATCGTCTGTTGACCTATATTTATAAATTTGTAGCTATATTGAGCCCTGCCCATTATCTCCCTTTATCACATTTCTACTGTTAATTTTACTTCTCTTCTTTCATTTTATTTTGATTGAAGTGCGGGGATATTTTGAACCGTTTCAAGTTTCAATTTCTGATATACATAATATTATTATTATAGTTGCTATTTAAATATGACGGAAGTTTATTAGAAATATTTGATCTAAATTCAGTTCTTTTTTCACTAGGGTCAGACTAATTTTTTCCTCGACATTTGCTAAGACATTTTCAATAATTTTTCCCTTGTTTACGTTACCCGTACAAAACTTGTTACCTAAACTCAAGAAGTATCCAACATCGTTTGGAATTTCTTTTTCAGATAAATTTAAGAGCCATTTTTCTTTTGGTTTTTTAGTATATTTAGTGTTGTAGTAGGTTTCTTTTAGCCATTCAAACTTGGATATAGAGTCTTCAATCATATGTTTCACCATATTATCTATAATTCCTAGAGATATATAATTCCTAGATCTATATAATCACTAGAGCAGATAAAGGTAACATAACGGTGGTCATGAACAAGAATGACTATCTTGATAAATGTTACACTCTTTTATCAGAACCAAACACTTATATCAAACTTAAGAAAGATCCAACTAATAGTATAAAAAGTGATCTAAATTCAATGATTGGTAAATTTCAAAAAAGAGGTTATATCAAGAAAGATACAGCTACATGTTTAAAAAGCTACAATTCAGTTGCTCCAAAATTTTACGGATTGCCTAAGGTACATAAGCCGGAAAATCCTACGAGACCAGTCGCTTCTTTTTCTGGTTCTCCATTACTTTCATTATCAAAATTCACTAGTCTACCTTTAAAACAGATAATTGGAAAAAGTAACACTTTTGTAAAAAACAGTTGGGATCTCATTGATAGAATAAAAAATTTCAACGTACCCAATAATTATAAATTGGTTTCGCTGGATGTTAAATCCCTTTTTTTAAATATTCCTGAAGATTCAGTTCTAAAAAATATAAAATGAAATTCGTATAAAATGAGAAAACTAACGAAATTACCTGCAAAACAATATTTAGAACTCGTTGAATTCTGCATAGACAATTCCTATTGCAGTTTTCAAAATTAATTTTTTAAACAGAATTTCGGTACGCCTATGGGGTCACCGATATCTGGTGCAATTGCAGATCTAGTCATGGAAAAACTGGAACAGGATGTATTAAAGAGTCTTTCTTTTGATTATGTTTTCTTCTACAGGTACCTGTACGACGTGTTCACATGCGTGCTTGAAGATAACATTAATCAATTATTAAAGGCTTTTAATGCATACCATCCCAGAATCCAATTCCCTATTGAAATCGAAAAGGATTCGAAACTTAATTTTTTGGACGTTACCATCATTAGAGAAAACAATAAACTCATTACTACCCAGCAAAAAAGAAAGAATTGATACGGATTGGGGCGAATTAACATTTTTGTAATGCGCGGAATCCGTTTTCTGATTCGTTCGAACGCATTGAGACGCATTCAGATGAATTGAGACAGCGCGAATTGAATGCGTGTGAATTCGTATGAATGCGTGGTCGAGGCCAATCAGAAAAAAATAATAAAAAGTGCATGCGTCGAGACTTGAAACAGCGATCCCTCGTGTATCAGTCCAGAGTTCCCTCCGCTAAGCTACGAGACAATTTACTAAACATTTATAATAAATTCTTTATGCCCTGCACGTTGATTTTCCTGTTACGGATTAAATTGTATAAATCAACACTTTCTGAAATTCGCCGCGACGCATTGGGGCGAATTCAAGTGTGTATTTTACTCTCACGAATTCAGACGCATTGAAGAATGTTGAAGCGTTTGCGTGCTGACGCATTGAAGTGTATTCGCTGACTTAGGACTCTTGCACTGTATTTGTACGTATAGAAAGATTCAAAATTAAAATACCGTCTTCACGAATTTACATGCATTGACACATAGGTCCAATGCGTCATTGTCGCAAAGCGGGATTGGCAGGGCGTCTTAGTCTTTTCAGTTCAATGCGTATCAATACTTTCTTTTTTGCTGGGTAATTGGTATCGTAAGGACACTAATTCAGGCAGACATGTAAATTTTGAATCTAATATTTCAACTAAAGATAAAATCTCAGTAATTTATAGTCGTACAGATAGGGCTATTAAATTATCTGATTCAGAATTCAGAGAGTATAATATTTTAAAAGTCATAGAAATTTTAAAGCAAAATGATTACCCTATTACATTTATAAAAAAATACATTGATAAAAGAATTGAAAAGATCAACAACATTAATTTACAGATTCAGACTAATAATTTACAAGGCTTTGATTGCAGCAAAATTGTGATTTTACCATTTGTTAATGAACTCTCTAGATCATTTACTAATACATTTAAAGAACTTAACATTGAAGTGGTCTTTACATACCAAAAAGATTTGTTTAGATGCTTTTCTAACAATAAAGATGTTAGTCCTTTTGATTTAAAAACACACGTCATATATCGCATTCCCTGTGAATGTGGTTTAGTTTACATAGGACACACAAAAAGGTACATAAGAACTAGGATCAAAGAGCACATAAATGATTGTAAAAAAGATGAAAGAGGTACTGCCTTGGTTCACCACTTGCATGTTCATGATCATCAATTTTTATTTTCAAAAACAACAATTTTAAGTCATGAAAGCCACTGGAGAAAACGAAATTTCAAAGAGATGTTTTACATTATCAAGGATACAAATTCTGTGAATAAAAGATCGGATGTAGAATACCTTAGTAAAATCTACCATAGTCTTATTTTATCAACGTACAATGCTATCTAAATTTTAAAAAGAGTTATAAATATATTTAAATGGGCGCTATTGCCCATATTCGTTTAGATTTGTAGTTTAATATATAATCTCAAAGTATATGTATGGTATATGATATATGTATGTATGTATATATATATATATATATATATATATATATATATATATATTTATGTATGTGTATATGTATGCGTGTACTGTCTATATAAATATTTCGCATTAATATAGTCTCATCTCACTTGACGCTACAAATTTCTCTCTCCAAGTAATACGTATAACATTGTGCGTTGGCCCGCAAAAAGAAAATGTTTACAACAATGTTAACGTTGGGTCTTGAGAGTAGTATTTCTTATATTATTGTGAATCTCAAAATTTTAAGCAACTTTTTATAATAATCAGTTATGAATTTCATATGGCCCTGAAATGTAAACGTCGCATCGGTAAGTTTATAGGTTATGTTCCATATCTACGAATATGTTATATTTGCTATAAAAAAATTTTGTTATATAAGAAACGTCGTTCTATGTTCTTCAGATAAATGATGGAGAAAAGTTTTACCTGAAGAGGCTCCACGTCGTGGAGCGAAAGCTTGTTTTTAAATCAATGATAGATCAGTAGATCAAAAACCAACATCTTTGTATATAGGTTCAATAATATTCAGCTGAGTTTAGATGATTTATGTTTTAAAAAATAATTGAATTTGGGGAAATTTTTTTCTTCACTTTTTCATTTTTAATATTAAAAATATTCATCGGACAAAAAACTGCAGATATAAAAAAGTTCCGTCTTGCCCTTTTCTATATGTCCATATTTTAAAAAATTTAATTTTTTGAATTTTGAAATTTGGATATCACGAGACGCGTGGACAATACTTTTCCGCGTTTATGAGCGCGCGGCTCATTCTTTGATCCAAACCCTCAATTCAACTTGTATTGCACTAGAGATATTCTTGGAACTAATCAACTTATGACATTTGCGGGGTCAAGTTAAAATCTGAAATATGGAGAAGTGCAAAGGGCTGCTTCTTAGCAACCAAGAGATGCGCCGCCGATCTGCCGTGTGGCAGCTGTGGGTTGCAGTCAACTACCTGCCCAGCATCTCTGAGTTGAAAGTGTCCTGAATGTTGACCATGGCGCTTATTCGGGCCGGAAAGGTCTGTTTGGCGGAGCTGAAAACTACGGATGAAAGACTCGAGAGTTTGAATTGTAAAACTTTGACTTTCCTTTGCTTTGAATTTACTAAATAGACTTACCTGTAAATTACATATTCACGTTATTTGCTCAGTTGGCTTTTTCCTATTCAGTCAAGTCTATGAAGCTAATTTAAAGTAAATGCAAGTCAAAATGTTAGGACTCAAACTCTGGACTCTTGCGTCCGTAGCTTTCAGCGCCGCCAAACGGATATTTCCGGCCCGAATTGTTCACAAGGCTTAGATTCAATAAAGTGCATGGAAAGAAACGTGAATATTCAATTATTCAATAGTATAAACTATTTTATCCAACCTTTTATACTAATCGTTAATCTAAAAAAGTTTGCTACCTTTTTGAAAGCGATACTTATTACCAAAACAGGTTTAAAGCTATAGTTATGGGCATAAATTCGCGTATTTTTTGGCGGGAAGTTTAAATCGAGATTCTGTTTTTTCCATATAAATATTGACATTAATATGGGCTTCCGGTTCGACGTGGATACAAGGTGGACGTGTGTGAGGTGCCAGTGTGAGTTTTTGAGGTTTTCGTTGGGAAAAAGTGAGAAGAAAGGTGAAAGGAAGTTTTGAGAAGGTGTAGCAAGGTGACTGGGCTCAGTGAAAGTAAGTGTGTGAAGGGAGAAGGAATAGTGGTTAAAAAAAGTAAACGAGAAAAAAGTGGCACGCCGGAAGTGTGAGGTTAGGGTCGGACCGGAAGGACGCGGAAAAGAGGAAAGTAGTGCTAGCGCTAGTGAGAGTAGAACGAAGAGAGAGAGTGTGACAGAAGAAATGCTAGCACACGTATAAAGCGAGATGGAAGATGAAAAGAAGGAGAAGAAGCAGAAGAGGGAAAAGGAGGAAGCGAGAAAAGAGGCATGGAAGCATGCGGTGGACATGCTGGAAGTGCGGCAGGACAAATTCATCACGGACCTGAAATTTTAATGGGAGATAGAAAGAGCACACATGAGAGGTGAAAAGGAGATAGACAGGAGAAATTTTGAGGGAACGTTGAATAAGTTGGTCGAAAAACTCGATCTGCTTAGCGCAGGGATGGAGAGACTGCAGGAAGGAAAGGAAGAGACAGAAACAAAGAGATAGGATGCCAGACAGAGGAGGAAGGGAGAACATGGAGGGAGATGCCGAAGAAGCTAACGCAAGAAGAGTGGGAGAGAGAAAAGGAAGAGAGAGCGCAGAGGAAGAGAAATCTCAGAGTGCTTGGAGTACGCAAGGAAGACACCGAGGTGACGAACGTGGTAGGGGTCTTGGCCGCGCACACGAAGGTGGTGGCGAAAGTGGAGAGTACGAGGAAAATGGACGGTGGGATGCTCCTTACTTTAAAGACGTGGGAAAACAAAAGGGACCTGCTCAATGTCAAGGGTAGACTGAGAGGCACAGGATTCTAGATGAAGGAAGATCTGGCGGAAAGGGAAGATGAGATACAAGAATGGCTGAGAAGGGAAAAGAGGAGAATTGAACTGGCAGGGAATGAAGTTGAGCTTAGGGTCATGAGAACAAAAGTAGGAGAGACGATCTGGCATTGGAACGAGATGGAAGGAGAGATGGTGGTAGCAGGGATGGTGCCAATGGCTAAGAAGAAGGATGATGAGCGGGAAACGAAAAAGAAGAATACGTAGGAGCATGGCGGGGGGGGGGGGGGTAAAGAATATGTGCGGGAGTGAAAAGCAATGAAAAGCAGAGCAGAGTAAAGGTGTCAAGGTGTATGTGGGGTGAGAAAATGGGGTGCTGGGGCGCTAGAAGTGAGAAGGGAATGGAAAGGGAATGTAAAGAATGAAAGGATGCCTCGGTACTTGTGATTTGTTAAACAGGACAAGAATAAGTAAGCTGGTTGTGAAGATGAGGTTTGAGAGTTAGAGTAGGGTAAAAGGGTGCTGAGGCACTATGTTTAGAGAGTTGGAGAGAAAGAGAAGGACATACGTAGAGACGTTAAGAAGCACAAGGAGAAGGGTTCAGAGAGAGAGGGAGAACAGAGATAGGGCTTCCGTTTCGAATTGCCATTTAATGTAACTAGGGTTAAGATAGGTTAATAACTTTGAACTTTGAATGTAAGGAGAGGAGGGGATTATGTAGAGATGTGTTTTTAAGACTCTCAAACCCGTAAAAGGGAGAGAGTATAATAAACTACAATACGATATTGACATTCATATTTATCGTAATTAATTAATTGAAATATTATGTTTGAAAATGTTTGAAAAAAATTTAAATATTTGTTTTAATTACGAAACCAACAGTACGAGAAATAGGTAAAAAAATATATATCGACTGAAAATTAATTATTATTAAAATTATATAGTTCTACAGTCCATACATACTTTTAGATTTAATTCTTGTTTTATTGATTCCTACTTATATAAATAAATATATATATATATATATATATATATATATATATACTATTATTTAATCATATTGTTACAGCAGTACTATGATATTCAACTTCAATAATAACAATAAATGTTATTATAATTATTTGATATGAAACATCGATTTTAACTTCCCGCCATAAGTCGAAACGAATTTTTGTCGGAAACTCGAACATTATACCTTTTTTGGTAGTAATTATTGCTTAAGAAATATTTAGAACTTTTGAGATTAATATCCCGTGAAAGAAAATTTGATTAAAAAGTTTTTATTTGGAGTAAGTTGGACTTGATAGTTGGATTGTTGGCGGAAGTGAGCACGTGTTTGGTGACAGGTGGTGAGAGGATTTTACGGAATTTGTGTGGGAGGTGTGAGTGTAGTGTGAGGGTGGAAGCCCAGGAGGTTAATAGAGTTGTGTGGGGTGAATTCAGGAGATAACAAGTGTTTTTTGGCGTGGTAGTAAGGTGGGATTTAGGTAGATAGAGAAAGTGAGGTTAGGGTGGCAAGGAGTCGGAGGAGTTTGTGGTCGGGAGTCTTGGGCCTTTGAGGGGTCAAGGGTGGTTCTAGCAGAGTTGGGGGATGTTAAGGGAGAGAAAGGGGTGTCTGCAGGGACTGTGAGGAATAGAAAAAAAAAAGAAGGGAAATAAAGGTAAAATTTGTCGGCGAGTCTTCAGACATCTGTCGGCAGCGGTGGGTACTGCATGGAGAGGTCTCAGTTACCGGCGGCAGAGCGGGAGGGAAGCAGTGCGAGTGCTGTCAGTGCTGCTAGTGAAATAGACGGGGAGGAAATTTTCCACGTCCCAAGACGGACAACACCGCGTGGTTCGGTGTCGAGTAGCGCGTCGGGGAGAGGGAGAAGGCGGAACGGTGGGAACGAAGGAAGCGAGAAGGTAAGGGAGAGAGAGTCGAGCACAAGTGACGGGGAGGATCTCTTGAAGAGGAAGAGAGACAGCCGAGAGAGTCCCGACAAAATCGAATTGGAGAGTCCTTTTAAAAAAAGCGTGAGAAACCTAGGTCCCCCCCCCCGCCCCAATGGAGGGAATGGCAGAGAAGGAGGCTGTCGGGATGCTGGTAGGCAAGATCAGGGGGCTGAGGGAGGACGTGAGGGGGACTAAGGAGCAGATGGAAGGCATGAGAATCAGAGATGAGAGATGGGAAAAGGAGGTGAATGAGCTAAGGGAGAGAGTAGAAGGGTTGGAGAGGGAAAGGAAAGAGAAGGAAGTTAAAATAAAACAGATGGAAGAGGAGATGAGGTTGTGGAAGGAAAGGACGGAAATGGAAGAAGGAGACGAGAGTGGGGGGAGTGAGATTAAAGGTATTCGGGAGAGGGTAGAGAATATGATAGAAGATAATGTAGGAGAGCGTAGGAATGAAAAGGAGGAGAGGGCGGATGGGGAAAGGATAAGTGCAATGGAGGTGAGAATGGAGAAAAAAGAAAAGGCAGGCAGGAGAAATAATATCGTGATAAGAGGGTTAAAGCTAAAGAGTGGAGAAGAAACGAAGGGCCTGTGGGGGAATTATAACCGGGGTTAGAGATGGATTAGAGGAAAAAGGTCATGGAGTGGAAGAGGGGGAGGGAGTGCAAATGAGGGAAATAAAAATAGGAGGGATAACGTGTAAGTTTGTGACAGTGTAGAATAAGGATGGGATGGAAAGAATTAAAGAAAGGGTGGAAGACCTGCTGGGCGAAAGAGAGGAGGGTATGGTGGTACTGGGTGGTGACCTTCATGCGAGGATGGTGAGCGACGGGGGACTTTACAGGGAAGGGGAGAGCTTCGAAAGGAAATCGAAGGATAAGATAATAAATAAGGAGGGGGAGATTCTAAGGGACTGGATGGAGGATAGAGGCTGGGCGGTGGCGAATGGTATAGCAACTGGGTACGAAGAGGGAGAATACACATATGTGAGTAAGGTGGGGGTATCGGTGATAGACTATGTGGTTATGAATATGCAAGGATGGAAGGAGGCGGAAAAATTCCCAGTAGAGGGGAGGGTGGAATCAGACCATCAGTCATTAAGTCTGTGGAAAAGAGGTGAGGGTGGCGGAAGACAAGGCGGGGAAGAAGTCTCGACAGGGGAGAGGGTGACCTGGACGAGGGAGGCGATAGAGAAGTATAAGTAGCAGCTAGAAAAGGTATGCTTTGGAGTGGAGTCGGTGGAAGAAATATGGGAGGATCTGAAAGAAAAGGTGAAAGGGAGTGTGCGAAGGAAGGTACTTAGAAAGGAGAAGAAAGGAGAGGTGAAGCCGTGGTGGGATAGGGAATGTAAAAAGATGAAAAGAAAGGTGGAGAGGAAGTACAAGAAGTCGAAAGAGGGTAATGCGAGAAGGGAGGATTACGTAGAAATGAGGAAGGGGTTTAGATTGTTGTGCAAGAAGAAAAAACAGGAAAAGGAGAAAGATCTGGAAGAGGAGTTAGCAAATGCTAAGACAGAGGGGGACGTCTAGAAGATAATAAATAGGCTTAGGAAGCGTAGGGTGGGGTTCAGCGAGAAGGTAGGGAGCGAGGAGTGGAGGAAATTTTTCAAAGAATCATTCCAGGGCGCAGATTCAAGGAAGACGGATGGAAGAGGTAGAAGAACGGGGGAGGCAGAGATGGAAGAGCTGAATGTCGAGGAGACAGAAAAGCAGATAAGAATCTTGAAAAGGTCAAAAGCAGCAGGGCTGGATGGGCTGGAGATCGAAGCATGGCTGTTTAGTACACAAGAGGTCAGGGAGAGGCTGAATTAGGTAGTGAAGAAAGTATGGAAGGGCGAGGGATTACCAGGAGGGTGGAGAGAAGGGTTTATAGTGCCACTATATAAGAAAGGAGATAGAGATAGACAGGAAAATTATAGAGGGATTACGCTAATGAATACGGCGTATAAAGTATACGCGATGGTGGTGGCAGAGAGACTGCGGAATGATGTCGAAGGGAAAGGAATATTGCCGGAGACGCAGGCGGGATTTAGGGCGGGTAGGAGTACTATCGACAATATCTACGTTCTGCAGCACGTGGTGGATAGAGAATTAGCGAAGAAGGAGACGAGAGTGTACGCTTTTTTTTGTGGATCTTAAAGGCGCGTTTCCGTCGGTGGATAAGGGGGAGGTTGTGGGAGGCGATGGAGGATAGGGAAGTAGAGAGAGGCCTAATTGAGAGGGTAATGGAGATATATGAAGAGACCAAAGGCAAGGTAAGAGGAGGGGAGGAGATTTCGGAGGGATTCTGGATGGATAGGGGGTTAAGACAAGGGTTTTCACTTAGTCCAACGCTTTTTGCGATTTTAATTGAGGATATAGAAAGTAGGGTGGGCCGAATTTCACGAAAGTTTCCGAATCGAATCTTAATAGCACGGAAAAGTTGCTTCTCGTCGCCCTGATCACAATGAATTTTTTTTTTTTTCTGGTCGGACCATATCTTCCGGTCGCACATCGCGTCCAAAGTTTCGAAACATCGTAAAAAATTGAACACGTTTTGGGATTTTTTCTTAGTAAGTTATAGTGATGGAATGTCGTTCAAAATCGGTGACTGACCTCTTCTAAATATCTTTTGACTAAAAACAACATTCCCCTTCCCCTTCCCCTCCCCCTCTCCTGTGAGGGTGGAGGAAGGGGGGCAAATATCATAAAAAAGAGCCATTTTACGGTCTTTGTTTTCCTCGTGTGAAGTGTGCTGGTGCGTTCGACTGAACCGTTAAAAGCGTTTTTCTTTTGTTTATATCGCTGTATCCTCTTTAACTTCATAGATATTTTATTCTCATCTTTATTCGAACTAAAGAAAAACGCGTCACGTGTCGAAAGCGAGCGAGGCTGTTTTCTCGAGGGGTGACGGTGACGAGTTGCATTTTAGTGTTGATTAGAAAAGGAGTTTGATTGACAATGACGTCAAGGACGTGTGGTCAAAAATTTCGTTGTCCTTTATTTGGACCGCCTTAAAGTCTGAACAAACAGATTCTTCCTTCACAGGCTGATGTTTTGCTATACTGCCAGCATGTTCGATTTTCTTTAGCCCTGGCTTCGGCCAGTCCAAAACAGGAGGTCAGCTTCTCTGCAGTAGCTTATGTCGTTGCGGATGATATAGAGTCCATTTACACTAAGGCATCTTTGCCAAGGGTCTCTCGCACGAGAATTATACAACTTATCAAAACTCTTCACGATAAGTATTACTACACCCGTAAAAAGTTGAACAGGGACAAAAAATACCTGGAAAACAGTTCCTGCAAGTGCAAAATGTACCTTCAGTGTGATTGCAACAGAACAATAGATAAATGTACATGTGATCAGCCGGTTGCAATTGACTGTTCTTGCCCTGTCAACAGGAAAGTTTCTGTGATAGAGAGGAAATTTCTTTACACACAGCGGCATCACAGAATTGGCAAGATAGGAACAGTTAACCAAAAGGAGAGTGAAAAGATTAATAAGTGCCTGGCAAGGAAAGCAAAACAAATAAGACAAGAGGGTGCTAGCTCTTCTAAGGCTACAGCCAACATTTCCTCAGATTCTGAAACAGAAGAGACAGATAAAGTTCACGAAAAAAAGGACACAGAGTTTCATATTAACTTCAAATCACCCTCTGGGACTCAAATGAGAACAGTGCTTGCCAATACTGCTCTTGCTTCTGACAGGTACGGTGTATCAGACAGGGCAACGGCAGCTATCGCCTCCAGTATTCTCTCCGACTTGGACTTAATATCTGGAACAAACAAATCACAGGTTATTGACAAAAGAAAAAAAAGACGGGCGAAGTCTCTAGTTCGGAGTAACTTAAGGAATGAGCAGTTAGAGAAAGCTGACGTACATCCTAGAGGCCTATACTTCGATGGGCGCTCAGATGACACTCTTGTAATTGAGACGAAAAACTTTAAAAAGTATAGGAACCTCACGAAAGCGGAGCACATTTCAGTAATTGAGGAACCAGGCTCCGTCTATCTCTTTCACACTGTACCCATTTCAAAAACTGCCAAGGATATTGCCTCTAGTATCCTTGATGAAGCTAATGCTAAAGGTATCGACCAATCTGACGTTCGCATCGTTGGAAGTCAAGGTACGAATACTAATATTGGCTGGAAAGGAGGTGTCATTAGAATTTTAGAGTTATCCCTTAAACGACCTCTTCAGTGGTCTGTTTGCCTTCTACACTTCAATGAACTATCTTTGAGACACTTAGTTGAAAAACTGCATGGCAAAACTGAGGGACCAAGAAGCTTTTCAGGAACTATTGGCAAGATTCTAAAACATTGCGAAAAAATGCCTGTTGTATCCTTCCAGAAAATTGAGTGCAATCTTCCTGAAGTCGACATCAAAATTCTTAGTAAAGACCAACAGTACTTGTTTGAGATATGTCAAGCTATCAGCTCTGGCACCTGTCATCCAGATCTTGCAGATCGTGAACCAGGGCCTCTGAATCACTCTCGTTGGCTGACTGCTGCCAATAGGTATCTTCGACTCTTCATATATTCTAAAAAACCTTCAGCAGAGCTAATCCACATTACAACTTTCATACTGAAAGTTTATTTACCATTGTGGTTCACTATAAAAACAAACCCACTTCTTGAAGATGGACCTAAACATTTGTATAAAGCAATTCAGCTGTCAAGGTACTTACCAGAACATCTCAGGTGTGTTGTTGATACTGTCATCCAAACCAACGGATATTTTGCCCATCCAGAAAATCTGCTGGTTGCAATGATCACAGATCCTTGACATGGTATCAAAGAACTTGGGTGGAGACATATCCTGAAAGCAAAACTGACAGATAACCACAAAACTATAAGACAATTCAAAGTACCACAAATTAACTTCAAAGCTACAGACTACACGGAAATGATTGACTGGAGTGCAGTTAAACTTACCTGTCCTCCTATTCCCCCTGAGGAGTACGATGAAGATTGCATTAGTGACTTTATTGTCAAGAAAGAATTCCCTACATTACCCCCAGAAACATTCCCCTTTCCAAACCACACACAGGCAGTAGAGAGGACTGTGAAAGCAGTCACAGAGGCAGCTGCCGCAGTTTGTGGTGCGGAGAACAGGGATGGTTTCATCCGATCGAAGCTAAAGTCTAGACAATTAATGCCAACTTTCACAACTAAGGCTGACTTTAATACATTAAGTTTTTAAGTACCACGCTCAAGTTATGGTTGGTTGGTTGGGTAGGGCGTGTGTGGAAATGGCAGTGCAGCCTCCTTCACGTGGTGAGTTCTGAGTCGCTCTCATTAGCAAAAAAGTTTCTAAGAGCGGGCGAAGGAGCTGCACACTTCACACGAGGAAAACAACGACCGTAAATGGCTCTCTTTTACGATATTTGCCCCCCTCCCTCCACCTTCACAGGAGAGGGGAATAGGGAGGGGAATGTTTTTCTTAGTCAAAGGACATTTAGAAGAGGTCAAATACCGATTTTGAACGAAATCCGATCACTATAACTTACTAAGAAAAAA
Organism: Andricus quercusramuli; assembly: GCA_932178445.1. NCBI lineage: Eukaryota > Metazoa > Arthropoda > Insecta > Hymenoptera > Cynipidae > Andricus > Andricus quercusramuli. The sequence goes on from CAKNXH010001229.1 coordinate 17,190, forward strand.
TCCCAAAACGTGTTGAATTTTTAATGATTTTTTGAAACTTTGAACGAGACGTGCGACCGGAAGATATGGTCTGATTAAAAAAAAAAATTCATGGTGATCAGGGCGACGAGTAGCAACTTTTCCGCGCTATTACGATTCGATTCGGAAACTTGCGTGAAATTCGGCCCACCCTAATGGAAAGTAAGCTGGAGGCCAGGGTGGTTGCTGGCAAATAGCGAGGAGGCCTTAAAGGAGATGATGAAGAGGTTGAGAAGGTACCTGGATAAGAAGGGGTTAGAGCTCAATGCGGAAAAGTCTAAGGTTATGGTGTTCAGAAAAGGAGGGGGAAGGGATAATGGAGGAGAATGGCAGTGGAAGGGAAAGGAGGTGCAGGAGGTGAAAGAGTTTGTGTACTTGGGCTTAGTGTTTTAGCGGAATAGGGGAGTGGATGGTCACTGATACAAAATTTTACAATTTTAGACATTCCGATTAAAGAAATAATGGTTATGTATTTAAAATTAATTCATTCAATGAGATTGATTTACACTTATTGATTATCGTTGTCATTACAATTTTTTTAATTGTTAGTGATCTTGTCAGAATTTAGCAAAATAAAAGTGTTCTAAACTAATCGTCCAGTTATTTACAATTATCTAACAATAAATAACAGGAATCAGCACACGTTTATAACGATTGACTAAAAATGACGTAAAATCAATATCCGTAGGAAACTTTGACCAAAATATAATAATATTATAATATAACCCTGTCGGAAACTTTAAAACAAGAATTAATAAATAATTCCATAATAATAATCTTATCAGATCCTAGTTAAATCCTAGATATTGTTTATTTATAAAAATTAAAATATTCCAAATTAAAATCAATAAAAATTATTATTAGACTGCCTTTTCACGGTCCAAGATAATTTTTTAACAAAAAAATATCGGGGAAAAAAGTTAATAATTATGTTCGTCAAAATTAAACGAAATTACTTTCTTGATTTTTTTTTAGCCGAGGAATTAACTTGGACATAAAAACTTTCATGGCAAAGAACTGTCTTTGTAGTACACAATGCAAGGATATTTTCTTGAAAGAATGAAAGTGGTATCTTGAAAACAACATAGGAAAAAAAAATTTTTAAGTTTTAAAACCTTTTTTTAATGCTCGTTTTTTGTTTGAGAAATTTATCAATTTTTTGTCAATACTTCAGAGTGGTCGAGTTTCATACCACATTAAAACGAACTTATGACATCAATTCAAGCTTTATACGAACAGGGGCCGATTTCCCATGTTTGTTCCGCTAAGCCCTTTGTGACAATGAATCTATATGTATGAAATGAACGGTTAGGACACGTGGGCAAACATGCGATTTGCGTGCTAGTGAAAGAGGGATTGTTAACGGAGTGTCGTTCAGTAATAACAGTGACTTTTTCTGCGAGCCCTGTCAGTTCAGAAAAGCTCATCGGTTGCCATCGACACGTGTATTTTATCAGAAAAAAATCGGAAGTTTTCGAAAAATTTAAATGTGTCTAGAAATTAGTCCCAAACAAGTTTGAAAGAAAAATGAAGGTTTTTCGTTCGGACAACAGTCGAGAATTCTCTTACGAAAGAATGGACGATTACCTTTTGACATATGGAATAAAGAAATAAAACATGGTGCCGTATACTCCGGAATAAAACGGCAAATCGGGGCGCGATAACCGTACAATAGTAGAAAGTGCAGGTGAAATTAGTCATGCAAAGAATCTGCCTCTTTTCTTGTCGGCAGGAGCAATCAACACTGCGGTATTTGTGTTCAACAGAACGGTGTGGTCCGGTGATGGAGTCGCACCTTATAGGATGAGGATTGGAAAAGCTCGTGATGTGAGGCACTTACGAATTTTCGGTTCGGAAGCGTATGCACATATTCCGGCTGGTACACAACTGGAGATCGATGTTCCTGTAAAAGAAGAAGAGGAACAACAAGATTAAGAAGATTTCCAAAAAGCCGAGGTACACCTTGGAGGAGAAATAGCAGCTGGCGAGGACATCAATAATAAACGACATCAGAAAACTACTCGAAATTCAAGAAACTGGGTATCACTACGACCTCCAGCAAGGTAAGAGTGGTAGATGTGGCTGAATATGTCAACCCTGACACATTCAAGAAAGTAATGAGCTGTAAAGATGCCACACAATGGGCAGCAGACATAAAAGAAGATTTCAAAGCTCATGAACTCAATCACACGTGGTCTTTGGTTCCAAGAACAAGAAATCTTCCAAAAATCGACTCGAAATCGGGTGTCCGAGTGAGAACTGATCCAGAACGTGGAGACGTTCGATTCAAGGCCATGTTGTATGCACGGTGAATCTTGCAACATGAAGGAATCGACTACACCGAGACGGTCGCTCCAGTGGTCAGGTATGGCTCTCTTCGTGTATTTCTTGCCATGCTGGCGCAGAAAGACCTTGAACTGATACAATTTGATGATCAAACTGGATTTCTATACGGACATCTAAACGAGATAATATACATGGAAGTTCCTGAAGGGTTTGACATTGAAGCAGAAGAAGAAGGAGAAGAAAAGAAAGTGGAAAGTGTTGTTTGTAAGCTCCAAAAATCTCTTTATGGTCTGAAACAGGCCCCTAGGTGCTGGAATGAAAGGTCCAAAAAGTTCCTAAATGAGTTCAACCTCAAAGAATGTGAAGCTCTCAAGTGTGCGATTCGAGAACCTTTGCCGGACTACAAATAGTAAGAGATAGGATGGAAAAGTCCTTAATTATTAATCAAGGTGCTTATATTCAAAAATTAATCAATAAGTATGGAATGGGTAATGCAAAAACTGTAAGTGTGCCAGCTTATCCTAATGCAGTTTTACATTCTTGTGAGAATCATGAAAACAAACTAAACAATGTGCCATATAGAGAGGTTGTTGGCTCTCTTGTATTTCTAGCATCGGTATCTCGCCCAGATATTTTATTTGCGGTCAATTCTGTGAGTAAGTATCTGAACAATCACGAGCACTGGCATGCAGTTAAGCGAATCTTAGGTTATCTTGTTGGTGCAGCCGTCAATGGTATAGAATATAAAAACGGCGATAGCGAACATGAACTGATTGGATCTCAGATGCAGACTATGATAACGATATTGAGACAAGAAGCTCAGTAACAGGTTATGTTTTCTGTCTAGTCAATAATCTAGCTGTTTCGTAGTCTTCGCTAAGGCGAAAATTGATAACGCTGAGCACCACTGAGGCAGAATATATGTCTGCATCAGCAGCAGTGCGAGAATCAATCTGGTGAAGAAAGCTCTTATCAGATATAGAATGTACATGTGTAAGTGAAACTGTCTTGTACATAGATAATCAAAGTGCAATACAGTTGGTTAAAAATCCAGTATATCACAAAAGCGCAGAAGGCATAGATACTCGCTATCAGTTTATTAGAGAAAAAGTCGAAAATAAGGACAACATGATAGAATATGTTCCTTCAGAAAACCAACGAGTTGATATTTTCACTAAACCTCCACCGAGAGAACGTTTTAAGACATTATATGATATTTTAAAGTTAATCGATCTAAAAAATTTCAAACGGCCGTGGCGGTAGAGTTAAGAATTTTCAATTTTTTTTTCTTCACTTTTTGAATCGCATTCCTACAGTATATGCCGTCTTCATTTAATTCTCGTAGTAAAGCGGAAGAGGCATGGTAACTCTCTGTATCCTGCATAGGGAACATGCGAGGTGTTCTCTATAGTAAATAAATACTCGATTAATCTAAAGTCTCACGCATACATTAAAAGCAATTTTCCTCTACACAAATATAGTTCTAACACGTGACACTCTCAAAAATTAATCCATGGTGGTAGTGTTCGTGGATTAGGGATGTACTAGAATGATTGTACTTAAAGCTACACTGGATACGAAGCACTGCACTAAAAATTGTACTGCATGCAAACAAAACGTCAAAAATTGCTTTGTGAGCATTGAGCACGTGGCGCGCGATCGCGATGGAAAATGCACAATAGGAGTGTTTGCGAGTTCCGCGGATACTGCATTATATCACCTAGGGGTCACCTATGAAGGGGTTTGTTTGTTGATGAAACATCTCCTTTATGAGCACAAGAGAAGAAACGTGTGTGTGAGTAGCCTGTGCTGTACCAGATAACCGACTCGTATCAATAGGTGGTATAGAGGCAAGGTCGTGTGCGTGTATATATGTACGCGAAGCAGTGTTAGTAAGCTTGTGGCAACCGCCATATATATTTAGAATATATTTAGTTAAGTAAAATGAAGGAAATCTATAATTGAAAAGATTAAAAGGAGGTGCGTCAGTAAGGGCTGTTTTTTTCGCTCAGAAGAACAGTCATAATAAGAATACATTTTTGTTGACAGGGTTATGAGTATTTCAAGTATTAAAGTTAGGAATGCAGTATATCAAAAATGTATCGAACATTTCCTTTGAAGGGTTGAAGTATTCGCATCAATATATACATTTACTTTTCTTATTCTGACTTAAATGTTGGTACTAATTGCATAGTCAACATAATCCATAAGAAAATTAACTTATGATGTTAGATATTGCCGATTACTGGTCAAATAATTTTCCGAAGAAATGAGAAAAAAGTCAGCCAAGTCCCGGATTTGAACCGTCAACCCCACTATTCACGAGTGATGCGTTAACCAATTACGCCACCGGGGCTTCAGCAGATAGTGCCTCGTTTCTCCTATATCCACAAGATGACGTGGGTCTGAATCTTTGTAACCTGAATAATTTCTGTGATTAATTCTAATCTAAATAAATTCACCAAATCTGAATATAATTTAGAGTATCGATTCTATTTTGAAATTTAACAATTGTAAATTCACTCAAGTTAATGTATAGAATTCCTGAAAATGAAACAAGAATACAATGACCGAATTTAGACAACCAACACAAAATGCTCCTATTGTAATTTTTGAAAACAACAAAATTTGTTTCTTTGGACAAAAGAAAGGAGGGAAGAAAAATGAGAAGGCAAGCAACTACATCCCCTTCGTTCTCTTTTTTATTTCTTTCGTCTTTTTTATTTTTATATGGTGGTGGTTGTACAAATTTGGTCGTTGGATTATTCTTTTATTATCAGGAATTCTATACACTGATTTTATTATGTCGATCAGGGTAATTAATTTCTGATGTTCGATATTGCCGATTACTGGTCAAATCATTTTCTGTAGAAACAAGAAAAAATCCGTCTCGGCCGGATCTGAACCAGGAATGCCACGTTTTACAAGTGGAGCGTTAACCAATTATCTTCAAACTCGGCTCAAATCCATTTCGATGCAGAGTTTTTCTCCTTTTTCCAGAAAATCATTCGAGCAGTGGTCGGCAATATCTAACATAAGAAATTAATTAATTAATTACGCTGGTCGACAGTATAACATTATTGCTTGAAATATATAATCTATAAGTGTTACTTTCAGCCTGATACTGAGAAAATACAAAATTTAATTTCTATTTATGAAAATGAAAATTTGCATTTTGTACATACTCGGGATGGAATACAAACAAATTCAAGAATTTTTCCTATGGACAAGTTCCAAAAGAAATCTCTTTACGCTTTTGTCTATCATTCGCTATAATTGTAAATTTCTCAAGACAATCAAATTTTCTAAAATTTTGTAAAAAAAAAAAGTAAATGTGTAAATCTACAGGTTGAAAAAAAATGGTTCACGAAATTCTAGGAAATTAGATTGTTTGGAGGAAAAATACAATCATATCCGACGTTAATATTATTGCAGTGAAAAATATATAAAAAAACGCAAGAAAGAGAAAAGCAGACATACTATTTTTTTAGACTTTGTTAAGGGGAACAACTTTACTGTTTTGACCTTTTTTCATATTACGTCTTGATTTTTGAAAAATACAATTTTTCATTTCAGACCTAAATATTCTCGAATGCAATTCAATGAATAACTGAATTTTTAATTACCATCCATAGTTGAAAAATCTTTTTCATTTGTGTAAATATTCTAAAAAAGTTTCATCGCGTCAAACAAAAATTTCTTAGTTATGTAAAAGAATCATCGAATACAGTTAAATTCAAATAACTCAACTACTGTCATTGAATCAAGTCAAATTTGCTTTGCTTCAAATGGTGGTATTTAATAAATACTTTTCATTTCAAATGCGAAGAAAATTTTAATTCACTGACAAGGGAACTGAGCGTAACGGGGGGCACGGGTTTTAATAATAATTTTTTGTCGGCGAAGAGGGCCTAATATGAAAAGAAAAAAGCTCGAACTTTTTGCGTAAATAGAGAGCGATTTTAAAGCAAAAAGGGTTGAAAGAAATCCGCGCTGAATAACTACCCGTCTAATTGTAGATTGCTTGGCTATCTATGGTAGAGCACTGATATATGAGCAGTCTAGGGTGGCTCAAAAATGCATGGCATAATTTTTTCTCATGCTAGAGGGCAACGATCCCCCCATTTTGTTCCAAATCCGAAAAAAGGAAAAATAAAATGGAAAAATAAAATGCATGGGGAAAAATCACTTTTTTCAGTTTTTGAAATAATTTTTTAGGGCTTAAAAAAATGTGACGGAAAAGTATAGAAGCTTGTAGATAATTATCCAACGAAGAATTTCATGTATCGGACTTATGGGTTTGACACCCCTAACACATCCTTACGAGTCCCTAAAAACTACCCTTTAAACCAAAAATATCAATTCTTCATAATTAATTTTTAATTATTTAAGCAAATGTAATTTTCTAAAATAATTTTTTTCCCTCGAAAATTCGTTTTTTTTCCAACAAATTATTACTATTGATCTACTGGAATATTTATGGACAATAATTTATTAATTTTTAAATATTTAAACAAATGGAATGTGTTTAAATAATTTTCTTTCGAAAATTCTCTTTTTTCCTAAAATTATTACTATTGGTCTAGTGGAATATTTATTAACAATAATTTATTAATTTTCGATTACATAAACAATTGGAATTTGTGTTGATAATTTGTTTTTCAATTTTTTTTTCTCCATGAAAATCATTGTTGTTGGTCCAGTGGAACATTTAACTACATTGATTAATTGATTTTTTAATATTTACGCATATTCCATTTGTCTAAAAAAGGTTTCTTCCAAAAATTCGTTGAACTGGCAGTTTATTATTGTTAAGTGACATAAATTTATTTTAAAGTATTTTTCAATTGTTAAAATAATGTATTATTATTTATATTCAACTAATAATCAAGGTTGCATAATAATGAATTTCAGCATTTACGTTTCACGTTTTTTATTTAGCAAACCCTTCCTTGTTTCCACAAATTCAATTTGTTCGCTTTTTTCTTATATAATCCTAATATATATTATTGTCTATCACTGTGTCGCGACATAATGTTGTTTTTTTGCTATCTGGGAACTTTTTCCTATACTCTTTAACCAAATACAATAAAAAATTCAAAATAAAATGGAAAGTTCCGTTCGTAAAGGGGGAGGACAGGTATAAAATTATACACAGATGCAAGGATTTCTGCTAATGGTAGGCTCGCAGGTATACTCGAAAGTGTCGATCATGTCTCTTAGGAGAAATATTTTTCGAATACGTTTCAAAACTTGATAAAATATTATATGTTTCTGTTATGAATTAAGACTTAATTGTTGAAGCAATGAAGAAAAATTTGCAAATATGGTGGAAAAATGATTGTTTAAACAAATTGAAGGTTATTGAAAATCAATAATAATTTATTTTTTATAGAATTGGTAAATATTTTGTAATACATTTCGTTTATTAAAGATAATAAACTGCTTAAACTGTAAAACAAATTTCATTTGTTTACATAATTGATATTAATCAAGCAATGTTAATCAATATTCCACTGGGCCAATATAAATAATTTTTGGTAAAAAAAAAGATGAGAATACAGTGCTCAAAAGGTGGTTTTTATGAAGAATTGATATTTTTGGTTTCAAGGGTAGTCTTCAGGGACTCGTAAGGGTGTGTTAGGGGTGTCAAACCCATACGTCCGATACATGAAATTCTTCGTTGGATAATTCTCTACAAGTTTTTACACTTTACCGTCACATTTTTTCGAACCCTAAAAAATTATTTTAAAAACCGAAAAACGCGATTTTTCCCCATGCATTTTACATGGGAAACTTCAAGTCAAAACCGACTGCAGTTAAAATAAAACATAAATTAAAAAAAAAACTAGGCATTTCCTTTTTTCGGATTTTAAACAAAATGGGGGGGGGGGGGGGGATCGTTGCCCTCAAAAAAAAGTGTTTTTGAGCCACTCTAATGAGCACTGGTGCTGTAGAGAGATCCGGCGTGCAGTATGTACTGCTGGGCCGAATTCGCAGGAGGCCGGAGGACAGGGGGCAGTAGGAATTCTACTGCTCGTCTCATCTCTATCCCCCAGTGACTAGACAAAATACTTATTGTTACAATATTAACATCTTCTTGAATAAGGCAAATGAAAGAATTACTTATGTAAAAAATCTCTTCTCGATTGAATATCAAATAATACTAGTTTGCTTCTAACAAGATTTAATGGAAATACATAATTCCCATGAAGAATCGATTAATTGGACCATTTGTTTATACTATTTGTTATTAGGAATAACAATGATTTATTTTTCTTTAATTAATTTCCAAGAATATCAAGATTTACGTATTTGGAAAATTTAGGCAGAAGAAGTCAGTTATGTAGAAAACGGTTACAGATGCACGTTTGTCTAATAATTTGCTTATAACAATCGTTGCTGAATCACAGCAAAGCATGTTGATAATAACTAAAATATTAGTTCACTTCCAACCATTTTTAATTATCTGGAAAATGGCCAGATACCTGAAAACTGACAAAATTTGAAGGGTTTGAATAGGGGGATTTTTTTAGACAAACTTAAAGTAACCCTATAGAAATAATTAAAAAATTGAATAAACAAATTTTGAATTATCTGGAAAACGGTGATAGATACACTCAAATTGATAACATTTTCACGGTTCGATAAAGGGGATTTGTCCTCGACCTCCCCGAACTCTCGTAGTAAAAAAACTTTCCAAATTAAAAAAGATTAGCGAAAACTGACACAGGGGTGATTCTCGGGCACTACGAACTAACTGAGTAAAAAAATTTCAAATCTTAAAAGGCTTCCGAAAAGTCTCGGATTCATTCAGATTGGGCATGGGATTAAGAAGGAATTGAAGCTTGAATTGGATTGATGTGGGATTTATTCGGATTGGTTTCGGATTCACACTTATTAATTCGGACTATTGTTATAGTAATTCCAATTGGATTCAAAGGATTGGAGGCTTGGATGGCAAAATGGGTTTGGTATTGGTTCCTTATCATACATAAATCATGCAGTATAGAATTTTGAGGATGAAAACACATCCGCGTGATTGTTTGATCGGTTTCGTGAACAAAAAATAAGTCTCGAGAGGAATGGAAAAATGAAGAATAAGGAATAGTCGTATATAATACCTTTAAAACATAACGGAGAACAAATGAAATACCAAGAAGATTGTTGAGAAAATGTCATGAACACATCGTTGACAGTTTTCGTATGAAGTAGTTAGAATAGAAAAAATATTGTCTTGGGTTCTCACAGAATAAGAGAATGTTTTTAAATTTGTAACAATAATATTCAAACCGCAGGTACATTAGGATATGTATTAACACATGTAATACAAAATGAATGTTCATGTATGAAATTTCAAGGTTAGGACATCAAAAAGAAATACTTTTAAATAGATGGTAAAAATTTGAGAAATACCTGGAAGTTGTGGAATATGGTTGAAATGTATAAAAGGTCAGCAACCACCATCATGAGTAGTAATAAGTTAAAAGAACAGAAAAAAGTGAAAATAACGTAGGGAGACGAAATGCAGACACTCCCGCCTTCATCGTAAGACTGTGCTTTATTTTGGTTTGGATTTAAATTTAGTTTCTTTGGCATACAAATAAATAAAGCGGCTACAATTAAGTCGTTCTTTACTTTTGGATGAAGTAAATACTTATTTGAGGCTACGTTTAAGTCGAGGGAAGACTACTTTGAAAGTAAGATGCTTCTTGGGTTAAAATGAAGCAATAGTAAAAATTCTTATTAAATTCATGTAGTACTAAAATAATTTAATGACATTTCTCTAATCACAAACAGGTTGAAGAAGTTGGTAGTGATCTCCAACATGTAAAAGGAGAACAGTGCATAGTCATTCGGACGAGAGATGCCAAAATTGTACTAACAAATCCGGTAAGTATTCATAATTAAAGTGAAAGTAAAATATGAATTCAAAGAAATTTTACAGAGTTAGGTAAATTTTACATTTTTATTCTCAGGTAAATCAAAAGTATCTCAAAAAACAAACCCTTGATATAAATAAGAGTAAAAATAGCGCTGCCAAGTAGTAAATCAGAATTGATGGCTTGAAAATTTCATATGTCAGTGTTGTGAGATCAAAAAACTTCACCAAATGGTAGGTATCAATAAAATAATCAAAACAAGAAATGGAACTTTTGGTCTCAGAGATTGCTAGGGATTCTAATTCACCCATCATTTTACAAGCTTTTGTTTGACTAGCTGTGTGGGTATGTATATAGGTATGAATTGTGACTTCAATTTTGAATTTCAATATTTACTCAAATTTAATCTGAGTCTAGTGTCTCGTTTAACTTGAATTTAACTTTTTCGGCTAAATAAGATTGTGAGGGAAGCGGAGAAGGTTCGGATCAGGAGTGGCTTCACTGTTGCAAAGATTGTTTCCGAACAAAACATTTCCATTGTTGACAGGAACCATATTTCTTAAGAAATAATACGATATCTCTTCATTTTGCATGTCATTTCGAGAGCAAAGAACAATCGCATACCTCCGAGTCTCTGGTCTTTAGCTTAGATCGTCTCCCTTCTGTTTCCTATAATCGAGAGACTCAATCTTTTCCTGTAGCGGAATTGCGTTTGTGCAAAATAGACTCAGATTTATCTCATGTGGGATCGAACTTAGAATGAAGATGGACGCTGACGAGCTCGTGGACCCTGAAGGTGGAGATTTGGATATGCACGGAAGTGTTAGTGATTTGACGTGCGTCTGCTTCGGATATGAATCTGACAAAGGCCGCGTTGACCTCATTTTACGGCGAACACATAAGTTACTACGTTGTCGACGGCCCCGTGCTCTTCAGTGTAGTCAACGTGGCCGGCCGTAACACGTTTTTTTTTGTTAACGTTTGTTGTCGGGATCCTAGACGTCCTCTCCCTGGATATGCAGAGCGACATGATATACATTCGTACGCCTAGCCTGGGTCCTCTTGATCCGCTTATAAACCGTCTCGATGGTTCTGTGATTGACTTGCCGAGTCCGCTGTCCCTGCCTCCGTTAGCGGACCTGTCACCCGGGTCATAAGTGCACAATGTAGTTTTGAGACCTCCTGGCTCCTTAGTTTACATGGCAAATAATTAAACAGGAAAAGGAAGGGTTAGATGCACATATTCAACACACTTTCTTGGTGTGTTATCTAAATGTATATATTAGGGTGGGCCAAAAAAAACTTTTAATTTTTTTTTCCTTAGGTACCATGAAAATATGGTCAGAAATGACGAAAAAAGAAATCTGGTGAAGCTTGAGCTCTGAATATTAATACTAAGAGGTGGCGATTTGTGATTTTTGATTTCCTATTTAAATAATACAGGAATTTAAAAAAAAAATTTCGATTCTTAATGCGTTTGAACGAATAATTGTCTAGTGAAAACAAAAACTTATTCTTGTAGAGAATTTAACGGTCTACAAAAAATGTCTGATATGATTTTTTGCTAAGTCGACTCATTCAAAAGTTATGGCAGATTGAAAATTAAAAAAATACTTTTTCATTAAATTTCCATCAGACTTTCGATCTCAAAGAGCTCAAAAGCATTGAACAGCTTCATTTTTGAGATCAGAGAGCTGAAAATAACACAAAAATTGAATTTCTGAGCTCGAAGAGGTCAAAAACATCACAACCAGCGGCTAAATTGCAAACTTTCAATGACTGAAATTAGCGGGAAGTTGCAGGGATGGCCTTTAGATCAACCGTTTTCCAAATTTTTTTTTCAAGTCATTATTCAGGTAAAGTTCAGATTTTAAAAAAAATTAAGTTTCATAAAATTGGTTTTTCTTACGATATTTTGTAAAAATGTTATTGTTTTACCAAAGACATTCGATTATTTTTACGAAAAATAAGATATTTCATGTTTTTGAGCCATTATTTTGTGATAGAATATAAAAAATTGTAAAAATTATCTTTTATGATTTAGAGTTAGACTTTAACTCGAATAACTTTTGAAAGAGTCGACTAAGCAAAAAATCATATCCGACATTTTTCGTAGATCACTAAATTCTCTACAAAAATAAGTTTTCGTTTTGACTAGACAATTATTCGTTCAAACGCATCAAAAATCGAAAAAAAATATAAAAAAATTCCTGCGTTATTTAAATGGGAAATCAAAAATCACAAATCGTCACCTCTTAATGTTAATATTAAGAGCTGAAGCTTCACCAGAATTTTTTTTCATCATTTCTGTCAATATTTTCATGGTATCTAAAGTGTTCAATGGTTTTGAGCTCTTTGAGATCAAAAGTCTGATGGAAGTTTAATGAAAAATAATTTTTTTAATTTTCAATCTGCCATAACTTTTGAATGAGTCGACTTAGCGAAAAATCATATCAGACATTTTTTGTAGATCATTAAATTCTCTACAAGAATAAGTTTTTATTTTCACTAGACAATTATTCGTTCAAACGCATTAGAAATCGAGAATTTTTTTTTTCAATTCCTGTGTTATTTAAATGGGAAATCAAAAATCACAAATCGCCACCTCTTAATATTGATATTCAGAGCTCAAGCTTCACCAGATTTCTTTTTTCTTCATTTCTGACCATATTTTCATGGTACCTAAGGAAAAAAAATTAAAAGTTTTTTTTGGCCAACCCTAGTGTGTATATATATATATATATATATATATATATATATATATATATATATATTTATATACCTTCATTAGGCTATATACAATAAAATAATCAATAAGACTGAAAATCCATTAAAATTTAACTTTAATTTCACAAACTCAATCATTTTTAAAGATACTCTGCTTGATTCGTGATCGAACTGGAATCAAATTGATAGCTGTCTACGAATAGCTAGGATCGATTGAATCAAAAGTTTTATGTTTAGGGATAGTCAATCGATCCAGATAGATTCATTAGTATCCAATTTTAATTACCATCAAGATCTTATTCATATTTATTGTCGAACTCGAATCACGAATGTAAATATTTATTTAAAACTTAAATTATCTGTGGCTCATGCGATAGCACGTCAGTCTTTTGAGCAGGAAGCCTGGGCTTCGATCCCTGTGCCGGTGCCAATGAAAATTTGTCTATGTACTTTTACCGCGCTTTATTGGTTCTGAACGCACTTTAAACTTTAGGTCCCCTCCCGTCCAAAGAGGGGACCTTCGCTTGGTGGTCACTGGTCGATTTCTAGTAATGAATACACACACACACACAAATGTGTGTGTGTTATTGATTATTTCATTGTATATAGCCTGATGAATGTTTATATCTATGCATATATGTATGTATGTATGTATTTATGCCTGTCTGGATGTGTGCATGTGTGTATCATGTATGTGCGTGCTTGTGTGTATGCATGGGGCATAATTTCTGAAGTGTACCCACCTCGAAAACGAAAGTTGTCCGATCGGGCTAAAAATTAGCACAATGGTAGACCTACCTACTAGATAGTACTCCTCACATTAAAAATTAATTCATTTTGATAATTATTTATCAAAGTGAAGGGGGTACAATTTTTGGGTTTTTTAAGCAAAGCCTTACTTTCAAACGTTTGTAACTTTTGTCCTGTTGCCTTAAACAAAATTTCACTCGAAATGTTTTCTATAGATTTTTTTACAAACTTTCTGGTGGTAATAAATATTAAAAAAAAAATCAAAATTTGTCTCAAATTTTTGAAAATCAAAAATAAATTTGACTTTTTCTCAAACATGGGCACTTTTTTATTCTTCAAAATATTTTTAAAAGAAAGCTGAGATTTTTTCCTATAAGACCCGCAATTTTCAGAGTGGAAAATTAATTTGTCCTTGAGTAATAGAACGATACGTAAACAAGATGCCGTGATAGGGCCGGTGGCGCGCGATCTCCCCTAGTGCGTTCAGGCCGAGGATCATTGTGCAACGATTTCGTGCCAGTTTGTTAGGTTAAGTAATATTATATGCTACTAGAATAACTGTTCTCTGCATTTTCAGGGTGAATTAACAAGACCTGCATTACGGTCAGTGTACAATCAATTGGGAATATGCTTTAAAAATTAGAAGTGAGAATATACATCTTTTGAATTTACATTTTTTTTCACATTTACATTTTTTCTCAAAAACCTGGAGGAAAATTTATTGCCTGGGGAGTTTTTGATTTGCTTCGATTTTGCTGAGAATTACGCCTTCATAATCCAGAATGTAGCGCAATGATAATTTAGCTCATGACACGGTGGCTGTTCACGAGTATCAAAAGATAATAGTAGAATACTTGAAAACTCATTTCAGGCCAAATAAAATCTATTATTTCACTGATGGTGCAGGGCAACATTTCAAAAATAAGAGTAGCTTTGTTAATCTCCAAGCCCATGAAGATGATTTTGGTATCCAAGCTGAATGGCACTTCCATGGTACATCTCATGGTAAGGGTGCATGTGATGGTATAGGAGCGAATATAAAGAAACAAGCAGTACGTTCAAGCTTACAATGTTCTCCGATGCATCACATACTTACTCTCCATGCTTTGTTTCAGTGGGCAAAGAGTAACTGTAAGAAAATCGAAATTTTTTTCAGCAGCAAAGAAAACCATGCCTTAGCCACCGAGTGACTGAAAACCAGATTTGACAAAGCTGTCATGATGCCAGATACATTACAGTACCACACTTTCATTCCCACTCAAGACGGAAAACTTCAACTCAAGAAGTTTTCGTCCTCTGAGAAATACGATATCTTCTCGAATGGCAATAAACAAAAACCGCAAAAGAGGCCTGCAAAGAAAACAACTGTTGAAACTATCGCCAAAAACTCGAACAGAAAGACAGATAATATTACCATATAATATTACTTAACTTAAAAAACGGGCACTAAAGCGTTGCACAACGATCCTCGCCGTGAGCGCACTAGGGAAAATCGCGTGCCACCTTTCTTTTAAAACTATTTTGAAGAAAAAAAAGTGCCCAAGTTTGAAAAAAGCCGAATTTTTTTTTGATTTTCAAAAATTTGGGTCAAGTTTTTTTTTTTCAAAAATCATTATTACCACTAGAAAGTCTGTGAAAAAATCTATCGAAAACATCTTGAGAGAAATTTTGTTTAAGGCAATAGGACAAAAGTTACAAGCGTTTGAAAGTAAGGCTTTGCTAAAACAACTCAAAAATTGTACCCCCTCTACTTTGATGAATAATTATCAAAATGAATTTATTTTTGATGTGAGGAGTCTGATGTGCTGAAGAGGGCAATAAATGGCAAGAATCTGGCTATTTACAAGTGCATAACTTCCATCACTTCTGACAAAGTCTATACTCATTGTAAGGTCAGCAAAATCCTCAATGGAGAGCATAGTGGATAGTATCGCATCTCCTAGGGATATAAGGACCAGGTAAAAATTAATGGTGTTGCCTTGAAGCAGGTGCACAAACATCAGCGAGCTCTGCACGTGGCTTGCATTGATTACAAAAAAGCATTTCCCTTGGTAACCAAGGTTTACTTCTTGATATTTTCCGGGCGTACAATATCTGCCCAAGCGTAATTAAATTTCTGATTAACACAATGGCCTTCTGGGGCACGAGACTCAAGTACTTTCCTCGTGGCATAGCAGGAGATTACGAACGACATTTTCCAGTGTGAATCTTTCAGTCCCCTATAGTTCTTTTTAACGGTGAACCCACTTAATAGGACCTTCAAAGACACGTCTTTTGGATAAAGTTTAGAGAAAGCCAGGATTACCCACCTGCTGTATATGCCTATCCTGAAAGAGTACGCCAGCTCGATTCAAAAACCTTAGAAGTGAGTCGAGATTATCCTGCAGTTTTCAAGTGACATCCCTATGAATTTCGAGCTGGACAAATGCAGAGAGCTGATGGGACCTTGTCACACTACTGTTCAAGAAAGTTTTGCAGTCGCCTCACTCACTTTTCCGGGCTTACTAAACGTTTCAACCGCAACCTACACAATTGAAACAAAACCATCCATGTGTAGATCACGAATCCGAATGCACCACGCAAATTTGGTTCGTAAAAGGTGCACAGGTGGCAGATTTGTATCAAATTTGCTCTATCACGTCAGGTTTTTGAGAAAATTAGCAAAACTGGGATGGTTGTACCAATTTTGAAAGGGCGATCGATTTCAGAGACTGACTTGCTACGTGGAGGAGATCCTTTGCCCACATAACATCAGTTCAAGAACATCTAAGAATCTGGGTGAAGTGATTGACTATCTTAAACAGAGGCTCATGGTCCTGTCGGCGTGACTGCGACGATTCAAGAGAGCGACAAGAGAGCCTTACTACAAATATGGCCCAGTTAAAATATTAGAGAATGAACACCATCTCTACTGAGACAGAGCTATTCTGACTGACCACCCAGTCATACACAATCCTCTAGATGTCCTCTGGTTAGATAAACGTACACAACACGTCAGAATAATAGAAGATCACCATTCACCCGGTCGTGATCTTCTCCATTGGGAACGTTCATACGAGTTGCGTACAAATATTGGAAAAGCTGGGAACTTTAAATTCACTACATCTAATTCAGAACGCAGTATTGCTGAACACGTGTCGCATTATCCGAAGTTTTCTGGACGCGAACAACGATAGCGGCTAAAACCGTCTTCTGTGGCCATGTTTAATGTGGCCATTTAATGTAAATGAAATTAATATTTTCAATCGTTGACATTAGAACTGGCGTTTTAAAGAAAGATGTATCCCTATAAATAGGCTCTCCAGCGAATGAAAGTTGGATTCCTATAGGGCTTTCCAGAACTAATGTTTGGATCCCTACAAACGGGCTCCCCTGTATTAACTTTGGATCCCCTGTAAACGGGCTGTCTAGGATGAATTTTGGTACTCTATAAACGGGCTCTCCAGGATAAATTTTGGATCCCTAAAGGGCTCTCCAGTGTGATTGTCCGATCCCTTCAGACTGGTTTTCCAGTGTTTATTCTCGCGAATCATAACGAATACGCGAGCAGAATATAGAGTTCTGAAGAAACTATTGACAACAGCGAATCTACTAATGACGAAATACCAGGGCATGAGTACCTCTGGGTGGAGGGTGGGGCAACATAATAATAATATGATTATAATAATGTAAAAGAAATAATATAAAAAAATTCAGCTATAATAATAATAATTGATGGTAGCTCTAAGAAAGCATCCAAATCCGACTTTTGTCACCTGCTCGCGGCCGCTGTGTAAGGGCAACAGCTGTAAAAGACGAACTCCAAACGACAACATGCTCCTAATTTTGTACCGACGTTCAGGATGTTCAACACACATGTGGAAATACCATTCATATCTTGGTAATGGAGAGACATATAGATATCTTGGAATACCGCAAGCGGAAACCCACGATGTGGGTGTGGCAAAAACGGAACTTCAAAAAGGATATCTAGGAAATCTAGGCTTCCGAATTACCTGGGATGAATAAGATCCAGGCGACCAATATGCTGGCCTTTCAATGGTAAACTCTCTATGGTAAATTTTACGGCATTATACGTAGAGAAGAGTTATCGATGGGTCTGTCCAACATGTTTCTAAAATCTGCTGGATTGTGATCGGAGACTGAGGGATTTCTTTTTGCCTGTAAAGATGGCGTTATGAACACCTTAGTTTACCGCAAGCACATAATGAATGTACCTGTAGGCTATACCAACTGCGAAGCGAACAAGCAAGAGCCAGAAACACTTGGACATGCTCTCAGTAGATGTTCAAAGTATGCACGCTACGGGTACATAGATGGACACAATGCACTTCTATGGCGTTGATGTAATGATCGTCAGGCCGTAAGCCCAGGGAGCGTTGTGGAGAATGACCAGTGTGAGATCTACTGGAATTTCTCATTCTCCATCACTCAACGTATCAGAGCTAGAAAGCGTGATATTGTCCTCCAAGATCTGAAGACGAAGACATTCACGTGAGTGAATTCTCGGCACCAGCCGATGGTAATATCACGGCAGAGGAGGAAGAAAAAACGGGCGAAATATCAAGCAATTCTTTTCGAGCTGAGCAGGCTGTACCAAGGCTACAAAGTCCATCTTGCAGTTCCCATAATCGGCTGCCTTGGAGGTATAAAAAGCTGCATACGTCAGCCAACTCAACAAGATTCTGGCTTGCTAGCGTCTGGCTCAGTTCATCGCGAATCGGATGTAAAAAGCTCATCTTCTGGGATGACTTCATCTGGTTCGTCAACACTGTTCCTTATAACATTCTACAAAGATTAGTAGCTCTAAAAAAGTATCCAAAGATAAAAGCTTCACCTAAAAATATCCTGTCTGTCGCGTAAGGTCATCCGTGGCCAGAGACCGACCTCAAGGAACTTTGTTGTACGATCTCATCTTGCGTGAATTTCCCACTGTTGCTTACCTTCTAGCACAGAAGGAGCAGGAGTGGATGACGTACACGTTCCGGTTGCGTCGAGATTGGATGCTTTAAAGAACCGTGATCGTAGCTTTCGGTGCCAAAAACTTTTAATAATAAATAATATCCGCAATATTAGATGAGGTTATAGACTCTCAGCGGCAGAGACTTACTGTTATTACTGCTAGACTGGTTCGATGTAATCAGAGTAGTGCAAGAAGCATAATCGCGTGTTCGGCCATGGTGTACAATTCCTGGTAAAAATACCTACCTGACGAGTGAGCATTCTGCGTTGGCAAGGTGTTCTTAACTGGTGATCGAACGTCCAGATCTGATGCCAATATTTATGCCTAAAGGTACCACGTATGACTAAAAAATCATACGTTAACAATCCATCTGTATTTCGACCGATAGCCTGTCTTCTAACAATTTATAAGTGTCTTTCAGTTGTAATTATAGATAGGGTATATTCTCATTGCGACAAGAATGGCATACTTACAGAAGAACAAAAAGGATGTTATAAAAACGTGATTGGTATTGGACATTATATTTGCATTTTCGTTTTGATAATATATGAAAGGAATGGACCAAAATTCTATTTCTGGTTCAAATCTTTTTTTAATATCTACTATTTAGCGGAGGCTTGTTATCTCACAACATTGACATGTGAAATTTTTAAGCCATCAATCTTAATTTACTAGTTGGTGCCGATTTTTTTCCCTCGTTATCAGCGAGGGTCTGTCTTCAGATAAATTTCACCTTTTTTTACTGTTCATATTGTGCTGCCCGTTATTTTCATTTCGTTAATATTGATCTCCATTGTTTTTTTATGTTCATATTAGGAAAGGGTCATAAGGCTAGGTAATACAACTAGTTAAGTAATTTTAAAATATGTGAAAAAATAGTATTTGAAAATGAACAAAAAAATGTATTTATATATATGACAAAAAAATATAACATATATATATATATATATATCTATATATAATTGTATGTGCATATATTACATATATAATATAATATATAACAAAAATCCGTTCATCATACCTCAATCGAAAATTTGATTTGAGATGCCTGTGGAGCGGGTCAACATTTGAATTTTCAACCCTAGTCACGCAATATACTATATCATTTTAGTCAATGATTGCTGTTTGTTTACGAAATAAAAAAAATATTCACAATTTATTCTGAATAATCTCCACGAATTCTGCATTTTTCATTCAGGCCATGTAATGCTTACCAGACTCCTGCACTACCAACATTTTTCGCAACAACTTACGTCCACACGAATTGATGCTTCGAGTTGAAAATTTGCTGAATTAAATGAAGAAACGTTTTTGTGTTCCTTAATTCTTGTAATTAAAAGAAAATTGTTTTTAGATCATGTCTGTTGTATTTCCAGAAATGCAGGACAACACAAACGTACCACAGTGCCTTTTATTTAATTTTTCAAATGTTTAACTCAATATCTCAATTCTTATGTGCTGGGTAAGGTACAAATCGGGTAAGCATTACATAGCCTTAATGTATAATTGAGCCGTTCTCTATAAAACCTACTTGAGTCCATTCAGGTTGTTTTTTCCTGAGTTACTCATTTTCAACATCTGTGACATTCTACAAATTCGTTTGTTAAGGTTTGCAGCAATTTCTTTATATTGAAACGCGCATTATTCAATTTGATACGTTCCGCGGTCTTAATCAAGCTGCGCCACGCCGTCATGGTTCTCCGTGACACGTGCTCCGCATGCTAGCTTTATCACATCGCTGACGTAACGTATGATATTGAGTATTAAAGGGTAATATCAAAGTTCAAATTGGGGTAGAAATGTATTATGCCCTCCACACAATTTTTTCTGTATGTGTACACTGAGAAACTTTAGGTTAGAAAAATTACTAAAACGGATAGCAAATGGGGGCAAAATGCTTAAATTTTGACATTTTAATACATAAATAATAAGTTATACTATTTTTATAAGAAGATTTCCTATTTGGTAATAGCAATCCTTACTATTCTCTGTAGTAAAATCCGATGTAGGAAAAATTAGTAGAGAAATTAATAAATTGTACAAAAAAAATAAAAGTAATAAGTATTTTAAATAACATAATATACTAAATATGTAGAAGAAATTACTATTTTCTGTGGGAACACGATGTGAATTATGGACATTTCCTATTTTTTGTAACAAAGGTTAATACCAATTATTAAATTTGGTCCTAAATATTACTAACTGATTTAGCAGAAAGTATCGAGCCTTGGACCGAGCGCGGCCGAGTGCATCTGACGTTCGTCGATCGCCGATCATATTTTTAGGTTGCGAAAATGACATCTAATTTATGTTTCAATGCAAAATCCGCAAAAAAACATAATTTAAAAAAAAATATTTACTTATTTTAATTACATTAAAAATTTTGTTGTTTAAAATTATAAAAATATCATGAATATTAATCAATTAAGGATTAAATGAATTAGAACCAATAAACTTTCTATCATTTAGGTCATATGGAAGTTTTCATTCTGAGTCCCACAATGTCTTATAGGTAGATGGATCATCGCCCGACTGCTGTCCCGGAGACGCGTGTTCGATTCCCGCCAGCCTTCGTTTTCTTCTAACCCGATTTTTCTGTTTCAGCTTTATAATATAAAATACTATCTTTTAAGAATATATACATATATGTAATTTCTAATGTTGTCAATTCTTAATTTAAATAAATGTGAATTATGCGTTAAATGTAGAACATGTGTGTAGGTAGGCTTGTGTGAAAGTTAGCAACACGTATTTATTTTTTTTACTATTCCCACTGTAGCAGATTTTGCTAACCAGTTAGTAATTCGGTGCGCACGGTCCCTGCGCATCATTTTACTACAGCACTTTGTAAATACTGTTATCTTCTACAGATATTAATCCAACAAATTTACTATTTTCTCCTACCAAAATTAGTGAATAGTGCAGACTTGCAGTTTTACTACAGAGGTTAATAAATACTCCAAATGTCTTTTACAATAAATGCAATTGTTTTAACTTTTATTCCAATATATTTTATAATTCTTTAAGTAGCTACGAGTTACTATTGAGGTTAGTAAATATTATTAAAATTTGCTTTTTGCCTCTCATTGCAAAGTTCAGATAGTGAAATCTAGTGTGATTTTTAACAAGAAATACAAACAAGGGTTTCTCAGTGTATTCACTTTGAATTATTACGCCACAACCATCAATAATGTGCTCGATGGATTCCTTGTTATCTCCACATAATGGACTAGATCACATTTTCCAATTTTTTTGTAAGCAAATTGCTATTTTCATGCATAAAACTTTTGAAATTAAAACAATGTTCCTCATTTAATATTCAGAAACAGTTTTCTGAAAATTTTCTGAGACTACTAAAGGGAAATATGAATTAAAAGATCATGCAATAATCCTGGAAAAGGGGAATATATTTTAGATTCGAATTTGAATAAAAAGTTGAATATGATAATTAATTTTTATTTCCTAAAAAATAATAAATAATATTAATAATGCAATATAAAGGAATTTACTGAAGAAAAATTTGAATAGTATAAAGTTTAAACATACCAAGTGAGTACTCTCGTTTTTTAATATAATGGATATAATGTATTTAAAATTTTATTAAACTAAATTTATGTTTAAAAAAATTTATTTAATAATATGTGAAGAACATACGAAATAATTACTCTAATTGCTCTTTTTTATTATTATATCCGTGAAAGAGTGTTTGAAACAAAGTATTTAAAAAATATTGATTCTATTTACGTTTGGAACGTTTTATGAAATTATAATTTATATTTGTTCCTCTAAAAAATATTATTTTTAAAAATGGTACTAATTGAATAAATTATTTTTTATATTTTTCACTTGATATTATATTACATGTTAAAATATATAAATGTAAGTCGATTCAATTTCAATTACATTATATTCATTTTATTCAAAAGTGCGTGTACTCTTTAAATACTCAAATGGTATGTTTAAAATAATATACTTAAAAATTTTGTCCCCAAAATTCTCTTTATATTTCAATGTTAATATTATTTATTGTCTTTTTAGGAAGAAAAAGGATCAAATTTAACTTTTTATTCAATATAAAATCTTATGTTTATATATTCCAATTTACCAAGATTTTTGAATGTCATTTTAATTCATGTTACATTCTCATTCTAGTGAGAAGGTATTGGTTTTATGTAAAATTTGACTTGGTCGGTTTTCATCAAATCTCCACGTTTTGAGACCACCTGAGATAGAAAAAAAGGTTTTTACCAAGGTGTCTGTCTGTCTGTAGTCTGTCTGTCTGTTTGCTGTCCGTCTGTGTCTGTCTGTCTGTAGGCACGATAACTTTCGAAAAAATAATTAGATTGGGTTGTGCTTTGGCACACTTCTTTAGGGCCTAAAAAGAAAGAACAAGTTCGTCAACTAGCTAATTTTGATCAAAATTCAAAAAGTGAGCGCATTTTGAAAATTTTTGAGACCATTTTTTTCAAAATTCAACAATTCTATGTACGGTTATTCATAGTACTCCACAACTCAAACAATTTATCTCAATGACTTTTTCGGATAAAAAAAAATTACCGGAGTTATAGCATTTTCAAAATTACAAAAAACAAACGTAAATGAACATTTTATGCCGAAAAACGCACGATATGAAAAAAGTCAGGAAGAGAAAAATTTTTCTTTTTGAACACCCTACAATATTTTCGTAACAACTTTTTGAATTTTTCGAAAAATCAAAAATCCAAATTTTAATCACACAAAAAAATAATGAAAAATCAATAATTTCATTTTGCTGTCAAACTATGCAAGATACGACCAAAGATGAATGGAACAAAATTATGCACCCAAAAAAGATCTCTAAATTTGTTATTATTCACTTTTTGATATGATGCGTAGTTTTTGTTTCATTCGTAAAAGACAGCATTGGAAATAGTAAAATTAAATTTTTAGACGAATAACACAAGCTACGAGAAAAAAGACAGAGACAAAATTTGTTCATCCAAAGAAGAGGTACAAATTTGTTATAAATCATGTTCTGATAGGATGCGTAGTTTTTGTTTTATTCGTGACTTTTTCATTTCTATCATACGGTGCACAGAACCGAGCGTGGAACGCAAGGTTCAAATGATTTCCAAATCACATATCGAGCGCGAAGCCCGAGTGTCTGGATGAGAATGTGTTCCTTAAGGTCGATAGAACCTTGAGTAAATAAATTTCCATTTCATTCTAAAATAAAAACAAATTTAACAATCACTTCACATGTAGAGGTTTTGATAATTTTATAATATATGCAAATAAGCTTTTTTTCCATCAAAATCGAACACGAAGTTCAGAAATCTACAGAAACTGAGCGTAAAGCGCAATGTAAATACGTCCGAGCGCGTAGCGCGAGGGGTATACATAATCGAGCGCGAAGCGCGAGATCCAACAGTCGCTCGCTCTAGGCGCGCTCAAACTTGCGAGCGTCTGTCTGTCTGTCTGTCCGTCTGTCTGTCTGTCTGTCTGTAGGCACGATAACTTTCGAAAAAATAATCAGATTGGGTTGTGCTTTGACACACTTCTTTAGGGCCTAAAAAGAAAGAATCGGTTTTAAAACTGTTTTGAAATATTGTATAAGTAACATTTTAATTTCAATATTTATTTACGAAAATAACATTTTGTCTAACAAATTTTTTTAAAAGTTGTCTGGTCCCACGGCTAACAATGCAAATACAGGGAGCGATGGGACTGCTAGCAGCTCGCTGGAGATATTGGGAACAAATCAACATAGCACACCAAGGGATCACCATATTGTTTTCAGTTGCACAGGGCTGACTCGGTGCTTGGTAATTGCAACGCAAGTGGTTCTCAAGATCCTTTGTGAGGTGCATCTTTGGCAGATAATGCCTTTGTGTTGATTCTACATCTGTGATCTTCATTAAAGCACCACCAAAATTTCTTTCAAAGTGTTACAGTTTTCCTGGGATTTCGCTGTTTACATGAACGGGAACATTAATGACCGTATGTGGTTCTAGTGGATCCAGTATTTGATCTTCATCATTCCTAGCACCTATGCATTCCTCTTCATTAGGCCATTGTTATCCACATCTTCTAGAGAGAGTTCATCAATAGGAGGCTGACGTTCCACTTCCGTTTGGATGCAGCTATTTCAACAGCCGAAAGTAACCTGTTTGCTGATATTGATCGTTTTTGGTCTACAAGATTCTGTTCCTTCATTCTTGTGGCTAGATTTGGGTACTTGAGTCATAATAGACAGTGATGTTCTCTCATCACACTTTGCTCATTTTTCTCTGTCAAAAAATAAAGTGGTATAACATCTACGTTCATATGGTTTGTCTATTTTAATCGCCTTCTTGGTTACTGAACCTCAGCTTCTGCCTTTAGTTGAATCTGGCCATCTGCCTCTGCAGGATGTGGTAGTACTGGATCATCTGAAGGATATGCAAGAACATTAATTGCACGATTACATTCTATTTCTTCAACGGTCGCTGTTTAATCGTGCGGTGCAGCTTTCTTCAACTGATGTTCATTATTGACGTTTTTTCACGCCAAATCAACCTATCGTTTAATCTGCGTTGCTCGGTCTTCTGAGATGAGTAGATTATTCCTAATGTAATTCATCTTAGCGATAAGATCTCTTACTGCTACTTTCTGTATATATGAGGATACTTTGCATTACCATGAACCAGATAGAGAGTTTGGGACTAAATATTTGCAATCTGATAAGAATTAAAATTTTACAAATGCAATAATTTGTGATTTTGCAATAAATGATTTGCAAGTAAGAAAATCGGAACCTGTAGGTCTTAACGACAGCAAGAATCTAAAATTTTCCATAAAACGCTTGAGGGGGGCCCAAAGGTGGCCTTGGAATAATCAGAATTTTAACCACGGGAGTCAAAACGATACTGCAAATTTTGAATTTTGAAATATTTAATTAATTTCATTTTCTTACCAAAAAAATTGCATTAATCGAGAACTTACGGATAAAATTGTAAATAAGTAATTTAAAAAGTTCAACATTTTTAAAAATTGAAAATGTAAAAATAACGAGCTTTTACAAATTTTAGGTTTTGGTAAAAAACTTAACTTACAGTACTCATTAATCAAACAATTCAATCAGTAGGTTTGAAATAATTGAAATTTTTACTAAAGAAAATTAAATTAATAAAGTCCTTCAAACTTTAATAATAACATTTTACAAGAATAAGTCTGAAATTTTCGTCAGCTTTATGATGCACATACATGTGACATTCTTTGTTACTGTTCTTCAACTCAAAATCAATTCTTAATCATGTGTGTGAATTTGACAATATTCTTTTCTTCAAGTTTATCAAATTAACCAATCGGCATTGAGGAAAAGCGACAGCAATGCTCACCAGATTTTCCTGACACACCTATTTTTTAGAGAAGGATTTTAAATTATAATATTCCAAAAATGGATTCCTCGAAAAATTATCTATAAACTCAATTTATGAAGTAGCCAAATCAATAAATTTTAAATAACTCACTGTACCAATTTTGAAATCCTCATATTTCACAATTGGGTTAATGGCAAATTCATTTCGACATAATAGATTTATCAGTAAAAAAAAAATGAATAGCAAACTTTCCAAATTTGAAATTCTTATAAATATTCGAAAAATGGGTCCTTCGCAAATTTATTTATAATTTCTCAATGCATCAAGTAGCCAAATCAATAATTGTCAAAATACTGACTTCACCGAATTTGAATTGGTAATATTTTAAAAGAGAATTCTACGAAAATTCATTTATAAATTCTTAATTTATTAAGTAGCCAAATAAATGAATTTTGAAATATCCACTTTACCATTTGAAATCCTAATATTAAAAAATTGGGTTAATTGCGCATTTATTTCGAAATAATAGGTTTATCAGTTGAAAAAAGTACCGAACTTACCAAATGTAAACTTCTAATAAATGTTCAAAAAGTGAATTCTTTGCAAATTCATTTCGAAATTCTGAATTCATCAAGTCGGGAAATGAATAAATTTAAAAATTACGCTTTTCACCAAAATCGAAATTGTAATATTCCTCCAAAAATGGATTCTTTGAAAATTATATATAAATTCTCAGATTATCAAGTAGCCAAATCTATAAATGCCAAAGTACCCACTTTATGAAATTTGACATCGCAATGTTCCAAAAATGAATTCTTTGAGAATTTATTTTAAATTCGTAATGTATCAAGTAGCCAAATAAATCAATTTAAAAATATCCGCTTTACCAAATTTGAAATCCTTATATTTCCTTATATTTTAGAATATTAGGATTTTAAATTTGGTAAAGTGGTCAATTTCAAATTTTATTTTATTAGCCACTTGATAAATGTAGAAATTTTTTCATTCAAAAAGTTTGAAAATTGTTAATTTGGGCAATTCCCAATATGTTTTGTTTCTTTATTCATGAAACTGAAAGAGTTTCGACGTTGGAATTTTGTAATTTTAAATTTCGTAAAGTTGGAATTTATTTTTTTGCCAAGGGATAAATTCAGAATTTATAGGGCCATTTTGCAAGACGGCGGACAAATTGGCTAATGCACAGTTCGAAAAGTTAATATAATGAAAATTAGCTGGAAAACATTTCTTACCTTCAAAGGATCCCTCAAGAACATATCCCTGAAGCGGCCGAGCTGAATTTTTAAATTTACTATTTTTTCTCAATTCATAAGTCCAAAAACTGCATGGGGAGGATCATTCCTGTCACGCCTTTTTTTAAATGATGGAAAAGTCTAACAGTTATGAATTGTGGGTCTTTACTACAGTCTGATGATATTTGTTTCAATAGCAAGTGAAAATAATTATTTTTATTGCATTATTTTGTAATTTTTCATGATTTTGTTAAAAAGTGCGATCTCAGCTTACATTTTTCAAATTAAGAGTGCAATTTGGGAAGTAAAAATTACAACCACTGGTAATTAGGAAGATATAAATAAATAGTAGCGAATTGTTTACAGCAACCTGTGAGTGAATTGGGTATCTACCTACCCAAGTATGATTTTTCAATACTAGAATTTGAAGGGATCAGACGCAGGACGTTTTTATGCGAAAATGTAACTTAAACGTAGAGGAAAATTAAGGATTTAAAAATAACTCAAAAATATAAAATAAATGAATAGTATATATCTAGGTACATTATAATTACATGTGTACTTAAGCAAGACTTTTTCCAACCAGACTTCAAAGAGATCAGTCTCAAAACGTTTTCATGCAGAAACATAAATATCTATCACACTACCCAGCAAGATTTTGCCCCGTGGAAAATGAATAGTTATTTCACAAGTAATTTTTTGCGCTGAAACCGAATTCAACCTCAGAATCGCTCTCCCACTTCAGGTTTTTTATATATCCTAACCTAAAGGTGCCAAACACTTTGTTTTTTACCTATTTGAGGTTATATATCTTTTTTCGCCGAGATATCGCATTTTGAAAATTTCATATTTTTAAATTTCTCAATATTCGGAAATGCATTAGGTTTCACGCGGTCATCAGACAGTCGATTGGTTTTTTTGTATCCACAAATCCCTGAACTACAAACTTCGAATACACAAACCCCTATCTCACAAACCCCCAATCCACGTACCTCAAACCTACAAACTCTAAGCCCCACTAAGCCCAAGCCCACAAATTCCGAATCCACAAACCCCCGAACTTACGGATCCCTAACCAACAAATCCCCAACCCAAAAAACCCGATGTCTACAAATTCCTTACCAAAAAAGCCAAAGGCTAGAAATCTCTAACCCGCAAACCCCTAACTCACAAACCTCTTACCCACATACCGAAACATTTTTAGGTTTAGGGTTTGTGGGCTTGGGTTTGGGGGTTAGGGATTAAGGGGCTTCCGGGTTTGTGAGAAAGGGGTATTTGGCTTCGGGCTAAATACCTGTTTTTACAATGAGAAGTAAAGACAGAAAATGAATTTGATAAAAATGTAACTAGCGCAGAATAATTTTATTTTTCTTATCTTAATTAGATACATAGCTCATCTTACTATTATTGTATGTATACAGCTTATATAAATCCCCTTCATTGGACAAGGCAGACAAACAACCTTAATCATTCTTTTTTCATCCTGGCCGCCAAGTGACCTGACAACTTCCTCCTTAACGCCTCCATTTCCCCTTCTTTAATACCAGATGTACTTTAAATTAGAGAGGTAAGTAAAAACGTTATTCCAGATACCCAAAATCAGACCATGTCACCAATGACTTTCCTTCAGGGTGACTCGAGCCTCATTGAAGCGAGGTGATGCGGCAGAGCACTCTTACGGCCTATTTTCCAACCGCTAGGCGGTATTTCAAAGTGGGCGCTCGCCCGATTCAATTTCCTAGGGACAAGACTTCTGAGTCTAATTAAAAAAATAAAAAAACAAAGAAATCCTTCTTTTTTGTAGAATTTGGGAGAGGAATACTACATTTATACTTATAACTTATAATATTAATTATGATAGAAGAGGATTATGTATACTTATAAAAACGCACAAACTCGGGAATATAGATTTATATGCTCCATGATATAATCAATAGTCTGAACTCCGCCGAATTAACCACACAGTTTAGAAATATTTACTTTTCTATATACCGCTAAAATACGATGACTTCTCGTCTACAAATCTCCGAACGCTGCTCATAAAAATCAGCCACGAAACATTAAAGAGGGTGGCACAATGACCAGTTCCTTGGACTCGAGAAACGAAACCCTCGTGTACTACGCCATCAGATATAGACACCTGGATATAATTAATGACTTGATACAATGACTTTTTGCTACAAATCCAGGAACGCTACTCATAAGAATTAGCCACGAAACATTGAAGCGGGTGGCACCATGACCAGTTCCTTGGACTCATGAAACGACACGCCCGTGTACTACGCCTTCAGATATAGACACCTGGATATCAATCGATTTCAATTGTTACGTCCAAGGCCGTAGCCAGGGGGCGGGATGATGCGTGTTTGATCCCCCCAGAAATTTTTGAAACATGTACCTAATATACATATACTCTCCTGTGTGCCGCTGTATAACCCCCCCCCAGACATTTTTTCCTGCTGTATATCCCCCCCTAAAAAATTTTTCTGGCTACGGCCTTGGTTACGTTCCCTCGCCGTGAAGTTTTTGGTTGTGTCTACAATGGAATCTGACGTATATAAACCCAGTATCAGAATTAGAACATCAGTCTATCTCCAAATTTCAAATCGGGCGGAAGCTCTGCTCAAAACTACATCGGAAAGTCAGTCGATCTACAAAATTCATATCGGGCGGAAGCTCTGCCCCAGAGCACATTCTCAAATAAATATGAAAATACAGATAGACTCTGGTTATTTGGAATCCTTTTTCCGAGTAATCGAAATTCAAATTGAGAAAATAAAACTAGAATCAGTGTTGTGATTTGGAAATTTCAATCGAACTGAAGTCGATTGTAAATTTCAAAATCCTTTGAAATCAGTGAACTAAACCCCAAGATTCTTTTCACAATTCTATTGTCAACTATCATTACCCTAACAAACAGCAGGGGACCTGAGCCTACCTGCTCCCTGATACATTCCTTTGACAAAATCCTCATTGTCAACCATCGCAACGGTGAACGACCAGAAGGATGATCAACATAGCCATAGTAAACTAATAAACGGTACCACCAGTACCAGTAATTTCTCCCATTCAACGAGAGGAGAATTTCAACAGAACTAAGAAAAGCCAGTTCTATGAAGAATCTTGGCAACACTCAGTGAATCCCCAAAAGTTACTCGGCGAGTTTAAGACAGAAG
>CAKNXH010001229.1:47982-77691 GCA_932178445.1 Andricus quercusramuli
AGTTAATAACTCACAATACTTTAATTTCTTTTGAAAAACTCGGCATTAAGATCTTCCTTCATTTCAAGGTGGAGATCTGGATGAGAAGTTTCGCTGCCCGAGAGTCACCAGTGCAAATTCAAATTTAAAAAAAAATACAAGTGCAATTAAAATCAATTCAGAAAACAAAATCCTTTTCTCTTTTTTTAAAACAATTAAAATCAGCTATCTTTCTTTAACGTTGTAATTTCTTATATTTGATAAATTCAAATATTATATGTACAATTGTATTCCGATTAATTTGTAGATTATTGTGTAGTTATTTCAACCTTCGGAAGTTATCTCATCCCTTTTTCGAAGTCCTAGATTTCGTTCAAAAACGAGAAAATCATTTTAATTAATTATTTTTAACAGGTAAGTTTGTTCCCTTCAGGACCTAACACATTTCTCGACTTGATAAATTCAGAATTTCGAAATGAATTGACAAAGAATAAATTTTTTTGAAATATTTATCAGAAGTTAAGATGGAATAAGTTTGGTATTTATTTTTTTCAATTAATAAATATATTATTTCGAAATAAATTTGCAATGAACCCAATTTTGAAATATCAGGATTTCAAATTAGGTACAATGGGTATTTTGACATTTATTGATTATTTTTCTGCTTGATAAATTGAGAATTTATAAATAAATTTTCAAAGAATCCATTTTTAGAATATTACGACTTGAAAATTGGTACAGTGAGTAATTAAAAATTGATTGATTTGGCCACTTGATAAATTTATAATTTATAAATAAATTTTCAAAGGATTCCATTTTTGAATATTACGATTTCAAATTTGCTAATGTGGATAATTTTGACATTTTTGTATTGACCACTTGGTAAATTTAGATTTTGTATGTAAAATGTTCACAGAACTCATTCATTTTTCCACTTGATGAACTTCGAATTTGTAAATAAATATGGGAAGAACTCACTTTTGAAATTATGGAATTTATTTGTTGGTCAATTGATAGACCTATAATTTTTAAATAAATTTGCAAAGAACCCAATTTTGGAATATTATAGTTTTAAATTTAGCAATGTTGGTAATTTTGAAAGTTTTTTTTTTTTTGCAACATGATGAACTTAGAAGCTCTGTAATTTTAGAATTTCAAATTTGGAAACTGTGTACATTCGCAAGTCAGATGTGAAAAAAACAAGCTTAATATTTCTGTACTCAAAAAGAGTTCAATTTACTCCTTTTATTTGCTTTTATTGCAAGTTTTATATCCAATGTGAAAACTACCTTGCCGACAGCTAATGCGTAAAAAGTGTATTACACAAAATTGTCGCGCGACTTGTGGTCGCTGGCGGCTGTACCAAATGTCAGATGTTCTGTCTTTGTTCTCGTCGTCGCAGTTGTCGAAACTTCTCATATTGTAGCTTATTTGTACGCGATTTACTGTAATCTATCGGCAAATTGTCGGTTTCAGAGTTCTGCGTAAAAAATAAGTTTGCAGACGTGTTTCATGAACAGTTCTGCTATCTACCCTCTACTTCTCAAAATCCGTCTGCTCTCGGAGTGTCTCCGAACATTTCACCGTTTCAGAAACTTAATATTTCCAGCAAAAATATCAGTTTTCCCAGCATGAGAGGGACTTGCTGAAGATTATATTAAACTCAGGACAACGTGCAAACCCAAATATTAGGTTAGTTTTCATTATTCTATTCTAAAGGTCAGTTGTTGGGTTACATATGTGACCAGTACCGTAGGTAAACAAACATTCAAAGACCGATTAACTGACTTGAATTTTCCTAAAATTTCAATCGCCATCATTTAAAAAAATGGAAAGGATATATGTCATACAAAGATAATTACAAAAATATTTATTTGAATATACTTCGGCTTGGCACATGTGGTCTGGTCAGACCCCTGCATATTTTACATGAGAGTGTATGGAATATAATGCATTTTGAACATTTTACTGTGTCTTCTTAGTTTCTTTTAGTATTTTTCCATCCAAACTGCATTTTAAATTCTCTTATCATCTTGCATACGCTTATGTGAATACATAAATGTGTATACACACACCATTGCGCAGCACCCTTTTAATTCTTCTCTTATTTTTCTTCTGTCCGAACTGATTTTTGCTAGTCTCTCAGCAGTGAGTATATATTCACGCTCATACATTCGCAGGTTCATGTGTATTCATGTTTTAGCGTTGTTCTTCTTCAATCCAGCCATTCATGTCGGTTGGTTAGTGAACGTTGAACGCACAAGAAAGTAGTGTCAAATATCCACATTTTACAGCGGCTCTACTTAAGTGGAGGAAGAAGTGCTAGCTGAAAATCAACAACAAGCTGCAAGTGATGAACTTTTCTGTGACAAAGACGGCACATAATGGAATAGTAATGAACCAGCGGCTGCTGGTCGTTTGCGTCATCACAATATTATGCATTTTCGAGCTGGACCCAAAGAGCAAAATTAAGTTCCGATTGAGGTATTCAAGAATTTTTTTTCACCAAACATTACATTCATCATCATCGAAACGAATCTCTTCCCGAGAGATGCGGTTCAAAAGTGGAATCTGGAAAATCCCGGTAAAAAACCAAAATTATGGAAAGAGCTAACAAGCACTGAATTAGATGCATTTATTGGTATACTTTTGGCCGCTGGTTTTTAACATAATATCATGCAAAAGTCAGGAGTTCTTTGGCGTACGGACGGCCTACCCATATTCCGATCCGCTATGTCTCATGAGCAATTCCTTGCATTGCTACGATATATCCGTTTTGATGATAGGCGTACACGTGAATTTTCCGAAAAACCGACAAAGCCGCACCGATTCGTGAGACGTGAAATTTTTCGAATTAAAGTCTTACGAAACACTATGATCCACATGAAAATTTTACTGTTGATGAACAGCTTTTTCCATATTGCGGCAGAACTAAATTCACTCAATATATTCCATCAAAACCAGCGAAATATGGCATCAAAATTTGGTAAACATGGGATTCCAAAACAAAATATCCGCTGCAAGGAAAATTATACACAGGCCGTGAAGATGGAAAAGAGCGTGAAACCAATCCAGGTGAGAATGCATTGCTGCAGTTTGCAAATCGGTACGCTAAGACCGGCACAATTCGGTCCAATAAAAGATGTGTTCCTAAAGAAATGAGAAAGAGTGTAGGCAAACCAGAAGCAATTCCGTTTTATCATACAAATAAAGCCAGCGTCGATTATATGGATTGAATAGTTACTCATTTCGCAACGAAACGCCCAACAAGACGATGGAATTTATCTTTTTCGACTGCACAACATATAATTTCATTTGTTTTTGTTTTTTTGTTTCACTCTAGATTGCAGCACATTTATTCAAAAACCAAAGCGACATTATTACGCTGGATAAGAAGAGAAGATGGAAACTTTGTTCGCCAGGAAGCGAAAAGTTATAAAGTAAAACTCGATTCTTTTGTGTTAAATGTTCGGATGCTGTGTGCCAACAACACTCCAAAGTGGATTATGTTTGCTTCAGGTGCACGAATACTAATGAATAAGACGTCTTATATCGCATTTCATATCAAAATTCCATTGACAAAAATAAAATAGTTCAAAATAAAGCGTAAACATGAATGAAAATTTTTTTTCTTCACCTGTAAAATTTTGTTTTTTACCTTAAATTCTTTTATTTTAACCTGAGTAGGTAACTAAGCATATGCGAAAGCCAGTAAGAATAAGAAAAAACCAAAAATATATACCTGCATGCTATATAAATGCATTTCAATACACCTCCAAAAACGCAATATTTCCATACATTTTATGCAAATACACAGGGGTCTGGCCAGACCACATATGCCAAACTAAAAGTTATCGGAACATGTGCCAAACGGAGGGTTAAGCTGCTTTATGGTGAAATTGCAGAAAGGAAAGGAAGAGAGAAAAATGAAAGAGATTGGACGCCAGATGGTGGAGGAAGAGAGAACCTGGAGGGATCAGCCGAAGGAGCTAACTTCAGAAGAGTGGGAGAGAGAAAAGGAAGAGAGAGCACAGAGGAGAAGGAGGATTCCTAAAGTGCTGGGAATCAGGAAGGAGGAGAATGAAGTAACGAATGTGGTGGGAATCTTAGCTGCACACACGAAGGTGGTGAAAAAGAAAGAGGATTAAATGAAAATGGACTGAGAGATACTTCCTCAGTTAAGGACATGGTAGAGTAAAAGGAACCTGCTCAATGTTAAGGGAAGATTAACGGGCACAGGCTTGTGGATAGATGAAGACCTGACGGAAAGGGAGGAGGAAATAGAAGAATGGCTGAGAAGGGAGAAGCGGTGAATGCAACCTGCGGTGGACTAAATTGCGCTAAGATTAATGAGGGCGAAGGTAGGGGAGATAACTTGGCACTGGAACAAGACGGAAGGAGAGATGGTGGTAACCGGAGCGATCACGTTGGCGAAGAAAACGGAAGGCGATCAATAAGGGAAGAAAAATAACACGGAAGAGCATGGTGGGGGAGAGGAATAAGTGCGGCAGTGTAAAGAAGAGTAAGGTGGTATTGTTTGTGTAAGAAAAGAGGGTGCTGGGGCGCTAGGTGTGCGACGGGAATGTAGAGAATAGAAGTGTTTCTCGGTGTTCGTTATTCAGGATAGGATTACGCAAGGTACAGTGGGAGAATTTAATTTAAAAATGTTGGTTGAAGATGAAGGAGGGCCTAGGTCACAATGTGAATTATGTTCTGTGTGGATTTGAAATTAGAAATGGTTGTGATAGCAGAAGGGTAAAGCAGAGTCGGGGGGAAATGTCAGTGTGGGGTAAAGGGGTGCTGGGGCATTATGTTTGAGAGAACGAGAAAGATACACTATAAGAAGTATAAGGAGAAGGAATGACAGAAAGGGAGATTATTTAGAGACAGGGCTTCCGTTCCCGCTTTTCGTCTAGTGTAAATAGGATTAAGGTAGGTTAAGACTACTGAATGTAAGGGGAGGAGGTATATATGTAAAGTTTTTTTAGAGACTTTCAAACCCGTAAAAGGGAGAGAGAATACCTAAATAACGTAAAAGGTATAAGATGACATACTTCAGACCAAATTTTATTTGGTCCTGAGTATGTCATATTTTACCTTTTACGTTATTTAAGTATTTATTTACTCAGACGCATGACATCGCAATCTAACTTTTACCATCTATTGATAAGAAGAGGAAATAATAAATACTTGAATTATATCTGGCTCGCGGTAATTAAATAAAGTTTACGTGTTTCTGTATTTCCACGGAAAATTATTTTTTACGGGATAACCACGCTGAATTACATTTCATTATGTTTCTCTCAAATAAAGTATCTTTTGCAAACACAGCCAAATAGAAAAACTTCCTCACAATGAGAGATTAAAATGTGGGTATTTCAAATTTGTCAAAAAATGTTTAGGGGGGTGAACTACCCCAAAATTATTTTCAACATTTTTCTGATTCTGTTATACTTTTAGACCATGACATGAATCTGCACATGCGCAATAATATTATAAAGCTAAAGTCGTTAGAACATAATCAATTATCATCACCAACTTTCAAGACATATTCCCATTACACTGTGTAAAATTCAATTATCTGAAAATGTAGCCGTTATAAGATGTTCGCTGTAAAAAAAATCCTTGTGTTTTAAACATTTCTTCGAACAGAATCATTACTGTACAACATACAATGAATAATCATCTTGGATGATTCTTGCTGTTCTAATAAATCGTTTTGGTATAATAACTCGTTGGTAATTCACATTTTTCTAATAGTTAAAAATATTTTTTTCCCAATGTAAGGCGTACTTCTAAAAAAAGTAAATTAATGTAACATAATTTTCTTCATTTTATAGAAAAATACCAACAATAAACTGTACTTACGGTAATTTTGTGTAATCAAAACAAATTTTGAGGTAGTTTACCCTCCAAAAATTTTTCGTCAAGTTTAAGAAAATCAATTTTTTTCATTTCTCATGATGAGAACATTTTTTTCTTGGTTTTGTACGCAAGAGCTACTTTCTTTTAGAGAAACATAATCAAATGTAATTAAGCGTGGCTACCCCTTAGAAAATGATTTTTCGTGAAAATGCAAATCACGTAAACTTCATTCAATTATCGTGAGGAACATGTACTTTTCCGATTTTTTTTGGCCTAGATTTACTCATTTTTTTTAGCAATTTTCAATGTAATAAAAGAAATAATTTTGGGTTCGTTCACCCCCGTAAAACTCTTCCGCCAAATTTGAGAAAATCACATTTTTGATCTCTCATTGTGAAGAAATTTTTCTAGTTGGTTTCATTGTGAAAGATACCGCTATTATATGTGAAACAATCAATTGGGTATTTAGTACCTCATTTTTCAGGGGCGGGTTTCAACCACAAAAAGCTGATTAGGGCAGATAAAAAAAAACAGGTTTCGCTTAGTTTATCTAGTACTACGACATCTTTTCTGTTCAAACATAAAAATTACCTACTTGCGGTTTTTTGTGGGGCACAGGGATAATGCAACCAGATATAGCATAGAGTGAAGTATGATTATCCATCAAAACCCCAAAATCGATACTTTAGACATTTGTTTACAAAAACAAAAATATCTCCCAATTACGATTGTTAATTAGAAGATGTACGATTGTTAATGTTGTACATTTTCTTGTTGAATGATACATAAAGGTTCGTACGCGAAACTAAGTATTTCAAACTTATTATTGTAATGGGTAAGTTCCATACGGTAAAGTTCTACACAAATTTAATTTTGGGAAAACAAATAAACTACTGACTCGCATAAAGTTATGATGAAATGTACAATAATACAATTAATGAAGTCCTAATTATAAGCATAATATAATCATATAAACATTTTGAAAAAATTATGTTTCTTCATTCTATCTGAAAAATAACTTCTCAAGAATATTTAAAAACAAAATGGAAATTAATTAGATATGCTAAAAGAGTGATTCGGGATGTAGGGTGCACCAGAAAGAGGGGGAGGATAGGCACGCAGAAAGAGAGAGCCTAATTTGAATAAATTAGTAATGACCTAAACTGAAAATCTCTAGATAAATACAAAACTCAATATAGCCCATAGC
Source organism: Andricus quercusramuli (assembly GCA_932178445.1). Taxonomy (NCBI): domain Eukaryota; kingdom Metazoa; phylum Arthropoda; class Insecta; order Hymenoptera; family Cynipidae; genus Andricus; species Andricus quercusramuli. The sequence goes on from CAKNXH010001229.1 coordinate 55,034, forward strand.
CTAGATTTTCAAAACCTAGTAATGAAACAAAGATAAGATTAAAATTGGTCACAGCCTAATTTTAATAATTTAGTAATGACCGAAACTCAACCAAAAATGTCCATAACCAAATATTTAATTTTTACTCAGACCATTCGACTCTAAATTTACTATTAATTCATCATTTTAATTTAAACTGATTCTACTGTTAAAATTTAAAAAGTATTACAAAAACACAATTCCTAATTAAATTGACAAAAGATTAGGAAAACACAATTCTTAACTTAAATCGAAAGTATATTCGAGAAACACAATTATTGACGTTCAAAGTCTTTATAAATTCCACTCAAATATCGGGGCGGGGGCATTCATAACTATATTATGCTTGATTGGGCACTCAAATCCACAATTACACATAATTTAAGGATGATACTTGAAGGGGTCATTAAGAAATAATACATGAATTTGAGGTTCATGCTCGACTGGGGACTTAGTTCAATAATTACACATGATTATACAAGAGAAAATACACAATACAAATAATGTCACTGGCCACTCAAATTATCTATAATTTATATTTGAAACATAAAAGCCCAGATCAGGAGTTTACAACTCGACCACGTAGTGCCATCTTCATGAATATTTCTGAAAGTCACTGGGTAATATAAAATTTACTATTGTGGCCTCGTATCGAGCGCTGTTTCCTTTTCACTTAATAATTGTGAATAGGCCTTACCCGTAGAATTCCTGATGCGGTGAGATGAAATTTCCCAGGGAGCGGAGAGCGCTTGATATCGTCTTATCAATTTAAATCACACTTTTCTTGATGACGAATATTTTAAGGGGTTAGTCAAGTTTCTGGCACACAAAAGGCAATTTTTACTATTTTTTTAAAGACAGGTTTATTTTCATTGAAACAAATGTTGTGGCATTCGAATACTATATATTTCGAGAAGTCACAGTCATTTTTTCCTCATAGAATATCTGTAAATAAGCGAGGCTAGAAAAGAAGTCTAAAAAAAGGCGTTTTGCGGTGATCAAGATATCTAAAGAACGGCTTATCCGATCGCTACCAAAGTTTAACCAGTTATTTATAGCACTTAATTGTTCTCCTTGATCGAAAGATTTTTCATTTTGTCAATTTTTTCTTTTTTTTTTAGCGAAAAAAACAACGTTTTTTTGGGCAAAAAAGAAAATCATGTTTAAACGTGCGCCATTTTGTCAAAAATTGAAATATCTCCAAATTCTTCAATTAAGGACAAGAATTTAGTGCTATAAATAACTGGTCAAAATTTGGTAGCGATCGGATGAGCCGTTCTTTAGATACCTTGATCGCCGCAAAACGCCTTCTTTTTTTAGAAAATTGCCTTTTTTTTTGGTGCCAGAAACTTGACTAACCCCTTAAGATCGAAAGAAAATGCATGAACTTGACGCGGCTGTGGTCAGCAGAGAAGAGAGAGCGTAGCTGCGCGATGACGATCCAGAACTCGATTTCGTCTTCCCTTGCCCTCCTTTCTTCCGGCGTTCCCATTGGTGGTGGGGCTACTGCGGAGACGGGGTGCTGGGTTTGCACTCAGATCCAGAGTTGTTTTTCTTATCATCTTACTTTCCGGTCCATCCATTTGATCACCTCCTGGAGCATGAAATTATCCTGACATCAGTGCAGAATTTGGTTCAGTACCAGTTTGTATCAGTCGAGATGCACCGGGCCTTGCGCTTATAGATTCCGCTAGTCATGCTGGGAAATTATGAAGGAATTTCTCATCGTGAAGTCTCAAAAAGGTTCTACGCCAGGTAGATATTTCATTCCGGATTTTCAGTAACATAGTAGGTGAAAAGTTCCATTAGAGTCTCGAAGTCGAAAAAAGTCCCTTGATGTCCCACGAAGTCTCGATGAGGCCGGATCGTTACAAAAAAAGAATAAAATAAACGAATGGAGTTCTTGTACCATAACCGCGGCTTCTAACCTTTGATATGAAATCTGTAAATTTACAAAAAATCTCTAAATACTAGCTAGATTTTAATTGATTAGAATTTGTGAGTTGCAAAATTTTTGCAACATCACAACTATCCTCTTCCCGGAAAGAACCGAACAGCGCTTAGCCGAAGGTGAATTAACTGATTCAATCGAACATTAACTTTCAAAATATTACTTGTGTTGTACTCCAAATTCATGACGTAATTAATTTTCAGGACTTGAAAGTGTCTCTGTTAAATGAATTGGAGTAAGACCTCTCTAGATAAGCAAAATGTAACATGGGCCAATCGTTACTATGCAAGGAGCTCCATTACTGGACCCTGTAATATTGGTAAACATGCTTAGGGTACACGACGGAGAATTCAAATTGTTTTCAGGGTTCAGCGGATTGGTGACCCCTGGCTTGAACGTGGGTGGTTGCTCAAACTTCAAATCGATGAGGAAGGGAGAGTTTGTTTCAGGGCCTCGACTCGGTCCGGATGTCGGCTCCTCTGGATCTTCTTGATAAGTGGGAAGTATAATCCACGTTCTCTATAGGGCCGCCCTCAATAGGTCCGCTTTTCCCAATCTGTAAATAGCGCTATCCTCACCCTGTTTAGATCTTACATTCATAAGTACCTTTTCCAATAGGGCCTCGCGATAAATACGCTTCGTCAGCGTAACGGAGCATTAATATATATTGAAACAATACGCTTAATAGCTGTTCTGTAGAGCAACCGTATCGAGAATGATTGAAACCAATTTCAAGCGTGCTACCTGTCGCTAGTGGAGGGGTCAGGGTTTTTCCTCAATAACATTTCGCCCAATGCGGCCACACAGAAAATGCGGACTGTATGGGGATTTCTAGCTTCAGTTTAGACTCCCATTTCGGAGGTGGACGGCCCCGCTTGAACTGTGGGCATGTCTTTTGTTTTTGAACAGTGTCATCGAGGTTCTTAATTATTCAATCCAGCATAACCTGTAGTTTTTTTATTCTCTTGGCCCATAATTCAGGGGATTGCGGATCAATGTCATAGTTGATTTCCCTTCTTCTTTTTAAGGAATTAGTTTGGTGAGGATTTCGACCAAAATTCAGAAAAGTGAGTATCCCAAACTATATGATCATTGTCAATTTAATAAATTAAAATCGATCTCGATACTCGATTTACGGGTTCTACCGGATTCGCTTGGGGAAGATAGGGAGTGGTAGTAGTGTGTAAAACATTACATTATTGAGAAAGGGATCGTAACTTGTTGTTCACGAATTCTGCTCCGTTGTCAGTCAAAAAGACTCAAGGTACTCCCCACTTATCTATTACTAGTTCTCTCAAGAAGTCTAATCTTATGGCCAGTGGGTGCGCCTAAGTGGACCCCTAATAAAAGGATTATCTTTCGAACCCAAGCTCTGACGATTTATGAACATTTCTCATGAATTCTGACTTCTCCTCACGATTTCTGTCGAGAAACATAACAAAAGTGGTCAGAAATGGTCAGAAGTCCTGACTTTTTTTCTCACGATTCCTGACTTTTTTTAGTAGGGGAGGAGCGGCAATAATGAAATGCTGACTTCATCATACTCAAGTATTCAACATATAGCCTCAAGTAGTATCGGCATTCAGGAGTCCAATTACCCAGGTGACGCAGCATGATGTCATGTTTACATCATGTTCTGGTTCCATATGTTATTGCCTTTTCATGCTTAGCGAAGTATGTTGACTGGAATAGTTTTGGATTTTTATTTTCTGTCCTCCCTCCTTAAAATTGTTCCTCGTCCTCGATGAAAACGTAGAAAGTATTGTCTTCATCATCTTGTTGTTGTTCATCAAAACAAGGGGGCGACATGTGTAGTGTAAGCCACTCGTCACTCGAACATCTGCTCGAGTGATTACGTTATCTGCTTTCTTTACAGTTTCGACACTGACCGAATATAGGGACTAGGAAAATCGAGAAAATCATTCTTCTTGCTTGATCACATATATGCATCTCTTTCTCACATCACATATCACATATATCTTTCACATATATCTTTAGAGATCACATATATCTTTGGAGGATCCCAGAGTCTAAATAAAAGGATTTTCCATTGCTATATTAGTTGTTAGATATTTCGGTTATATGACATATCAATCCAATATTGATAACTTACGTTTGAATAGGAATCTGTATTATCATCGGAGATTGTAATTATCGATCCGTTGAGAAATCCAATCACACATACTGTGAATAATGGAAATCTACAATATCGATCAAAGTTAATATGTGTCTTAATATTGTGAAGTATGTGTCATTGGATTTCGAGACCAGTGGAATTAGACATAAAAATCGAGTCAATTAACAAAAATTCCGAGGGTCTTCAAAAAAATTCTATAGTTGTTTTTTTATATGTTGAACATAAAATAACATTTTGCAAAACGTGATCGGGTCGGCTATAGGGTCATCCACTAATTTTTTTTTTATTTTTGCATATTAAAGTATATGCTCTAAAATCACTAATAATACCAGCATAGTGTGAAAAAAAACTTTTTTTGGAATTTATATTTGAAAAAGAAAAATTTGTACACATTTAAAATTCCTATTTCTTTCGCGCCCATTCCGCCATCTTGTGTGACGTAGCTAGCCGCGAAACACTTGTAAATAAGCCGGGCGATTCACGTTTTTTCCATAAAAATGCAAAAAAATCAGCGCTACCATTGGTGTTTTGTGCCTCAATGCAAGATAACGTCTCTCAAAAATCCAGGAAAATTATTTATATCTATACAAAATGGTGAGGAATGAAAAAAATGGTACAAAATTGTTCGTCGTGACATGTGCCCTACCGCATCTTTAACGCCAACAGTATATGTTGCGAAGAACATTTCAACGCTACAAGTAAATATTTTTATTTCGAATAGAAAAATATATTTAAAATATGCGTTTTTGATAACATGAAGTTCGTAATTGACTGATGTTCAACGGTGTTATATATATATATATATATATATATATATATATATATATATGGGTCGCCGGGATGTATGTCAGCCATAACCTCGCGAAATCAAATATTTTATTCACGCAACAAGTATTATAAAATAAAATAATTATAAAAGTAATTATAAATCTTATAATTATGAATTTTATAACAATTTTAAACAAGTATTGGTGATAGTATTTATAAAAGCAACTATAAAAAAGTGAGGTTAGGTTTTCTGAATTTAATATTGCATGTATGATTGTATGTTACGATTCGCCTGAAGCAATTATCATTATAAACTAATAAATTAAATGAATAAAAATAAGTATTTTCAAAAGTTATCGTCATTTATGCCATTTACTTACTTTTTCGCTTTCACTCCTCGAGTGACAGTAACATTGCAACTGTAGCACTTCGCGAAGAAATCGCTATTCATAAGTGTACTCACTTTTGGCAAATTATCCAAACTGGCTTTAACGTATCTAGGCATATTGATACTTCATAAAAATAAACTCTTTTTGCCAAAAAACGTTGATAATTAATTATTTCGACTGTTTTCATCAAACGGACCATGTATTTTCTTCGGTTTTGGCGGCTAGTGACGTCACACCACGTGCTTCAAGCCGTGAGGGCGCCACATGCTTTTTTTATAAATCGACATTTACGGTGGATATTTTATCACTTTTTAATACATTATTATAAATTATTAAACAAACGAAATTAAGTTTTAATTTCACATTTTAATTCTCTGGGAGTCAGAGTTTATAAAAAACTCAACTGTAAGGCAAACAAAATTTTTGTGGATGACCCTATTTGTTTAAAGAAATTATTCTGCAACATTTGCCCCCCATTGCTTCACGAAAATTCAAAACATTTTGCAAACAGAGTGAGTAATTATAAGTTCAGTCTATATCTTGTATTAAATTTGCAAAACGTTCGTGATACGGCAACATTATAAATTATAATCAAATTATTATTTTGTTAATCACTCCCCAGCGAAAATACCGAAGGTTTTGAAAAATGTTGATTCTGGTTTTCTTCATTAAGAAGAGACTATTATACGATTTGCAAAACTAAAGAAATAACGCAAATTACCATTTTTTAAATTATTGTTAAATTGTTTGCAATCTGACTCCTAAAATTGCAGCGAAAATTGCGAAGGTTGTGTTTTTGGATAGCAAATGTTAGAAATGTCGAGATTGGGAAATTATCAAATTTGCAAAACGTTGCTCGGCCGGCAATAATATTAAAATTGCAATTAAACAAATTAGCTACTTTTGTGGAATAGCCAAAAATTACAAACATTTTGCAAATCGTACTGAGTAATCATTAACTAAGTACTAACATCATATTAGATTTGACAACCGCTTACTACTTGGCAACAATATTATTTTGTTTATGACTCCTCAGCGAAAATACCGAACGTTTGCAAAATGTTATTTCTGCTTCTTTCCATTGAAAAGAGACTATTATATGATTTGCAAATCTGCATGCATAACGCACATCATCGTTTTTTCAATTAATGTTGCATTTTTTGCAATTCCACAAATAAAATTCCTGCAAGAATTGCAAATGTTGCGTTTTTGAGTAAAAAAATTGGAAAAGTCGAAATGTAAAAAAAAAAATTCTCAAAATGTCGTACGACCGGCAATAATATTAAAATTGCAATTAAACAATTTAGGTACTTTGTTAAACTATCCAAAAAATACAAACATTTCGCAAATCGTACTTAATGATAATTAACTTACTACTAACGTCCTATTTTCATGGTATCTTGTTTCTTTAAAAAAGTTTTTGAAAGTAAAGTAACTGCCGATGTAGAAAGAAGAGGAAAATTAAAAAAAAAATGAAAGACCATAAGCAATTCAGGAATTGCGTGAAAATTTTGGGATAAGTGAATAATTTATTTAAATAATTTTTATAAGGTAAGCGGAGCATGATTACAATTTTTAATTTATTTGAAAAATTAAGTCAATTTTAGAGACAATTGTAGTCTATAAGACAAGTGTGAATAAATAACGATGTTGCCTTTCCTTCCATGTAACTATTTAGTGTATTACATATCGAGCTACGAGAGACAACAATGTAACTTCCAATAACTGAGTTATGAAACCAAAATTTCTATCATAAAATTCAGAAATTAAATTTTTTTAGAAATTTATAGTAACACCGTCAAAGTGTACATTTTATACGTGTAAGCCCCCCGATTTTCAAAAATAGAATAACCACAATAATTGAACAATAGGAATGCTTCCTGTATTAATACATTATAAAAGCATTACTAGTAAGACTAGTAATGCTAGTAATGCTTTTATAAAATTTCAATACGAGAAGCATTCCTACAGGTCAATTATTGCGTTTAATCGATTTTTAGAAACCAGGGGGCTTGCACGTATAAAATTTACACTTTGTATGAGAATGATCCTGACCATAAAGTGTCAGTAAAACTATTGATTTTTATGAGATATTTTAAGTTCAAAAATAAACTTTAAGCCTTTCAAACACAAAACAACTTTTGCGAAATGTTTTTATTTTTTGGCTAGTTCAACAAAGTACCTAATTGCAATATTAATATTGTTGCCGGTCGTGCAACTTTTTGAAAATTTAATATTTTTTAGATTTCCACTTTTCCAAAACGTTTTCACCCAAAAACGCAATATTTGCCATTCTAGCAGGAATTTTATGAGTGGAATTGCAAAGAATGCAACTTTAATTTCAAAAACGATGATGTGCGTTATGCATACAGTTTTGCGAATCATATAATAGTATCTTCTCAATGGAAAGAAGCAGAAATAACAATTTGCAAAACCTTCGGTATTTTCGCTGAGGAGTCATAAACAAAATAATAATTAGTTTATAATTAATAATATTGCCAAGTACTAAACAGTTTGCAAATCTAATATGATCGTAATACTTGGTTAATTATAACTCAGTAAGATTTGCAAAATGTTTGTAATTTTTGGCTGGTTTACTAAAGTAACTAATTCGTTTAATTGTAATTTTAATATTATTGCCGGCCGAGCAACGTTTTGCAAATTTAATAATTTTCAAATCTCGACATTTCTAACATTTGCTACCCAAAAACGCAACCTTCGTAATTTTCGCTGGAATTTTAGGAGTCGAATTGCAAAAAATTTAACAATAATTTGAGAAACGATAATTTCCGTTATTTATTTAATTTTGCAAATCATGTAATAGCCTCTTTTCAATGAAAAAAAGCAGAAAGAACATTTTGCAAAACCTTCTGTATTTTCGCTTGGGAGTGATTAAAAAAATAATAACTTGTTTATAATCATTAATGTTGCCTATCACGAACGTTTTGCAAATTTAATACAAGATAGAGACTAAATTTATAATTACTCACTCAAGTTTGCAAAATGTTTTGAATTTTCGTGGAGCAATGGGGGGCAAATGTTGTAAATTAATTTTTTTAAATTGATTAGCTATTTCCACTGGTCTAATCGATAATCACCATCTCCGATGATAATACAGATTCCTATTTAAAAATTGATTTGTGTAACACCCTGCTAAATTAGCGTATATCAGAAAAAAGATAATCTTACTCTGATCTCTCTGTAGCTCAATTTCTTAGAGCACCTGACCGGAAATCAGTTGATTTGGTGTTCGAATCTTAGCGGAATGAAAGGAGAAAACATTTTTTTTTTCTGAATACATTGAATTTAATAAACTTACGTTTGTTTAACATTTTTTTACTACTAGATACGTGTTTTGTTTTGTTTAAAAAATCTCTTTTCTTTGATTACTTCTAGAAATGATTTTTAATGAAAAAAAAGAACAAGATAAAAAAGGTGAATAAGCTAAAGCTAGTTTTATGTGTGACAACTTTATTATCTGTTACAGGATCAAAATGGTTCAAAATTGCCAAAGTTGCACTATTGATATATTTAAGTAGTTGGAATTTTGAAAAGAGGTTGGAATTTCTGAAATTATGAATTTTAACACCTTTGTTCCCTTTTCAGATGGGAATTTAATACGGTTGTGTTGTATGTAAAAATTTCGAAGTTAAATTATTGAAATTTGGGATCAACATCGTGAAAAAGATCTGATTTTGAATTTAATAAAAGTTTTAAATCCCTATTAAATCGCGGAGTGATACTACACGCGAAGTTGAATCAAAGGAGATGGCGTTGTTTTAAACTCTTCACTTGTACAATCTTACTACAATAAGTGCATACAAGGTTAATTCTGCGTACTTAGTAGGTTTATTAACGATGGCAGGGCTTGCGAGCACGTGAAGTATACCAACGCCAAACATGCACTTTGAATACTGAATTTCAACGAACAGTGGCAATCCCACCGCTTCCACCGAATCCGCTGTCACGTCCCCAGCAAAAGGGTATTTGTTGTGGTCTGTTTATCGCTTTAATCTTATGGGGGTCGTGTCAGTATAAAGTGTTCAAATAAAGAAGAAGATCTAAAGTAACTCAAGGGTGAGTTCTTTCACGAACGTATAACCGGCGGACTTTATCCAGAAAGTAGCTCTACGACGACTGAAGGTTTCAGCAGAAGGGACTTAGTTCAATGCTCGATGATATGTTAAGGGGTATGGCCACAGTAGAATTTTCAACAAATCGATTTTTATTTGCTTAAACGATCCTTTAACATCATAAAAATAAGATACTATTCGATTGATAGCGAAATTTTTTTTTCTTCAATTTTAAACGTATAACGTGAGGCCGCGCGTGGCGTGCTCGTAGAGTACTATACTATGAACTGGCTATACGCAGAAATGCAAGCTCTATTGGGGGCATGAAAAAGGAAATTCGGGCCACTTTTTACCACAAGCTTTCCACCGATGAGAAGCCAAAATACAACTTTAAACGCATGTTTCTCAAAACAGTTTTTTTTTCAAATCGGCTTGACAAATAACTTGAACAATTTTCATTTGATCGACTTCAAATTTGTGCCACATCTTTATAATTGCGATTTCGATAAATTTAAAACCTTTTTTTTTATGAGCATTTTTATACGATTTTTTTCACTGCAAATTCGACTGTTAACTTCAAATGCCTGCCATTTTCGGAAAATTTTGCTCTAGGTAAAAAATTGTGGCTGCTAGCTGTCAAGCCGCGGAGCCCCTAAAAAATTCTTCGAAAAGGTCTTAACAGAGGTCGGCCATTTTGCCTAAAAAAAAAAATACAAATATTTTCTGGTTCTTTGATTTTGGAGCTTCATTTACATATAATTAGTTTAAAAAATAAATTAAGTTTTCATACAAAAAAAAATTGGTGAATATACCCATGATTTTGCTCCCACTACTGTGGCCATACCCCTTAACTATTTTGATTAATATGATTTTGGAGACTCTTCGGCAAAGAAAGTAAACAACGCGTAATTTGTCATGTCAGAGGCCTATTTGGTTTGGCGTGCCAGAGATGGCGCGCGAATACAAATGACGTGACTCAGCCAATCAGAATCGCCGTTACAACAGAAATACGCAGAAATGAGACTTTATTGTGAACAGTGCATACGGTTAACTAACCAGAGGTTTAAAATTCATGGTGGAACATTTCGCAAGTTGATCATGATTAAGTCGTTGATTAAAAAATAATCATGATTAGTTAACCATGGATTTAATCAGAGATGGTGGAATCGATCCTCAGTCAGAGCGGTTCTTCGTCAAGGAATATCTCACAATGATGTAGAAATCGCTACTTAGTCTAGGCGGTTCGTATTTCGTAGATCGAGTTGACAGTGTGACTGTCTAGAACGTAAAGACGATTAACAGGGTTAATTGTGGAGTTTATATAGTTCATGATCCCTGTAGTTAAGCTAACAGTGGAATAGGCAAGTACGTTGCCAATAGTGGAATGAGCACGTACATCGCCGATAGTGGAATGAGCTTGTGCGATCTAAAAGATTGAGTTTTGAATGATTCACACTTATGTGTATTGAGTAATGCGGGTGACTAATATGTAAGTTCCTTCTGTTGATATTCCGCGTGATTGTCTATCGCATCTCTTGCTCTTCCAGGAATATGGATTCTTTACGCTAACTTAACTATATTCAATGTATCTAGTCATCAGACACTTTCGGTTACATCATGTCTGACTATTCACGTAATAATTCACTTGCGCACCGCATGTCATACATTATCAGGTAAATTATGTGTCGACTTTGAAACGTCAAAATTCTAAAATACATTTGTTTGTATACATGTGTATATGCCTGTTACCCATGTATCTATTATTTGATGTATTTAGATTATGAGTATATATGTACATATGTATTGATAAATCGGTAATATCTAATTATCTTATATCGGTGAAATTTATACATGGTTTCTTTCATTTATCGCACTTCATTAAATCATCGGTATCCTCCGCGTCTGTATCCTCCTGTGGTATTGCACAGTTGCAGCAGTTGTCCTAATAATGTCTAAAGAGTGGCAGGTGCGTTTGTAAGTCTGAAAGGTATTCTTTTAAAGTGGAATAAGTTGCGCCCTGACACTGTTGAGGCTATCTGTTCTCGGCGATTGTACTCTAATGGGATTTTGAGGAAACCTTAATGAATGTGAAGGGTAGAAATATATTTCGTACGCCGTAATTTATCTAGGATGCTTTTTATTTGTGGTTGTGGATAAGCGTATTTTTTCGTCCCCTCATTGAGTTTTCGAAAGTCCATACAAAATCTATCATTTGTACTGGGTTCCTTCACCATTGCAAAAGGGGAAGATCAACCAGTTTAAGATGGTTCTATGATATTATCAGCTAACATAGCATCGACTTCACGGATGGCATATTCCATAACTTTGGGTGAATCCAAGTGGTGGCGCTGTTTGATTGGGCTTTGTTTATCTACATCAGTCACATATTTTGTCAATGCAATCAAACCTGGTTTACCAGTATCTTCCGTAAGCTCGTTCCCAAGGGATATCTTGCGAGTTTCGGCTTCACTACTAGTTAGTTCACGTCAGCTAAAGCATTTATTCCCTGATCATTCTTGTACTTTAAACTTATAAATTCTAAAGGGGTCTTCTTTATATGATCCACTTGAATCATTATCCACTTGAATACGAAACATTTTCAGAAAGTCTAAACCTCTGGAAAATTCAAGCAGAAGGGAAAGTAAAATGCGTATCATTGGAACTAATCCGTGAATTTCATCGATTTATAAACCTAGATTCTTAACAATTTTCACACCCTTAGGGCCTATGCACGATCGAGAAGCATCATTGTCTACTGAAGCTTTTACTGGATTACCCATAATCCGTAGGTTCACAAACATTAGCTGTAGCTGCGCGCGTTTCGCGAACAAAAAGAGTTCTTAAAATCACCATAGTGATGACACAGCATTTCTAACAAATTAAATTCATAGTTTATTTTATACTTCATCATTTCGAAATTAATGAAGTTATTACATGTGTTCTCAATCTATTCACAATTTAATCATGAATCCTAACTTAACTCTTAAGAATGAAATTAGCTCAGAATAGCTAGGCTTCTCAGCTCAGAACTCCATGTTAGGCAATTTCCAAAAATTAAAAAATTCTAAATCCTAACTTAAAATCAGGCTAAATGATCTTTCGAAACAACTGAATTTAATTACTTTAACAAATCTCAAAATAATTGTTCACAAAACTTAAAATATAAGAACGCTTTAATCGGCACAGCCTAAATGTACCAATTCAGTAATGCTTTAAACTAAAATTCTTCAACTAGATTTGAAACTCAATACCGTTCATAGTCTCGATTTTAGAAACCTAGTAATGGATGTATCATAATTTCAAAACTGGTCATAGCCTAATTTTAATAAATTATTAATGACCGAAACTGAACGACAAATTTCCATATCCAAATATTAAATTTTCACTCGCACAGTTTGACTCTAAATTTACTATTAATTTATCATTTCAATTTAAACTGATATTCGGGAAAAACAATTTCAACTTGAATGGACAGTATATTCGGAAAACACAATTATTAACTTAAATCGGCAGTATATTCGGATAACACAATTATTGACGTTCAAATTCATTTTAAATTCCACTCAAATATAGGGGCGGGAGCAGGGGGCATCCATAGCTGTGTAATGCTTGACTAGGGACTCAACTTGATAATTACACATGAGATAAGTCGTTCCGGTTTTTAAGTAACTTGAAGAGTTACTCCCAACCTGGCCGGCATCCTAACATGATTGTTGTAAATGAGGATCAGCAGCTACTTTGAGACTGGCAGACGACAGTAGGTGAAAAGTCGGGAGAATTAAAATGGCTTGTCATGTGTCTTAAGGGAATCTGGCTGTTCTAAGAGTCTGGAGTAGCGTCCCATTATAGTCTCCCCTACTGAAAAAACCTACATAGTAAACTACATGGGAACCTATGTGGGAACCCATATGGGATCCTTTTTTGAATTCCTGTCTCAAATTAAGATGTGAGATAGGATGGGAAACATTTTGTGCGCATTCTTTAAATATTAAGTGTAAACCCATCCATGTAGGTACCTTCGTAAAAACCCATGATAAGAACCGATATAGATTCCCATCCACAGGTTCCAATGTACTTTACTATACATAGTAAAGTAAAGTAAAGTATAATAAACTGAAAAAGCCTACATTTAGGCTTTTTTAGTAGGGATCAAAGTCGAAAGAAGTGCCTAGATGTCTCACGACGTTCAGCCAAGCACGCATCGCTAAAAGAAATGATAGAAACGAACAGTATAAGTCTTTAAAATTAGAAATCTTGAAACTAGTATTAGTCATGGAGTTACATCTCACGTGAAAGTTTTATAAAAATGAATGAAAGTATATTAAATTATCTTTAAAACTAAAAAGATAACACTGTGTGACAGTGATTTTGCACTTATATGGAGACCTAGCATAAGTTGTGGATCTAGTAAAACTAAGAAAAACTGTATAGGAGAAATTTCCCATACACCCCCAAAAGCTCATTTTTTGGCCAAAAAATCGTTTTTGGGAGTTTTATGAGAAAAATCACTCATAACTTCCCTAATTTTTATCCGATTTAAACATTTTTTTTTCACATGCCTTTCAGACTGTGTGTTTCTTATTTTCTTTAAATAAAAACTGACGAGACTGTAGTTGAAAGTATTTGCGATTTTTGTATTTTTTTTCCATTAATCCAATTTTGACGATATATTTACGATATTATTCGGTTTTGAAGATTTTTTTAAATACAATATTTTGAAAGTAAATTTAATTCTGCGTCGAATGAGCTATTTTTTAATCAATTTCGAAGAGAATTGACGTAGTTGTGTGAGTTTTAAGATTTTAAGAACTTTTTGCTAAATTTTCATGTACGTAGCGGACGTGAAATTTACATCAGGGTGCGTCGCGAGGGATGAAAATGATATCAACCGTCACCAAAGCTATGTACTTTATATTGGTTTTGTCTTTACTCGTTCTAGTACAGTGCAGTGCAGTACAGTACAAAACAGTACAATATATTGAATTATTCAATACCCAAAACAAACTTTCCATTCTTTTCTTTTTGTGATCACGGTGTTCCTAGTCCTCATTATATCTTCACTAACAAAAAAAGGCAAAAAAAGGATATTTCTCGAGACGCTCCGTCATTCAAAGTTTCAGTGCTTACTTTAAATTTGTGAGAAAAATATGTGTGATAATCGCAATAAGTTTTGTTTTATATGTGGTTTGTTTGTGGATCAGCAGCATCGTTTGAAGTTGAAAAATAATAAAGCTGTGATTGATGGCTACAACGATTTTTTCAAACTTCAATATACTACCTCTGATCGCTGGTATGAACCAGAATTCGCGTGTCTCGACTGTTCATCGAAGTTCCAGAAATGGAAATCGAAAAGTTGCCATAAAGTTCGAATTTATTCATCTTCTCCGATGATATGGCATCATCAGCCTGACCATAAAACTGCAGTTGAGTCAACCATATCGTTTAGGACTTCGGGTTTCGTTACAGTCACAACATTAGCATACTTTATGCGTTTTCGTGTTTTATAATGATGACCGTACACTTCTGTTTGACAAAAATAGCAGCCGTTCGGTTTATGGTAAGGCTGATGATGCCATATCATCGGAGAAGATAAAGGAATTCGAATTTTATGGCAACTTTTCGATTTCCATTTCTTGAACTTCGATGAACAGTCGAGACACGCGAATTCTTGTTCATACCAGCGATCAGAGGTAGTATATTGAAGTTTGAAAAAATCGTTGTAGCCATCAATCACAACGTTATTATTTTTTAACTTCAAACGATACTGCTGATCCACAAACAAACCACATATAAAACAAAACTTATTGCGATTATCACACATATTTTTCTCACAAATTTAAAGTAAGCACTGAAACTTTGAATGACGGAGCGTCTCGAGAAATATCCTTTTTTTGTTAGTGAAGATACAATGAGGGCTAGGGACACCGTGATCACAAAAAATAGAAGAATGGAAAATTTGTTTTGGGTATTGAATAATTCAATATATTGTACTGTTTTGTACTGCACTGCACTGTACTGTACTAGAACGAGTATAGACAAACCCAATAGAAATTATATAGCTTTGGTGACGGTTGATATCATTTTCATCCCTCGCGACGCACCCTGATGTAAATTTCACGTCCGCTACGTACATGAAAATTTAGCAAAAAGTTCTTAAAATCTTAAAACTCACACAACTTCGTCAATTCTCTTCGAAATTGATTAAAAAATAGCTCGTTCGACGCAGAATTAAATTTACTTTTAAAATATTGTGTTGAAAAAAATCTTCAAAACCGAATAATATCGTAAATATATCGTCAAAATTGGATTAATGGAAAAAAAAAATCGCAAATACTTTCAACTACAGTCTCGTCAGTTTTTATTTAAACAAAATAAGAAACACGCAGTCTGAAAGGCCTGTTTTTCCTCTTTAAAACGAAGAAAAAGTTCAAATCGGATAAAAATTAGGGAAGTTATGAGTGATTTTTCTCATAAAACGATTTTTTGGCTAAAACATAAGATTTTGGGGGTGTATGGGAAATTTCTCCTATACAGTTTTTCTTAGTTTTACTAGATCTACAACTTGTTCTAGGTCTCCATAAAAGTGTCTCCAAATTTTTGTTTTTTGTAACACAGTGTAATTGATTCTAGTTCTTACAGAACATAATTTATAGTTTCTTATAGCAGGCTGAAATTTGTGAAACTTCTTTACAGGTTGCATTTTTTGTGTAAAACTTATTTTTTGTGTATTGCTTCAGTGCTTTTTACTATTTTCCGTAACGCATGTGCTTGGAAAAGTAAATCGTTAGAAGTCAAGGTTGAAGCCCGTCATTTGTAGAAAATGTATAAATGCTTTATTCTTATTTTATATAAATATTTATAATGTATTAATAAAATAAAAGGGGTTTCGAATGACATTATTATGCTCTGTAAGAGCTAGAATCAATTTTGTATTTTATTCTTAAATATAATTTATTCTATTCTAATTGATTTCGATAGAAATTTCACGTAGGGTGTATATAACGCAAAAGTGAATGTTTTCATCAGAGAAAACTTTAGTTATTTACTTTCTCCTCTCGAAAAAAATCACATAAATTGATCAAAAACAGCAAACACTGGGGTATTTTCAAAGGAGGCCTAACGATTTTTTTTTCATATTCTGTAAAAATACTCAGGAGACATCCCCAAAACATAATTTCTAGGGTACAGACTTTAGCCTGCTCCTTTATGTGAATGTTTGTCTGAGAAGGCGTGTAGGGCGATGGATCCCTCTTAAGAACAAGTGATACATGTACTAAAATTTAATAACATACTCTGGTCGAGGTATAATAACAGTGGTAGTGAGATAGTATTATACAGCGAAGTAGTGTCTGGTCTAATAAAAGTAAGTACCTAGTATGGAAACAGTTTGAAGAATACGGTGTAAGAATAAGAAAAGGAAAGCATAAGAAAAAAAGCTAATGAGATTCAGAAAATAGTTTTTTAAGTGGAAGCTTGAAGGTGCAACCCGGACTGCACTGAATTGTTTATTTTGTTTTAAACAAAAGTAATAATAGTAATAAGTGAGAGACCTTATTGACTGAGAGCTCCAGCTCTTGCAGTCATGATGACTTTTTTTATGTTGCTTTGTAAATTTACAAGAATAAATAATTATTTAAATAATTTCGATTACAAAATTAAGAGTTGAACCATTTTTTAATGAATGGCCTTATCTTGTTTACGGCATTAGCAAGAATGTATTTCCAATAACTCTTTTCTACGAGAATTTGCACATTTACAATAATTATTAATTATTTAAACAATTTTTATAAATATATTCAGAGTTTGGCTGTTTTCATGGAATAAGCACAGTTTGTTTAGGGGTCATTAAAATGATACGTCATACGTTCAGGGGTGGGGGTAATCTGTCGAAGTATCATTCTCCGTGTTAAGAACAATGGAAAAAGTATCACGCGGTGGGGGGGGGGCGCGCCCAGAAATTTCTGACAAATACATCACGTATTTTGTGAATGGCCCCTGACGGATTCCACTGAGAATGTCTTTCCGATGACGCTTTTCTATGTTGTTTTATACATTTACAAGAAATATTAATTATTTAAATAATTTCCATTAAAACATTCCATGTTTGGCTATTTTTCAATGACTAGGCTCAATTTTTTACAAGATTAACTAAGAATATCTTTCCAACAACTCTTTCTAAGTTGCTTCGTAAATTTATAAGAATTATTAATTATTTGAAGAATTTCGATTAAAAAATTCAGAGTTTGGCTATTTTATTAGGAATGGGCTTAGTTTTTTTTACGTAATTACGAATAAAGTATTTCCAATAACTCTTTTCTACGAGAATTTGCACATTTAGAATAATTATTAGTTATTTCAACCATTTTCATAAAGGCATCCACAGCTTGGCTATTTTTCAAGGAATAGGCCCAATTTTTTTTCGGAGTGAACTAAGAATGTCTTTCCGCATACACTTTTCTATGTTCCTTTACAAATTGAGATTTTGGCTATTTGCAACGAATTAGCTAATTATTTTTAGAGAATTAACAAACAATATTTTTCCGATTACTTTTTTCTATGAGGCTGAGAAAAGTCTTTCTCATGACTGTTTTATATGTTGCTTATGTATATTTACAAGAATGAATAATTATTCAATCAAATTTCATAAATAAATTTAGAGTTTGTCTATTTTTTAAAGAATTGGCTGAATTTGTTTACGGAACCAAAAATAATGTATTTATAATATCTCTTTCTTACGTTACCTTGCAAATTTTTAATAATTATTATTTATTTCAACAATTTTCATAAACAAGTTAAGAGTTTTGCTATTTTTTAAAGAATAGACTAAATTTTTTTACAGAATCAAAAAAGAATGTTTTTCAAATAACTTTTTTTCTATGATACTTTGAAAATTTACAGTAATTATTAATTATTTAAACAATTTTGATGAACATATTAAGAGTTTTGGGTTTTTCCAGGAATAGACAAAATTTGTTCACGGAGTCAACTAAGATTGTCTTTCCGATAACTATTTACTATGTTTTGTAATGGCATGTATGTAGTGGTATGACCAACGGCCATACCACGCTGGAAACACCAGTTCTCGTTAGATCACTGAAGTAAAGCAGTGCTGGGCGCGGTTAGTACTTGGATGGGTGACCTTTCGAGCATACTACTGCGTGCTGTTGGCGTCGTGGGTGTAGTGAGCCCACACTTGTAGTTATTTACTACAAGAAACTATCCACCTAGAAACACTACCAGAATCGGGTAGTGGCACGCCTACCATGAAAGGGAAATGGCTTAATGATATACAAGAATTGAGCTGCCGGATCGAATAAGGGCATATTTAATTATTTCGCCAGGAGTGGGAAGGCCCTTGGAGGGTTTCTTAACCATTTTTGAAGTTTAATTTTTAAATGGTATATCTAGATGTGCAATTTCATTGCGCATCTTTTTTTCTGCAGGCAAAAAGTTTTCGCTTTCTTAGTTTTCTAGTTAAAGCCAAAAAACTGACTTTTTTGGAAAAATCGATTTCAATCCGTTTTTCATTTCAACTCGTGCACAGTCGATCAGTTTTTGAAATTTTTAAATAAAATTATCAGGGAATGTGTTTCGAAATATCCTTTGACTGACACATCAAATGGAATTAAAAAATTTATCAAAAAAAAATTATGAATAATTTTTTTTCTGGTGCTCGGTGCACATTGGACTTCATTAACTTCCAGCGTTTCGTTTATCGAGCGAATTTTGAAAAACAAAAAACCTCCAGTGGGAAAGTTATCAACAACAATTCAAAAAAGTTTTCCGGAAAATTGTAGCCCAATCGAACTGATTTTTAAGAAACTAATAATGTAAAGTCGCTTGCGCCTAGGCGACTCGCGCACTGTCTGTAGCGAGAGTCTTAGATCCGATTCTTAATACAGTTCACCGGCACCAAAAATAAAAACTAATCAAGAAATTAGGTAATATCGAAGTGTTATAAATCATTAAATAAATGCATGACATTTAACTAATTTATTTTGATTTTAAATCTTTTTCCTTCATTTAATTAATATTAATTTAAAAATATATAAACATCTTTTATATAAACATTATGCTTCCTGAACTTTTGATTAGTAATGCGATCCTTATTTATAACACTTCAAACGTTTACAGCAGATTTTAACTGGCTCAAAAACTTCTGCATTCTGTACTTTATTTGAAACAGATATACGGGGTGTTCTAAAAGTATGGGGACAGCAAAATATCTTGGAAAAGAACCATTTTTGGAGAATATGATCAACACAAAAGTTGTAGCATTTTCAATGCCTGATCGAATTGTGACCTTGACCTTGACCATGACATTCACTGTCATTTCGAGGTCGAATTGATTTTTTTTAATGGGAACCACTATTTTTGACCCCAGGAACTAAGAAAGCGGAAAGTTTTACGTTCAGATATGACCATGACCAATGGAAAATTTGACCTGGGAAGGTCATGGCAAGGTCAAACAACGTACAGCAGGATGAAACGACTGGAATGCAATTTTGAAGAAAAAGTCCAACGCAAGAGTTGTAGCATTTTCGACCCCTGATCGATTAGTGATGGTCATATCTGGACTTGAAATTTTCCGCTCTCTCAGTTTCCGGGTTCAAGAATAGGGACTTCCAATTAAAAAAATTAATTTCAACTTCGAATGATCATGAAGGTTAAGGTCAAGGTCACCATTCAATCACCATTCAAGATGCTACAACTTTTGAGTTGGATATTTTCTTCGAAAATGCATGCCATTCGAGTCATCCACTTGTACGTTGTTTGTGCTTGCGATGACCTTCCAAATTCAAATTTCCGATTGGCCAAGCTCATATCTAAACGTAAAATTTTCCTCTCTCTCAGTTCCTGGGGCCAAAAATGTGGGTTTCCATTCGAAGAAATCAATTTGACCTTAAAATGACAGTGAAGGTAATGGTAAAGGTCAAGGTCAAGGTGGCAATAAGATCGGGCCTCGAAAATTCTACAACTTTTGTGTTGGTCATATTCTACGAAAATGGTTCGCTTCCAAGATATTTTGCTGTTCCCATACTCTTAGAACACCCTGTATATTCTTCACCCTGAAAGAAAAAACTGCAATTTCGCTGATAAGATAGTGAGAAATCGTGCACTTACTGATTGTCACTGATTTTCAATGAAATTTTACTGATTTCAATTTTTTGTGAATTTTTTAAATTATTATTACCATACGAACCAAAAAGAAGTGCACTTTCTCTATCTTTCACTTTTTTCGATTTCACGAACTTGAAGCATTGAAAAATTCACGGAATTAGGAATCCGGTGAATCTCAACTATTAGATGTTTATTTTTGGTTTTACTGTTGTACAGTTTGTCTCAAAAATAGAACCAATATGAAATGAATACATTATTTTACATTATGCAAATTTATTTATTTATTCATTCATAATACTTTGATATTACCTGATTTCATGATCAGTTTTTATTTTTGGTGCCGTCGAACTGTATTAAGAATCATATCTGAGACTCTCGCTACAGAACGCGCGCGAGTCGCCAAGCTGCTAACGACTTGAGACATTAATAATTTCTTAAATATCAGTTCCATTGGGCTACAATTTTCCAGAAAACTTCTTTGTACTGTTTTTAACGACTTTCTCGTTGGAAGTTTTTTGTATGCTCAAAATTCGCTTGATAAACGAAAGGCTGGATGTTAGAGAAATCCAATGTGCACCGAGCATCAGAAAAAAAATATTAACCGTTTTTTAAAAATAAATTTTTGAATTCCTTTTACTGTATCAGTCAAAGGACATTTTGGAGTATATTACCTGAAAATTGTATTGAAAAATTCCAAAAACTGACTGACTGAGCACGAGTTGAAGTGAAAAGCGGATTAAAATCGATTTCTCCAAAAAAAGTCAGTTTTTTGGCTTTAATTAGAAAACCAAAAAAGCTAAAACTTTTTGCCTGGAAAAAAGGCGCGCAATGAAATTCTACATCTAGATATAGTCTTTCAAAATTAAGATTCGGAAATGTTTCAGAAAGCCTCCAGGTGTCTTCACACTCTCGGCGAAATAATTTGATGTGCTCTTATTCGATCGGTCAGCCTAAATTATTTAAACAACTTTCATACAAAATTCAGAATTTGGCTATTTTTCAAAGAATAGGGTCAAGAATGGGTTCAATTTGTTTGCGGAATCAACAAAAATTGTATTTCCAACAACTTTTGCTTACGATATTTTGAAAATTTACAGAAATGATTATTTATTCAAATATTCTTTGTAGCAAATTCAGGTTTTGTCTGTTTTTCAGTTTACAGAAAAACATATACGCAGTTATGATCTATTTGATAAGAAATAAAAATTTTCTATCTGAACTATAATAATAAATTTGAACTTATTTGAACATTTAAAAAAATTCATTTTTATGAGAAAATGTATGCATTATATATTTAATAACAATTAAAAAAGCATAAAAATTGTATAATGGCAAAAACTTTCCTTTTTATTAATTGCAGTCTTTTATCTTTTTGTTAATTTCTTCCAGTACTTTAATAATCTCTTAAGCTTAAAACCCTGGTGAAACAGAGGTCTACACACGGGTTATCATGGTTGCTTTCCGCCAAACGACTCTACTTCACTGTGTATGGGCCTGTGGAAATTATGCTTTTACTAAGATAGGCTTAGGGCCGATTTCACCAACTCTGGTTAAGATGTTAATCCTCGATTATTGTAATTTAATCAGTACCTTGCCAATTGTATTGTCACTTATTCAAAAATTAGATGGTTCACTAGACAATGCAAAACAATTTGAAGCTGCATGTGATGATAAAATATTTCCTGCGTTAATGGCATAGAGAGAGCTTAAGGCAAGGATACCTAGTACGAGGGAGAATTCTTTAGACCGATCAGCTTGACCTCATTTATGCCGAAAATACTACAAAAATTAGTGCACCTTTACTTGAAAGAGGAAATACCGTAAACCGGGATTAAGCGTCGCATATGTGAGGGAAAGTGACGCAGGTCTAATTCAGTATTTAAAATGCGATATTGTTTTTCCTAGGCTTTGGAAATAAAGTTTTACAATGCTTGGTTGCTAGCCTCGACATATTTCACCTAGAAGATGCAAATATCGCATTCAGAAATGCAGAATCAATGGTGCGCCTTTTTTCCCCAAATGCGCCGCTTAATCCCGATTTACGGTTGTAACAGAGAAAGCTTCCCATAGGAATCAATTTGCTTTCAAAAAGGCAGATCCACAATGCGGAAATGAAATAGAGGGAGCGTTTAGTAACACCTCAATTGAATCCACATACGGTTCTGCTGAAACACACGGAGTTAGTGACACGGTAAACAGGT
>CAKNXH010001229.1:92855-146962 GCA_932178445.1 Andricus quercusramuli
TCCTGGTTCTATATGGTGTTCTATTAGGTAATTGTGAACTTTCTAATTGGATCTTATTGGGTACGATTTCTGAACGAAAAAAAAAGTTATATCGTAACTTATTGTTATATAATCTTCATTTTTTATAGTTATTAAGTATACAATTCGCCAATACGGTCGCTTTCACATATAGTCGCACGCTTCAACGCTTTGAAAAATCTAACTCGCTGAGGATTCGAACCCTACCTATACTACCTAAACTTGTGTATTCTACCGCGTGCTCTAACTCATTTCGCTATGGATGCACTTGGATCTTGGTTACAAAATCTTTGACGACCAATGGGTAATTCTAAGGCAAATTGAAAATTTTCGAGAGACTTCAATAAAAAAAAATGTGTTTAGAATGAATTTAAAATTAAATTTTATTTATTTGAAATACGAATTGATAGTCTTTTTTCTTTAAATATTTGAAAAGCTTATAAACTATCCAAAGGTAATAAGCAATAAAGAAAAGTCAAGTGCAAAAATTCTCTGATAACCTTGGATACAAAAAGCGATTTTCTATAATACAAAAATCTCCATAAAACGGACAGTTTTCAATTTATCCAATTATTTTATAATACTTTCTTACTCAGTTTTCAATGCGAAATAACAGTTCTTAAACAGTAACATAGGCCGAAGGATTTCGGTATCCTAAAACCGAATCCGTTATGCAAATTTTTGCTATCCCTACTAAAAGCAAAGTCAGGAATCGTCAGAAAAAAAGTCGGGACTTCTGACCATTTCTGACCACTTTTGTTACGTTTCTCGACAGAAATCGTCAGAAAAAGTCAGAATTCGTGAGAAATGTTCAGAAATCGCCAGAGCTTGGGTTCGAAGGATAATCCTTTTATTAGGGGTCTAAGAATGGAATTACATAAAACCTAATAGTCCGGGCGCCAGAGGGGTCACCGTGGCCTCCTTAATGTAGATGTGGCCACGTAGGTTTTTTTAATGTATTTTGGGTCGCTGAACACGAATTTCGGGGGTGGCTTTCGATCCGACAGTCGGTTAATTTGTTATTAACAATTTAATTGTTTAAAGCACTGCTTCTTTTGAACTAAAAGAGATACGAACACTTGAATGAGTAAGTTTTGTTCCTATTTTCATAACAAACAAATCCCATTCTTTTTATTTCGGTAAAGTTATTAGAACCGGAGATATTGTTAATTAAGTGCAAAAAAGCGCTGTACCTCCGTGGCGCTCGGACAAATTGGACTATAATTCAGCTCCTAATCAATATTTTTGGTAGTGCATGGTCTTATTTTAAAGTCGAAAGTGTATTCTAACTGCTTAAGTCATAAAAAATCATTTGCACTCACTAATAAACAAATGGGAGCCGCAAAATATGACGATTTTATCTGGTTTTTCGTTAGTTTATTTGTTCATAGGCGTATAAATGATCACCCCGACAAGGAAACCCATTATAAATTACACAGAAACACGAGATTTTACTCGCAGAATAATAGTCATTTTGATTTTTCGAAAAACACCGAATAGAACTTGAGTTATTGATGTTTTATCGATTAGCGCGCCGAAGCGTCTATAGCGCGTCCGCACGGCCAAAGGAGAATTCGCTCCAGGTGAGGATGGAATGCGCCTCGCATAGATTTTTCATGAAATTTGAGTTGACGTATACAAATTGCCAGATCTCTGAAATTGCGAAGGTAGCTTGTTAAATAGTTAACAAGTTCATTTATTATTACCAATTTAACTTTTTAAATAGTCTTGCATGATTTAAAACGCGATCGTAATAAAAGTTAGAAGTATGACAAGTATTTCTTATCTTGCGACGACTTTTCAAATTCATCATAAATCAATATGGTCGAATTTTATTCCAATATATGTAAAAAGCACTTGAATAAATGCCGCAACCTTTAGTTTTCTGCGAAAAAACTTCGAGTGCATCTTCGAGTTATCTGCGAAATTTATAGTAATATTTATTACGAACATTTTCTTTTCTGTCCTTATGCGAGTATAAATTGAACGTTTCATTTTATGCAAGATAAACATTGAAATATCAAACGTTCCAAATTGAATAATTTAAAAAAGTATTTTGAAATTCGCGGGTGGAGTAAGCGCTATTCAATTGTTTACTCTACCGAGTGTTGCGTTGTTCAAGTTACAACAGGCATTTGTCTTGCTTGAAAAATCCTTGCGAGACGCATTCCATCCTCACCTGGCGCGAATTCTCCTTTGGCCGTGCGGACGCGCTATAGACGCTTCGGCGCGCTAATCGATAAAACATCAATAACTCAAGTTCTATTCGGTGTTTTTCGAAAAATCAAAATGACTATTATTCCGCGAGTAAAATACACTTTCAACTTTAAAATAAGACCATGCACGACCAAAAATATTGATTAGGAGCTGAATTATAGTCCAATTTGTCCGAGCGCCATGGAAGTACAGCGCTTTTTTGCACCTAATTAACAATATCTCCGGTTCTAATAAATTTATCGAAATAAAAAAAATGGGATTTGTTTGTTATGAAATAAGGAGCAAAACTTACTCATTCAAATGTTCGTATCTCTTTTAGTTCAAAAGATAAAGTGCTTTAAACAATTAAATTGGTAATAAAAAATTACCTGATTGTCGGATCGAAAGCCACCCCCGAAATTCGTGTTCAGCGACCCAAAATACATAAAAAAAACCTAGGTGGCCCCATCTAAATTGAGGAGGCCACGGTGTCCCCTCTGGCGCCCGGTCTATAATCCCTTTTATATTTCCCAGGTTATTTATATTATTTATTTATATTTATTTATGCATATTCTCTTTTTACTTATAATTAGTTAATAATATTTATATATTGAATGACTCTGAAGGTGAATCTGAAAATTTTGTCCGTTTTGAGACCTATCTCTTTCTCTTCACAAGATACATTATATTTGATCTAATTTTAAATTTTTTAGAAAACATTTTAGGTATCTGAAATCGTCGAAACCTGTAGATTCTGAATTTCTAACTTTTGAATCTGTATATGCAACATTGGAAACAGAATTATTTTCAATTTTTAATCCTTTTGGGTTGCCTACCTGCGGTCCTAGCCGATGAGCTACCTGATGGGATGTGAATTAGCATATCTTCAGAAATCGCCAGACTCGTCAAGAATTTTTCAGGATGTTCAGGAATCGTTAGAACTTCTGACAATTTGTGGCGATTTATGACTTTTTTTTTAGTGGGGATACGTCAGGTTTTTAAGATATCCTAACCTGAATGTGCAAAAATTGCTATTTTTAGCCATATTTGAGGCAACATAACACGATCAGCAATTTTTGCCCTTAAAACTGCTAACGCCACCGTTTAGTACTCCTTTCTATCTTCCATTTCCATTTCTGATCATCCAGAACCGATCTTTTTCTCCGAGATATCACACAGTAACCATTTCAGTTCCATATTACATTGCGGAATAATGCAAGGCGAAGAGAAACTGAAGAAAAAATTGCTGATCGTGTTATATTGCCTCAAATATGGCTAAAAATAGCCATTTTTGCACTTTCAGGTTAGGATGTCTCAAAAACCTGACGTATAGGAAAAATTTGGATAACGGATTCGGTTTTAGCATACCAAAATTCTTCGGGGTCACATAGTTCGGTCTTTAGCTACAAAAATGACGTCATTTTTCTCGGTCTGTGTAATTTAAAATATATGAAATAAAGAACCGAATTTCACTTATTTCAGAAAGGACTCAATACTTTTAGTCTTTAAATATTCAAAACGTTCAAAACGATCCAAAAGTAATACAGAAAATCAAGTACAAAAATGCTTTAATAACCTCAATGACAAAAGAATAATTTTATTTTATACAAAAACTTCCATGAAACGCACAGTTTTCAATTTATCCAATTCTTTCATTATACTTTTATATACTCATATCAGTTTTAAATTTGAAATAACTTTTTCAACACAATAATTCAAAATATGTAAAAGAAATAATTGAATTTCAATTATTTCACAAAGAGCTCGATACTATTTTTCCTTATGGATTTAAGCCGTTCAAAAGCCATCTACAACTGATAAAAAAAGAACATTACAGTTAAAACACATTTCAATAACCTTAGTGAAAACAACCATTTTCTGCTATATAAAAACCTCCATAAAATTTAAAGCATTCGATTAATCTAATTCTTTTATAATACTTTTTAACTTGGGTTTTAGTTTAATTTGTTAGTTTAAACAAGGCCTAATTAATAATTGCAAATATGTATAAATTATGGAAGCACATAGGCTACAAGCTACAACTTATTTCAATTTTCATTTTATTTTGCACAATGCACATTTAAAAAAAACTGGTTTATCGAAAATATATTATTTGCTATCCAGAAACTTTAAATTTTAATCCAATTAATTTAATTCCGATTATCCACTAACAATCCTAATAAAGCCTATTAGAGAAGCAATTTTGTAATTTTGCAACTTCCCATAAAATACAACCTAATAGATACCTGATAGAACCACCTCGAAGGCTGCACTTTGAATTTTAATCCAATTAATATAATTCCGATTAGCCGTTAATAATCCTATTACAGTCTATTAGAGAAGCAAGTTTGTATTTTGTAACATTTAGAGATAATGAATACCTCATTGGGCCCGATTAGAACCTATTAGAAAAATATAGCACAAAGAATATTTGTTTTCGAAAGCCAAATAGAGCCACATAGAAAGATTTTTTCAATTCCAATTTCCGTCCCAATAGTAGATTAAATACCGAATACAACCGGTTAGAATCCAAATTGAAATAAAAAAACTGTCCAGAACCATTTAGAACCGTATAGAAATTCAAGTGGATCCAATGAAGCAGATCCCAATAGATTCCTAATAGAGCCACTTAAAACACATAACTTCGAATTTTAATCCAATTATTGATTTCAACATGCCACTAAACTAATTAATAGAACCAGTTAGGGAAGCAATATCGTACTTGTAGCACTTGGAACAAAGCAGGTCCTAATAGGCACCTAATAGATCCGCTTAAAAGACATATCTTCGAATTTTAATCATATTAATTCAATTACAACATCCCACTCAAATAACTGAAAGAACCTGCCAGGGCAGCAATTTCGTACTACGAGCACTTCGAATAAAGCTGATCCCAATAGGTGCCTATTAGAGCCGCTTAGAACATATCACTTTGAATGTTTTTACGAATAATTTCATTCCCAAGGTCCAATAAAATACCTAATAGAACCTGTTAGGGAAGCAGTTTCGTGCTTCTATTTCAAATAAAGCAGATCCCAATAGGGACCTATTAGAGCCGTTTAAAACAAATCACTTCGAATTGTAATCCGAATAATTTAATTCCAAAGGTCCAATAAAATACCTGATAGAACCTGTTAGGGAAGCAATTTCGTACTAGTAGCATTTGGAATAAAGCAGATACCAATAGGTACCTTATAGATCCGCGCTCAAAACACACCGCTTCCAATTTTAATCTGGGTGATTTTGTTCCGAAGGTCCAATAAAATACCTAATAGAACATGTTAGAAAAACAATTTTGTACTTAATAATATGTCAAGTGAAAGAATACCTCATTGTATCCACGTAGATCCTGTTAGAAAAATTTAACAAAAGAACATAAGTACCGAATAAGACCGGTTAGAAACCATTTTAAAATAAGAATCCTATTAGAAACCAGTTAGGACCATATAAGATTCCATCTGCATCCTATAAGTTTTCTAAACGGCTTCTTTTGATACCTAACTGTCATTTTTACTAGGGACTTGCAAGATGGATGCAGAAAGCTGTCATCCTTGGGTCGCTTCGTGTCCTCAAGACACACGAGGATTTCGCCGGCCTGTCGTTGTGATTTCGTCGTGCCCTGTGACCACCCATCTCACGGATGTGAGACGTGGCCATAGGTGTATTTTACCGCGGTTCTACTGGGGGCTATTGACATTTTCTCTTTAGATGGCAGTTGCTCTTAGTGGTACCCTGCGGTGGTTGTTTAACTTTTTTTAAATTATATATATATATATATATATATATATATATATAGATGTGTGTGTGTGTGTATGTATATATATATATGTATTATCGATAAGTCGATAATCTAAAAAAGATTTGATAAGTCAATAATTCAAGTAGGCGAAAATTTCAAAATTCATTGTTAGTTCTCTTAACTTAGAGGAAAGGAAAGAAAGTGTGAAAAAGGGGATGGTCCTTGGCCACCTTGTACCAACCCAGTAAAAAGATTTTCAAAATTTAAGACAAATCGCAATTTGAATAACATCAGTTAGTCGGTTTATTTGTTATGCCAGTAGTCTAGCAGTAGAACAAATCATTGTTTTTTAAAACTTAAGAGCATGTTTCAGAGCCGACGCTTCAAGTCTTCATTTCTAATATATGTGCGAAATGATGTTTGGATCAGATTGAAGATTTAATTATATACAATTTATTATTTTTACAATGTACAATTTCTATCTGCATTAATGTTCCTTATTAATGTTGTGGAATTGATCAGCTGGATTGTTTTGATACAAATATATAATTTGTTGACTATTTATAACAGCTAATTAGATTCCCGATATTCTTTTCAGGAAGATGAAATCAGTCTCAAAGAATGGGCATTATCTTTGAGAATGGCCCACAAAAATTCAATGGAAATGCTAGGTAGCATGGCAAGGAAAGCTGGAAAAATTTATGGGACTGAACGCGAAGTCGTTATACCTGCAACGCAGCGCTCAACAAACGGAAACTAGTTGTTATGAAAGTGTTTTTCCTCATCATATTCCAGTCCCACTGCCCCGCAGCAGCGACATCAGCAGCAGCAGCTTTTTTATACTAAGAAAAATAGTGCAACAAATGGCACCTATTCGCACTGAGAAATCATGGGCTTCCCCGCAAAGCTCTTTTATCGTTCATCTTCGATCCTTTTCATTTTACCACGTCCGAGAACCCTAAAGTACTTTAACTCCTTCATACAGCGAATAGCGTTACGCGGCAGTATAGAAGTTTCAGCGAGTAGAGTCGCATCAAGTCATACGAGTAAATGGGTAATTTCAAACCACCTGAACTCGGCACATAGAAGCAGTGTATCGCGATGTCGTTATATTTATACATTAGAAGTGTAAATCATGACATAGTAATTAGTGATTTGGAACCACAGATATGGCCATCATTCACAACACAGTACATTACATTCACAAACAAGCGCAACAATATGTACCGTAAGCATACGATAACTACGAAAATGTCTAGTAGTCTGTGTTTTTCTTTTTACTCTTTATTTCTTTCCTTAATTTATTTACTAATACATAGTGGTTTTATACTACTCAACAATAAAACATTATTTTCTATTTATTATATTATTGTTCTACTAATGGGCAAAATCTAGTTTTTATAACGTGAAAAAAATTTTTGGTAACAAAAGTTACATCTGTATACGTCTTGCAACAGATATGCCAACATTATTTGGGCAATAGACTATTGCCATGACCACGGCTAAATATGTTTCTCTTAATTTTAGTCAAAGTAATATCTACGATTATATGTAATTACCAACGAATTCTTATTATGTGTGAAACAGAAGCAGTTTCAAATCGATTCAGAGATGGCACGAAAATTCTGTTGTAGACCAAAAAATAAACATGATATTCTTGGTTTAAGCATTATTATCGAAGGTAGTTAGTTAATCGAAAATCACTAAGGCTCAAAAACTGTTCACTATTATAGATCATACATAAAGGAGCCAGATTGTTTTATACCTGATAATCTGACTGATATTATGAATCCGTAGGTACAATTCAGCATTCTAATCTATGCACAGTTGCGACTTTATAAAGCTAATGGATTCAGGCGATTTGAATTCATGTGTTACGGTTGAACCTGCTTTCTTTTCATCGGTCAAGAATCAATAGGAGTAAAGATGCTAGTTTCGAATCAACTATTACTAAGTTCAACCTTTGTTCAAGGCCTTCAAAGTCAGCTCTTTCAATCCAAGTTGGTGGATCTAACTCCTTTGGTGTAAGAGGCCAGAGTAAACGTCCAGCGAGTGCAAATATTCCGCACCAATTCCTATAATTGAGTGATTTCGAAATATTTCCTACTACGTTTAAAAGAAATTTTTCTCCTCTTAAACTCAACGGCTTTTCTATTATTTGCTGTAAATGTGGAAACATGTCCTTCGGAAAAATATACCACACTCCATTTAATGATTGATTGTAATGTTTGCCAAGCACTCGACTGAAAATTGATTTTCTTTCATCCGTAAGAAATACATGCTTGCTAAGGTAATTCATTGTTGTCAAACATAGAGCATTCAATAATATACATCTTTAATACAGGTATTTTACATCAAATCGCCAATTTTCCCTACATGTCCTTCTGCTGTATAAAATTTCTTTCCTTGAGAGTAAGCATGGTAACACACATAATATGGATCAAATTTGAGCGGGGCACCGTCGACAAAAGAACAAAACTTATTTAAAAAGAGTCCAAAGACCACAGTTTCTAAGTAATTTTAATTTTGAATTCGTAATTTATTGGAATCGATTTCTTTTAATATTTGTTTATAGCGAATATTTGATAACAATAAGGGTACAAAAATTAACACTTTAAGAATTTTATTTTCGTCTTTCTTTAAACAATCTAAATATACTCGAAGTTTAACGAAAGCAGTTTACAGACGCCAAAGGGACGAAATTATTTAATTAAATGTTTTTTAAAAATCTGGTCGCGACGTGGGCACATTCTCCTGGCGCGCATCGCTGGCAAGTTTCTGCGCGCCTTAGGTGCGCGTCTGTCGGATCTCGCGCTTGATCTTTGTACTTCCCCCTTATTTCGAGTGCTTCTAATGCGAAAGTAGACATTCATCATGACTGTTAATAAAAACGCAACTCGTGCCATCTATAGTCAGTATATACAAATTTATATTCACTTACCATGGAGAGCACGAGTTTCATTTTTATTAACAGCTATGTCGAACCACTACTTTCTCGCTAGGAAAATATAATTCGCACCGATCTCCAAAAAACTCCATTAAATTTTAGTTCTAGCAGGCCTCTCTAAATCCTGCAAGGATATTTACAATGTTTTTTCAAGATAGAGGGGACGTATTTTCGGCGCTTCACCCTCGCCGCTAAATTTCAATTATATACAACTTATATGCAGCGTATTTAACTTTTTTATGAGGCTCACAATAAGAGAAATCTTTTACGCTTGACAAGTTTTTTCACCTAGATTTCTCCTTTTAAAAAACATTTTTAAGTGTTCCTCAAAAAGCTCTATTTTATATATATTTTTGTCAATCTAAAAACGATAATTTACGACAATGTGAGAATGGCTCATCTTCTCCCCTTCCACATTTTTGGGTTTTTTTTGTGTTATTCCCCTGCTTCTCACACTTGGGAGTGCTTTTTCGTGTGAATGAGGACAAGCCAGAGTTGAGAATAAGATTAGGAAAAAGTATTTTCACAGCACGTCTGGGGAAAGTTCGATTTTCCGTGCCTCCGTAGGCTCTGGAAAGTTGCAGATTTCTGAGCTTCTTACTTTACACCTCTAGAGTTTGTAAAGTATGTTACTTTACACCTCTAGAGGTTGTAAAGTAGTTAAAGGAACAATGTAATAAGAGAAATTTTTAGCCCGCTGGATTATTTATTGAGAATCTCACTCTGGAAAAGGCTTAACAGTATTCAATATGAATAATTGTAACAACGATTAATATGGTTAGTGGTCATCAAAATAAATAAACAGATCCACTTATTTAATAAGAATCTCACTCCGAAAATTGAACTTTTTCCTTAGACTCGCTGTGAAAAGTATTGTACTTGACATGTGAGACGCAGGCAATCCCCGATTCGTCTGATGCCATCACTCGCCTTCGGCTCGTGACGCCAATTTCACACTCATCGGGAATTGTCTACTTTCCACACTTGTCAAGTAAATAGCTATTATTTAGTTGCTTCGGGTCTTACAATTGCTCACGAAGAGAAGAAAGGGGGGATGGGGCAGAAATATATGAACCCATTGGATTTCTTCTTATATTCTTGTGCTTTTTGAAAAGAAAGATTCTGGTTAATTTATCTGATCTCACCTTAAAAAAAGCAGTGCTGATTTGCTCGATTTTATGGTAGGCCGATTCTTATCCGTAATACTAACTTCTTTAATGTCGAAAACATTGGAAAAATTAGTTGATTTTCATATAAAGGAGGAAATCTTAAAGGCTAAATCCCTTCATTGTACTTGTTTTGCCTCACAGAGAGGCAAATCCACTTCGACGCATTTCTTGCTTTTACCTTCCGCATTCAAAAAGCAAGGCGGACAGGAGATTTAACGATAGAATCGTTCTGAGACATAACGGGTGCTTTTAGTAAGACTCTCATGGAATCTTTACTTAATTCTGCAGAGGAACGTGTTGTACATATGTGATTAGGTGGAAGCAATCTGTGCTTTGCGACAGGATTCTCCCAATGTATGACAGGTTGCTCCACGGTTGCAACGTGGATAAAATGAATTACACTCCACGCTCCCTTATACGACGAGCTCGGGACCAAAAACATTCCCTTATACGACGGCGCAAGGGGAACCCGTCTAACCCCTTCCACCAACAAGCTCACGGGGTTGTGCGCATACGCGTGAATCCTGTGTCAGTTAGAGCTGGCTCCATAGCTCCATGAATATAGCTTTGTTTGCGAATGTAAACATTGTCAGATTGTCAAATTTTGTAGAATTTTAGGTTAATGACAATTTTAAGATAACCCCTTATAAAAATTCGTAATAAAAGTGTTCCACTTTAAAACTCATAACTAGGTAATCCTGAAAGCACTATACGAAAATATTGTATTCATATTTACGCGCGAGACTATTTGCTTCCCGCGCGAACTTTGAGCGGAGGAGTGGGGATGAAGGAGAACGAATTTCCCGTCGTATAGGGGAGCGGCAACTGGTCGTATAATAGAGCGGTCATATAAGGGAATGTCGTATAAGGGAGCGCGGAGTGTAGGTTTTAACACAGGAGGTTATGTAGATGATCTTGCTACCCTGGTAACAGGTACACATGAGGGCAATCTAGTTGAACCGACGCAAAAGGCTTTTAACATTATTGAGAATTGGTACAGTGTCCTTGGCCTATCTGCTAACCGGGATAAAACTGAACCTATAGTTTTAAGCGTAATTTTTCACCCCAACCTAACCTGCAGACTACATAATTATGTGGTAGTAAAAAAGGCCATAAGAGACTCTTGGGCTTGCAGAGACGCAATTAAAAAACCTGGGGATTCAACCCCAATAGAATCTACCGGTCTTATACAGTAATTATAAGACCGACTGTAACTTCTGCCTCATTGATCTGGCTGCCAAGAACCAGTTAGATCAGTTTACGGAATCAGCTGGAAAGATTACAAATAGTCATTTGTCAGGCAATGACTGGAGCAATGCGAACTCACCAGCGGCAATATAATCCATCTGGGGTATACCGCCTCTGCACCTTCTAATTAGCTATATGATGACAGCAGAGGTGTACTCTAAGGGAGTGCCATAAAAATGAAGAGTTGTCCGACCTGTATGACACAGTGAAGGATGTACGCTTTCGCGCTTCACTCTCAGTTTCGTACGTTTAACGCGTGCATTTTGACAACGGTTTTTCAAATATCACAAATTTCCCCCCTGATGAATTGCAGTCATAAATTGGAACTGAAATCGTTTTTCAATTTGTTTTTAAAAACAATTTTCAAAACACCTGCGGCTATGACGATTACATTTTCATTGCGACACTCGCGCTCACG
The DNA here is from genome assembly GCA_932178445.1 of Andricus quercusramuli. Lineage (NCBI taxonomy): Eukaryota > Metazoa > Arthropoda > Insecta > Hymenoptera > Cynipidae > Andricus > Andricus quercusramuli. The sequence goes on from CAKNXH010001229.1 coordinate 104,591, forward strand.
CTCGACAATTAGCTTGTACAGACGGTCCTCTCTCAGAAATAAAACGATGCAGAGGAAAATGGTGAAGAAATATAAGAAGTAGGTATTTTTTTCGATGCAATGTTGATAAAAAAATTAATTTTTTCTTAAACGTACTAAACAGAGACATTAAGTTATAGACTTTAATTCCGTTTGTTCAAAGTTCGGTTCTAAGTCAACTCTACACCAATCTGTAATCAGTTATAAAAATATCCCAATATAGCTAATCTACTTGATTATTAACTATCTAGAAAATTTTTAATTTGTGTCTAAGTGCAAAATATCATTGAGATAATTTGTAAATCTTATTGAAATCTACTATAAATCACGATTAAAACGTACGTATCTCTTAAAAACGAAAATTGCATAAGTTTGAAAATGCTCTATCTCTTTGAATTTTGGGGCCAGTCGAAAAATTTCATTAAGACATTGTCGAAATATATTTTATATTAAGTACAAACTTCAATTAAAACTTCTGAATCTTCCAGAAAAATAGCCCATACACGTACGTGTATGAGCCGCTTTTCACTGCCGCAAAAGAAGAAGCCATTATAAGTTTGACCGCAGAAATTATTGTTGCAAAGATGAGGAAAAATGTTGCGAATGAATTAAAGTTTGGGAAGAATTAAAAACATTCGAAAAATAGCGAATCCATAAGAAAAAAAGAGAGAAAATAGGGATGTTAGGCAGATACCAGAAAATAGGGTAAAAAACTTTGAAAATGAATAAAGAAGTGAAAATGGAAATATTGACAATAACGCGAATGAAAGTAAAAGTAGAAATCTAGCGTTTCCGGCATGTAAGTGTTAGGTGGCGGTGATTATGCGGTGCTTATTTTAGCGGATTTGCAGTGGAATTTGAGGTGAGTTGATGGGGCAAGTGTATTTGAGTTTCTTTTTTTAGGGTGAGATTATATATAGATGGAATAGAAGTGAAGATGTGTGTGATATTTTGTGAGTTCAAAACAGTTTTGGGTAGGCTGAGAGGTTAGTTTGTTTGGCATGAGTAGCAGGGTGGGGAGACAGTTGCAGCCGAGTAGCAGAGAAAAGTACGAAAGACGGCGATATGGACAGAGGTTACTTCGAATCGGTTTCATGGGTAACGGGGACAGCGATAGCAAAGAAGAAAAGGATTCAGACGAGGAAGTGTTCAGTACCCTGATACGTGAGACAAAGAGGAGATGGCAGTACAGAAAAACGGTAGAAAGAAAGAGTTGGAGGGCGGAGAGTTTTGGCTCGATGAAGCTGTATGAATTGGAAGAGGCATAGGGTGGAGAGTGGAAGTAGTGAAGATAAGGTAGAAGCAGGATCCACCCCAAGAAATCCGAGAGCGTACAAAACACCACCGGGGAAATATAAAAATGGAGCATGAAAAGATGGCTAAGTTGGAAAGAAGGAAAGTAAAGAAGGAAAACACAAACCGAAAGTTTGGTGGTAGAAAAAGTGGAAATTAGGAGACGGCAAGGCTAAGGAAAGTAGAAAGAAGAATGGAAAGGAAAAAGAGAGATAAAAGAAGCTTGGGGAGCATGGAGGATAATTTGACATAAGTAGCAAGGAATATCCGGTATGAGTTAAGGAAAAAAGCAGAAGAAAGGAGGAGTACGGCAAAAAGAACGTGGGTTAAGTATGACAGAATATAGATACAAGGTGTATCGTGGGATTGAGACGAAGAAAGGGTAGAGTTCTTAAAAAACAAGGTGCCGGGAAACTAGAAGAGAAAGGAATGGGAGATAGGAAAATAATAAATAGTAAGAAACAAAAAGAGACTAGGAACAAAAGGAGGAATGGAGGATATATTACTGGAATATAGCAGGCTTGGAGAGAAAGGATAGGGAGTTTTTGAGACATTTTGCTTAATGGGATGTAATTGCAAAAATTGAGACGTGGCTAGATGAAAGGGGATGGGAAAGAGTATGTAGAATGTTGAGAAGGGGTTACAAATGGCAGGTTCAAAATGCAAAGAGGAAGAAAAAAAAAAAAATGCAGAGTAATGGGGGGAGATGGTGCTGGGAGTGGGGAATGTATGTATAACAGGGAAGGAGAAAAAAGAGATGGAAGAACAGAAAGAAGGATTAATTGTAGATGAGGTAAAGATAGGAGGAGAGAGGTGAAAGATAGTGGGGTTGTATGTGAACGGTGGCATGCAGAAGAAATCAAAGGATGGAGCAGGAAGGGAATGGGGAGAAGAGCGGGGAAGAAAATACAAAGACAAGATACTGAATGGACAGGGAAAGAAATTGTTATGAAGGAGATGGGATATTTTATCTGTCACGGAAATATGGATGAGGATGACGAAGGGTAATATGTACGCTCAGGGGGAGAAAAGGAAACGGTAATGGATTAGACGATAGTGAACAATAAGGTAAGAGAGAAGGTCAAGAAACTAGAGGTAGGGGATTATACAGATTCGGATCATTTTTCCATGATAGTGACATTAGATGGAAAAAAAGGAATAACCGTATGGATAAAAGGAATCAAAGGTAAAAAGAGCAGGAATGGGGGATTGTTCACTAAAAATAAAAGAAAAATTTATGGAAAAGGTCAGGAATAGCAAAATGCGAAAGGAAAATGTTAACCAGGAGATGAAACTAATGATGGGAAACATAAAAAGAGGGTAGGAGTGCACAAGCAATAAAGAAGGTAGTTTAATAGGGAATAGAAGTGGATGGGATGAGGAATGTAAAGAGAAGAAGAAAGAGTGGGGAAGAATATAGGAGAAATAAGGAGTATACAGAGTTATGTGATCAAATGAAAGAGGGGGAAAATAAATGGTTTGAAAACGGAGAAGGCGCAGAAGACTGGGACAGAAGAAGAGGTTTGGAAGGTAGTAAATAGAGGGAGGAAAGGAAGGAAAAGAGTAAATTAGGATATTGAGATAGTAGAATGAAAAAAATATGTTATGCACTTGCCAGGTTTGCTGCAGAGGAAAGTTGCGAAAGGAGGAAAATATGATTGGGAAAGAGATGAGGAAAAGGACGTGACAAGGGACGAAATAGTCAAGGTTTAAGGAATAATGAGAGATGGTAAGACGCCTGGTGTAGATGAGATTCCAAATGGAGTCTAGAAATATGATGGGAGATAACTAAAGGAATGTGCGTGGATAATGTCCAATAAAGTAGGAAGCGGAGAGGGGTGGCCAGAGTTATGGAAAGGAGTAATGGTATCCGTATTGAAGAAAGGCAAAGGGAAGGCAGGTTCGACTGCTTGGACCGAGTTGAGGTGGGAAAAGTTGACGTGGAAAAGGGGATACGAGAGGGCTTAATGAAGAAAGTATCGGAAATTTTTAGGAAGACCAAAATCAGGCTTGAGGTTGGAGAGTAAGTAGGAGATACTTTCTGGTTAGTGAATAGAGTAAGGAACTAAAGTCCTCTGAACCCACTTCTCACTAATATGTTAATCTCGGACTTAGAAGAAGAAATTAAGAGAAAAGGATGGGGAAAAGTTAGAATGGAAGAAAAAAAGATATATACACTGGCATACGCTGACGATACAGTTTTGGTGGCGGAGGATAAAAGAGGGATGGCGGGCTTAATTGCAGGATTGAAGAAACACTTAGTCGGGAACAAGTCGAATTCAAATGTAAAAAAGACAAAGATAATGAGGCGTGGAGAAGGAGGGGAAGAAAGAAAAAATGGAATGGGAAATGGAAGGGACTCAAGTTAGAAGAAGTGAAGGAGTTCAACCCTTAAACTGCACACCTCAAAATAATTACGTTAGCTGCACCCAGATATTTAAACCTGTATAACTGAGCCAGATTTCTATTTTTTATCACCAAATTTGGATGAGATGTAGAATTATACGTCTTTTTGTAAATTTCGTTGGTTTTATAACGATATAATTTCTTTCAAAAAAGGTATTTATTTTGCGAAATGAAAATTCAATTTTTAACTAAAAACAAACAGTGTATTTTCCATGCTAAAATCAATTGATTAATACATAAAAGTTTAATATAAAATAAAAGTAAGGAAGAGCGAGTACTTAAATGTACTGTACTCACTAATACACTCACGAACAACCGCCAGATGTCGGCACATATTAAGGGTACGAACAGCAAGGGCGTGGAAATCATAGATACTGGATGGATTGGGCTAATAATCTCAGAGCCAGTGATCAAAAAACAAAGCGCGCTGCACAAACATACTTTCTATGAATATATTTTCTACTTTAAATCGTTAACAATAAAATGGTTGTGTTTTGAACCGAAATGTTACGAATTTTAATACACTCCTCATATACATTTTCATATTAAATCTCAAAAACCAGTACATGAAATCGGCATAAAAATATTTTAAATATATTAATATTTCAAAATATTTTTTCACATTCTCCATTCTACCAAAACTTTCTTCAAATAGAACAATATGTCTCTGCATAGAAAGGAAAATCATTTTGGTCCATTATTTTACCCATTAGCGCTTTTTGCCAAAACTGTTGTTCTCATCAAATTAGTGTCCGGATAACTTTTATTCCTCTTCTTTTTCCCTTCAAAAATGCAAAAGAATTTTTTTCCAAATAGTGAATGGTGATGTCATAATTGACTGATAACGAAAATTTAATTAATGGCTTATGTCTCGAAGACGTCATAAAAACCACGGGGTATCACGCAGATTCGGAATCAGATGATTCTGAACAAGAATCATCAACAATATTACATGTTAAACGCAAATCTGACGAAAGTGGTATGGCGTCCCGACCATTAAGTATCCCATTTATTTGCTTTAGGGTCCCTATACTTTTGAATCTCAGGTGTATCGACTGTCAATGAGCAGCATATTTGTCTCTGATTCGATAGGAACGTATCCGATGATACATACCAGATTCCATGAGCAATGTTCATCCATCAGTTTGCTGGGCGCTGTTCCAGGCAGAATCAAGTCTATCGAACAAATAGAAATTGCTGTCTACATCCTACAAAAAGGTGTGATCAAAGGACAATTTTCCTCTTTGTATTGAGAAAACAGACAGGGATGTACCCTGGTAGGATGAGATACACTGCGGTAGCATGGAGGAAGGTTAACCCTATATAAAAGGACCATTTGAACAGGATTGAAAAAAAATCAATCCGAATTATTTTTGTTTTTATATCTATTCGGCTCAGTTCGGAATTCCATGTAGATACTTCAATGTTGTCAGTTTGGAAGGCCGAACTAATTTATCAGGTGTTCGTGATCTATTCGGCTCAGTTCGGAAATTCAAGTAACATTTCAATGGTCTCAGTTTGGAATACCGAACTAGTTTGTCAGGTAGTCTTGATGTATTCGGCTCAGTTCAGAAGTCCAAGTAGGCACTGGAATGGTTTTAGTTTGGAATGCGCAACTGCTTGTCAGGCGGTCGTGATCGATTCGGCTTAGTTCGGAATTCCAAGTAGATACTGCACTGGTTTCAATTTAGAATACCGAACTGGCTGCTAGGTGCTCGTGATCTATTCGGCTCACTTCGGAAGTCCAACTAGACACTGGTATAGTTTCAGTTTGGCATGCCGAACGGGTTGTCACGCTGTCGCGATCTATTCAGCTCAGTTCGGAATTCTAAGTAGACGCTGGAATGGTTTCAATTTGGAATACCGAAGTGGCTGATAAGTGCTTGTGATCTATTAGGCTCAGTTCAGAATTCCAAGTTGACACTGCAATGGTTTCAATTCGGAATACCGAACTAATTGTTGGACTGATGTGATCTATTAGGCTCAATGCTGAATTCCGAACAGACAATGGAGTGGTTTCAATTCGGAATACCGAACTGGCTGATAAGTTCTTGTGATCTATTAGGCTCAGTTTGGAATTCCAAGCAGACAATGGAATGGTTTCAATTTGGTTCGTGAAGTCGATTTGGCATTCCGAACAGGTTCCGATAGACTTTTGTTGTGGATTCGTTCCAGTTCTAAATACTGAGTAGGCGACGGACGTCATGGTTGTCAAAAATTTTACTAAAATAAAACAAGTCAACTAAGTAAAAGATAAAATTCTTAGGTATATGACAAAAAAAAAAAATGACGTGAATTTTCGTGTTAACATATTTTATTTATTAAGTACGAATACAGTACCCATTTTTCGACAAGAAAATAATTTGTTTGTTTTATTTAAACATAAAGAATCTCATGAAAGAAACATAAAGAAAACGTATAATACGGAAATCCGAAATGATGACAGTTATGGAAATCTCGAACTGAAACTATTTTAAGATGATTCGGAAATCCCATTAGATTACAGTTGTCAATGTCCACATTGAACCGAATTGGCGTAGGAATTTAGTTCGACATTTAAAAATTCTAGTGTGGAAATCCGAACTGAGAACAATTCCAAATCAACTCTGAAATCCGAAATCATAACCATTATGAAAAATCCGAACTGAAACTACTCTAAGATGAATTCGGGAATCCGATTAGATTACTGCTTATAAGGTTCAAATTGAACTGGATTGGCGTAGGAATTTAGTTCGACATTTAAAAAGTCCAGTCTCGAAATCCGAACTGATACCAATACAAAATTAACTTGGAAATCCGAAATGACAAAAGTTATGGAATATCCGGACTGAAACTATATTAAGATGAATTCGGAAATTCGATTAGATTACAGTTGGAAATGTCCACATTGAACTGAATTGGAGTAGAAATTTATTTCTACATTCAGAAAGTCCAGTGAAGAAATCCGAACTGAGACCAATTCAGAATCAACTCGGAAATCCGAAATGATAAGAGTTATGCAAAATTCAGACTGAAACTACTTTAAGATGAATTCGGAAATCCGTTTAGATAACATTTGGTAATGTCCGCATTGAGCCGGATTGACGTAGGAACTTAGTTCGACATTTAAAAAGTGCAGTCTGGAAATGCGATCTAAGACCAACTCAAAATTAACTCGGAAATCCGATTAGATTACAGTTGGTAATGTCCACATTGAACCGGATTGACTTAGGAACTTAGTTCAAGATTTAGAAAGTTCAGTTTGGAAATCCGAACTGAAACTGGTTTAAAATGAATTTGGAAATCCAATTGGTTACAGTTGATAATGTCCATATTGAAACGGATTGGCGTAGGTATTTAGTTCGACAATTAAAGAGTCCAGTCTCGAAATGCGAACTGATACCAATTCAAAATTAACTCGGAAATCCGAAATGACAAAAGTTATGGGAAATCTGAACTGAAACTATTTTAAAATGAATTCCGAAATACGATTAGATTACTGTTCATAATGTTCACACTGAAGCGGATCGGCGTCGGAATATAGTTCGACATTTGAACAGTCCAGTCGGGAAATCCGAACTGAAATTAATTCAAAATTAACTCGGAAATCCGAAATGATAACAGTCATGAAAAATCCGAATTAAAACTACTTTAAGATGAAATCGGAAATCCGAATAGATTACTGCTTATAATGTCCACAATGAACCGGATTCACTTAGGAATTCAGTTCAAAATTTAGAAAGTTCAGATTGGAAATCCGAACTGAAACTGGTTTGAAATGAATTCGGAAATTCAACTAGATTACAGTTGATAGTGTCCACGTTGAACCGGATTGGCGTAGGAATTTAGTTCGACATTTGAAAAGTGCAGTCTGGAAAACCGAACTGAGACTTATTCAAAATAAACTCGGAAATCCGAAATGACAGCAGTCATGGAAAAACCGAACTGAAACTATATTAAGATGAATTCGGAAATCCAATTAGATTACTGTTTATAATCTTCACATTGAACCGGATTGACTTAGGAAATCATTTCAAAATTTAGAAAGTTCAGTTTGGAAATTCGAACTGAAACTGTGTTATCCACCCGGTTTGATTGTGGAGACTAGGGGTAGGATGAACAGTGAGGGGGGGGGGGGGGTAGTGAATAGGTGTAAGGAAGTGTACGGCTGTGTACGAAGAATGAGAGTGGTGTGATAACTCCTGCGTAGGAGTGAGAGGAGGTAGGAGAGCGAGCCGCCGGGGCGGTGATAGGGCGCTGATCGGGCCCAGGCTCGTTCTTCCTAGCGGGGAGAGGCTGAGACTGCGTGGGGGTCCTTCTGTTGAGCCAGGCGTCGAGTTTGGCCATACCCTGGGGATGATTCTTCTGGCTGGCAGGCAGAGGCAGTGTGACGTGTTTGATGTCACCCTTGATTAGGCGCTGCCAGGCAGATAGGCCGGCCATGGCACGTGAGAGACGGAGAAAGAGACAGTAGGGGAGGCGGTCGCCGAGTGCGGCATTTAATTTTTTTTTGTGTTGGGGGAGAGACGGATAGATGGAGCAGGTTCGAGAAAGGAGTTTGGTGAAGGAAGTGGGAGGGGAATTCCCTAAACGGTCTCACCAACCCGGAGGAGAAGGGTTGATGAGTGATCGCCCGTTGAGTACGTTTTTTTTCTTTTTTTTTCTAGTAAGCGAAATGGACACTCATGAGGTGAATGTAAGTTTATGTAAGTTTAGTTATTCAAACAGAACCCTAAAGCAGCTCAGCGACCTGGAAGCACGTTAGAGACCTGAAAGCATGTGAGAGACCTGAAAACATGTGAGAGACCTGAAAACATGTGAGAGACCTGAAAATGTGTGAGAGACCTGGAAGCATTTGAGCCAAATTCATTGATGATCACAAGTCGGGATCGAGATTTCGAACTTGTGGACCTCCTGGGAAGCGCTTCTTTGGCGGTGATAACAACGAGGGAGAGAACGTCTCCGGCGTCTGGTCAGCTGACAGGAACAAAACGTAGTCGTCGTCGGAACCGGGTTCCGTAGCGGTCCGAGAGGGAACCGGGGTTCGTTCAGGATCCTCCTCGGCAGGACGGGCCGGCTGTTGGTCGGCCGGACGAGCAGGAGAAGTCGATGCCGCTTCGTCAGCGATACGGGGAGCCCCTGAAGAAGGTAGGGACCGTATCGCGATGAATTTGTGCGGCGCTGGAAGGGGTACTGTCGGCCGCACTATTAACTCCTTCGGGCAAGGAGGTGGGTTGAAACCGTTTTCTACTACCGGTGCGTGACTGGGGCCGGCGACAGGCGGCAGGTCGCGGCGATTGATGTTGATCGGTGGAAACGCATACCGCGTGTCCTCAAAGAATTTCGGCACCTTTAGAGAGAGTGGTACCTTGCCACTACGGGCTGGTCGTCTGCACCGTGGATCGTGGGTATCCGGATGTCCACGTCTAATTTCCAGTAAGTTCCATTGCCCTGCCGGGAACGAGGCCGGATTTTCTGCATCTTACGGGCGCATGATAGCGTGCTGCGCGCGTTCTGCTACTTCATGTCGTAGCTGCTCCTGTATGCCACCGCTGTATGCGGCGGGCCCGTAATTCCTGCGCCCGTCAGACTTGTTCGAGGGCGACCTGTTGCTGTCGTACCAAAGCGGCGATCTGTCGCTAGGCGGCACGTCGTTCGCGTTCCTCAGCTGGTAACGCCGCCTTATCGGCTTGTATCAGCCGACGCCGCCGCGTCCGCTGATTAGGGCGTGTGTTTCGTCCACTCCCTGTCATCAAGAGTGTTGTTAGCGGTGAAACTACCCGTACACAGGCGGACGATAATCTGGTCAATAAAGTGGGCGAGCGACGGAACGCTCGTGTGCGCCGCGGAATCCGTGGAAAGGGCTCAGGCCTCACACCGTAAAGCTACCCTCCGAGCATCGAGTGCCGACCCTGAGGCCGACGAAGAGGATAACTTTATCCGGCAAGCTGAGGACTAACCTGTCGGCCAGACTCCGCTCGTCAGAACGGCGAGACAAGCACTTCGGCACAACCACTCAACTCGACACTACACATTACTATGACGAGAACCGATCTTCTTCAAATTGAACGAAACACAAAATATTCCTGGTAGCTATTGTGGGATCCTCGAAGCGCGAACACGAGATTATCGAATGATGCAGAAACGAAAGGGAACTCCTAGAACCGGATGATAACTCGATGGAGGATGGAAGAGAATCTTAGACGTGAATAAATAAGCTGAAGGCTCAGAGTGGTGAATTCAAGATGCTTGGCTTTTTTTTTTGCATAGATTGTGAGGGAGGCCGAGCGAGGCACTGCGCTTCCTGATGTCGATACAAAACTGATTTTCTCGTCAGAGATCTCGCTCCCAGTGACCGGTTATGGAGCTCTTGGTGGTGGTGGGAGATGGCTACGGGCCCACTGATTTTCTGAAATCCAGCATCGGAGACGCAGCCGAGCAGTGGGGGCCGCCTGCCTCGTTTCTACTACCTCCAGCCTCCGAGCGTCGGCACCGAAATCGACGATTATTCAATAATTTTAATTGTAAATTAAAAATAGAAATACTTATGCTAAAAATTTAAAAATTGAATTGGTAACTTAATTCTATCCCGGCTTCACTTTCCAGGAAGAACCGTGAAGCTGGGCCTACTAGAACGGTCGTTCCAGTTCAATGGTTAATAACTTTTTATTGCAATATTCTAAATTAGTTAAAATGAACTCATATGATCCCTGGAACGACCCTTCCATTTTCTGAAAAGAAAAATCCTAAAATATCCCTATTAAATGGTTTTAAAACCAACAATACTTAAACTAATATCATTTCTAGTGAATCCTATCATTTCTAAATAACTGCTTACGCTAAATGGATGTATGGGCATATTCGAGTTTAGATATGAGCCTACATTCATTGTAAGTTATAATTAATTCACTGCTCAGAGGTGTTTGTTATTTTTTTTTTAAATTTATCAACCTTCACGATTGTTTAAGGACCCGTTGCCGGAAAAACTTTCCCCCAGTATTTTTATTTAATCAAGTCCTCCTGTAATTTATTATTGTTTCCCCGTATTTATTTATTAATTATTCAACTAAATTTTCAATGTTACAAGTCTTCGAGGTGCCGGTTGAGCTCCCCGGCTGTTGGACCCGTGCGCCCGAGAGAAAGGAAGATACGAGTATAAAGAGAAGGAGAGAGTTGAGAGAGTAGATAGCGCGCCTTAGGTAAAAGGAGAGAGACTCTGGCGTACGTGTCTCGGGCCTACCGCAAGATTTTCAAGCTGGTGAAAGTAAAGCCGTGGCACGTGTTTGAAAGTTGTTTACTCGGCCGGGAAGGTTTTCCGGCACTTAATATTCTATGGCTTTAGGAGCGGAAGGGTCCCACACAATAGGATGATTCATTTGGGATGAGCGAATTCGTCGTTTAGAACTTCGAAAGATGCCCAATTTGTCACGTAGGTCCTTCAAATAAATTGCCTTTCGGAATTTGAGTGAAAGATTACAAGGACAAATTGTCTGCATTTTCCGAGGTTCTCAGTCGAACCATCTGACATACAACAATTCCACCCCTTCCCGGATAGAATTTGCTTATCCCTTTGAATTTTTTTTCCAATTAACCCCACCCCTGGGTAGTCATGACTATTTATAAGTATTCCTATTTTGCTCAAGCTATCTAACTAAATAGGGTGTATCCGGAGGAAATGAAATAGAAGGAGATTCACGCTCGACGTGTTTCTTTTCTCCGCATTTGGACGGTGTCGATGATAGTCGGTCTTCCCGTACGCTTTAGTAAGTCTTCGACTTTTCTCTCTAATTCTCACTCACTCGGTACACGGTCCAGTGGTTGCTAGATGGTATAGGTATATGCTATTAGCTAAAACGGAGAGACAATCTGCCTGGGCACAAGATGGATTATTCATATTGCGCACAGGCACCGCTGATCTCGTTCTGTTAATAAGTCAAACCCATTATCAGCGATGTCTACCGCAACAAACCCGTCCTGGAATGTAAACTATCGTCCCCGATTGTTATCAGTATCCAGGGAGATCGTCTCGTCGTCAGCTTGCTATTTGACTTAGCCTAATACGAACATTCGTCAATGCATCAGATAAGCACATTGTTTTCCCCGGAAAGTTTTTTTTTATCTTTTTTTTTCTTGCTCCTTAAAATTCTTAGTTCAACTTAACCTATTTAATGTCTACAAGAAAATATACCCCTTAGTGTCCTATAATATAGTTCATCGTTCTTTGCTTCTTTATAATAGAGAAAATAACCTTTCAGCATAACCCATTCTCATTCCACTAACCACTGAGACATTTTGACTGGGAATTCGTTCCCTTTTTCACAGCACATTACAATCCACTGGCGTAGATGATTTGTTGGGTCCTTCTAGAGGCTTGTTGTAATACAAAGGTATTACGAAATCTCGGTGTGGTGGGATCCTGGGTACTAACTTATGCTGGTTGAAGAGCCTGCACTGGTAATTGAGCTCATGGCGCAGAAAAAGGGTTACTGTCCGAAGAAGCATTCTCCCGTCTCTCTCTCAAGGATGGTAGAGATTCCATTGGTTCATCCACTGATGAAAGTACCGAGAGATGCATTTGGGGTGATGACACCACATGTCTTGTTGATCACGGTGTGTCGTTTGATGTTCGTTTCCGCTATATACAAGTCCAGCATATAACTCCCATAGGCAGTAGTTTAGAATGACAAAGATACAACAGGAACAGTAAAGCCAGCAATCCTATACCCGCATAGGAGCCATGTATTAAGGTTGACTGTGTTGCCTGCGTTTGCCGTTGTGAACTAAAATCATATAAATTTGGCTCTAATTGGTCTAATGTCTTCTCCCCCTCCTGGTATATGGGGTCATTTTGATTCACCAACAATGTTCCTCTGGCAGAGTGAGTGTTAGATTCTATAGTTTCGAGTTGGAGTAATGTGTTTGATATTTTGGTCAAGTCCAAATGAACAGCGGGTTCGTAGATGTTGATGGTTGTCCCAGCGAGGGGTTCCAATCCGGGCAATGTTACTAATGCTGTCCTTAGAGTATATCCGGGTGAAAGTCGGACCAATCCTACTCCATGTAACCTCATTCTTACGCTGGTTACTTTGAAGCAACGTATCTCTGCGTGCAATTGACTCATGGCAGAATAAACCCAACCGTTGAGTGATGGTATAACCTGCCAAAAGGGCAGGTGGTTATAGCAAACTGAGATGTCGCACAGCTTAAATGATGAAATAGTTGGGTTGAGTAGCAGTTGGAGTTCACACGACGGTTGAGTTGCCTCGTAGATAGGCAGAGGTGCTGTATGCAAACATTGCGGAAGGCAACAGCCGGTCCCAGTTGTCTTAGTCATTGGCGTAATGTCTTACATAATCTGTCAAAACTACGTGACTGCGTTCTATTGAGCCGTTAGTCTGGGGACGATACCTCGACGTGGTTAATTGCTTAACCCCGAATATCTTCTCCAGCTTTCGCATAAGTTTACTGATAAAGCTTCCTCCGTGGTCCGTGAGGATGCAGCGGGGAGCTCCATATTGTGCAAACAGATTCTTGGCACAGTGTTCGTTTTCAAGTCTGGGATCGGTACTGCGATGCACAGCTTGGAAAAATTGTCCTGCATGGTGAGAATGTGTCTCTTACCTTGAGGGGTGGTCGCTAGTTTGCTAACGGTATCAAGAGAAACCCTATCGAAGACTCCCAAATTTCGCATGCCCGGCCACATATATCGCTCTCGGAGACGCCAGTATGTTTTATTTACCCCTTTGTGCCCGCTCAGAAGATTGTCATGGTATTCAGAAATTAGTTGCTGCCGAGATTCGTCTGGTGGGACTTCTACTTTTCCATGACAGATCGTTATGGTGGGTGGACCATTCTAAAATACGTCGGCTAGCAACTCAGCTAACTTGTTTTGTGATGCGTTACCTAACAAGTCGCTTGAACTGGCCATACGACATGTTCCGTGCTGGTCTCGGGTCAATGCTGCTTTCAGATTTTTAAGGCCTTGTTTAACGGCTCCCCAATCAACATCATCAAAATGCCTTTTTTGGATAACAATTGAGTGAGTGTTTTACTTACTGGATAGAGTTACCAATACTTGCCCCGTTTGAGGTCGCTTTTCCCACAAGTCTTGAGGGTTCACGCGATCAATGGCAATCAGTAGTTTAGAGATTGGAGTCGTTGATTCGCAATCTTCGGCAATGAAATGAGCGTAGTAATCTCGCACATGCGTCAATGGCTCAGTCCACTGATGAAGAAAACAAGAAGGGGGCGATCCAAACACTTCCAGCCTGTGAATGACCGGTGCCTTGGGTTCTTCGGGTTCCTCCTCTGACGAGGGGGTGGGTGGATCGATATAAGGCATTTCCATTTGTAAGGATGCTCTAATTGGATTTGATCTTGGATCTACGTCCAAGGGATTAGCTTTTGATATTACTTCTTCTGTAGCAGGCATGCCCCTAAGATTCCTTTTAGGCATATTTTTTCTTGTCGTCGCCAGGGAGCCGACAATTTGTTCCCCTTCCGCCGCTGGAGTCGACCGAGCGGAGGGAGTCGGGGCCATTAGAGGAGTCTGAAATAGGGACCGCCTGGGTGGTGGTTGCCCAATGATGGGAGAGTCCTCCATCTCTGGTGTATCCCTGAAGCGTACTGTATTCTTTTGATGTCCTTCCTCCGGTTCGAAGGGTACCCGATCCTTTAGCCCTTCTGAGGGCTCTAATATGGGATCCTTTTGCTCAGCTCTGTTGCCTTGCTGAAGCTGACTCCGGAATGATTCCAAAAACTTAGTTACCCTTTCAGGAAGAGGATCATCCAGTCCTGTACAAGGATCCATGCTTTCCAAATGGAGTAACAGGTCCTGATCTTATTCTCCTTCAGACACTGCCGTGATTTCGAATTGCGCCGCATCAGGACGAGCAGGTTGATATAAAACTTCTTGGTCCCAAAAGTATGACTGATGCCCAGCCTTAGACTGATCGAACTCAGCTATGGACTTCTGTAACTCTGCTCCAAAGGTAGCTCTGCTAGAAAAGTCCTTGGTTTACTCGTCATGGTCCCCGTCGTCGTTGCTGTCGTTGTTCTCACTGCTGGTGTGGTTTGGGCTAACATCAACGATGCCTCCGAGGGGTTTTTCGGTAAATTCTTCCTCTTGGTTTCTTTGGAAAGTGCTAATTTCAGGCACATTGGAGGTTCTATCCGTTCGCGTAATTCCAGTGCGTGCTAGCTCGTCAGCTGCATCGTTACCTGCTACCCCCTGGTGGCTGGGTACATGATGCCAAGTCACATCTAGAGGTGCCAAAGTTTCACGCAGTTCCTTGAACTCGGTTTTGTTGATAACAGGTTTCCCCTCCGCCGTTTTTCACCCGTTGGTCTCCCACGTGGGCATCCACCTGGTACAACTATCTATGATGAACTTCGAATTGGTGAAGATGCTCAGCTTGGTCACTCCGTTTTCCAGCGCTTTTTGGGCAGCGGCGGTTGCAGCTTGGATTTCCGTGGAGTTATTTGTTTGACGACTCTCGGCTGATTTTCATACGTTCCAGGGGTGGTCTTGACCGAACCAGACTCCCACGCCCCCTTTCGGCTCTCCTTTTTCGTCATGAGCATAAGCGCCGTCTATGTACACCTCAGTTGGCTTATTGCACAGGCCAGGGAAATATGGGTTGGGTAGGTAAGGCGGGGCACTTTTAGTTGCTACTTTTTCAGCAGGGTGTACCAGCGTTGGTTCGATGCTAGGGAGCAAGCTATAATTCTTTCTGTAGACTGTTGGATTAGAATCCTTGCTGTCCTCTGAGGATGTATCATCAGAGGATGAATTGTCATGGCTGGATGCTATCTTTGTAGATCCTCCCGTCATACGCCGTCGCGACCGTAGTCGGCTGGCGATGCTGCTTTGATCTAGCATTGGAGCCTTATAATGCGACGGTGGCTTGTAGGTTTCGCTAGAGTCTTCGAGTTACAAGGTCCCTAGTAACCGTGGTTGGCGCTGAGATATGACTTCCTTGCGTAAGTTTGGCTGTACTTCGGAGGGTTGTGTCCTTTTCTTTACAATGGGCTCTTTCATCGCAGGCCTTCCTCTTTTCTTGCCTGGTATCTGTATTTGTGTCGTTTGACCTCTGGTACTTGTCGATGGTAAGGAGTGAGCCCCTGATTCTGGGCCTATGGGATTCCCTTCTTCTTGAGTGGCCTGCACTGTTTGCTGCCGTGACTATTGGGATGTTGTGCTTGCGGGGTCCCTAGTGTCTTCAGTAACCTTGGTCAATGTGGATTTCAACGGCAGGGCGCGATGCCGATCTACAGGATGTATCTGCGTCCAATCTAGAGCACCTTCCTCGTCCTGGTGAGGGTTGATGAAATCGGCATTACTTTTGGGATCGACACCATCCATAGCTTCCGTCGAGGTATTGACAGAGACCGGGTTAAACTCAGCAGCCTTTAGGTTCCCGGTATCATTCGTATGCGAGTGTCTCTCGAGCCCCGCGGGGTTTCCCGACAAGGCTTCCACACCCCTATTAAGTTTTCCCTTCTTATACTCAAAGATGTATTGATAATCTCTGAGTCTATATCACCATCGAATGAGCCTTGGACCCGGATTCTCAACATATGTGATCTAATGCACGGGTTCGTGATCACACGCTAGTATGAATGCGCGCCCATAGAGATACGGTCTAAAGTTTAGTACTGCGTAAGTAACCGCGAGACACTCCTTCTCAGTCATGTCGTATCGCTGTTCAATACTTGTTAGTATTTTAGAGCAATAGGCAACTGGCATATCTACCTTCTCTATCTCTTGGGTGAGCACGGTACCCACGGCATACTGGGAATCATCCGTAGTCAACTTAAACTTTTTCGTGTAATCCGGATATATTAGTATCGGCTCTTGGCAAAGGTAGTCACGTAGTCTAACGAAGCTTTCTTCTTGTTCCGGTGTCCAGACAAACTTGGATTCCTTTTTTACTAGGTCTGCTAAGGGTTTGGCCAATTTAGCATAGTTCTCTATGAATCGACGATAGTACCCTGACAAGCCAAGAAACTGCCTCACGGCCCGCACCGTTTTTGGCCTAGGGAACTCCTTAATCGCCGAGATTTTTGCTGGGTTAGGCCAAGTTTAAGTTGGCATCTCGCAGCCGCTTGAACAGTCTTCGAGCCTTCTTGTCATGTTCTTCTAATGTTTCAGAATAGATGAAAATATCATCGAGATAAACAAATGCTTCTGATCCCAACATCCCTTTTAGGACGGAGTCCATTAACCGTTGAAATGTTGCGGGAGCATTCTTCATCCCAATGGGTATCCGGTTATATTCAAAATGCCCTCTCGCTGTCGAGAACGCAGTTTTAGCCCTGTCGTCTGGGTGGGTTTCTACTTGATGATACCCGCTGGCGAGGTCAAAAAGCGAAAAATATTGGGCTTTTCCCAATCGGTCTAGAATGTCGGTAATATTGGGTAAGGGATACGCATCCCCTATAACTTGCTCGTTTAATGCGCGGTTTTTCAATCTGCGTATTTATCTGCTTTTGGCTGTCCTAACGCGTCACTAACGTCACTAACGGTAGGGATCCTATGCTGCACCTTATTCGTTACGGTAAGCCTGTCTGCATTGATGTGGAATATATCCGAAAAGTCCTTAACCCATCCCAACACCAATTCCTTATCAGGGTCATTAAGATGGCCCAAGTGAAGGCTCTTGATCACCTTCTCCAATCGAGTAGTCGGATTGTGTCCTTCCTTGGTGTCATCATAGTTCTCGGGATTAGACTCTTCGGAAGTTGCACCCGGAAACTCACAGTACTCAAATGGAATAAGTTCCTGAGGTGGTAATTCCAACTCCACGTCTTCGTCTGTAGTGTTATAAGCATACGAATAGCATGTTCCATCGTGGTTCCTTACCACGCCATCGCCAACGTACACGCCATCGAGGGTGTCGATTCGCGGCAAACATCCTTCTGACAGCTCCGTGTTTTTAACCTTGATGGCGACAGGCTGCTTTATGCGTGATTGCAATTTCAAAGTACGAGCGAATGGCTTAATCTCCGGCTTCAGATTCCATCGCGCTTGTCTGGATTCAGAATCGACGACTGTTATCGGGGTGTTAGGATCCGATATTATGACAAGGGAATTGTGCCGGGAAGAAAGTTGAGCCTGCTCCTGACATAAGTAAGCACGCCCAATTATGCCTTCGGCTGATATGGGGAAGTTGTTGGGAACAGCATGGTACTCAATTCTCCTATTGAGTAGTTGCACCCACACCCATCCGTGTGTCTCTACAACCTCCAATGTTATACCAGATACCTGGATCGGATAATCGCCTACAATTATATCGCTTCGCAGCGCCTCAAGCTTGATCAAGTTTACATCGGCCCCCGGATCTACTAAAAATGAAGCCTTTCCCCCACGAAACTCGGGTGCAGTTAATCGTACTGCAGGGGAGTCTTTTTGTTGACATCCACTTCGGAGGATTTGCTGGGGTGTTCCAAGAAATGGACTGTTTAAAAGCGTAGGTTTTGGCGACACCGGCCTTGCTGCAGCAGGAGATGCAGTTGTCGTCCATGATGTATGGTTAGCTGTACCAGATAATGGAGGCGGGTATTGGATAGGGTAGAGGTACCCATAGCCAGGCGGATACATAGGTGGATAAGTATATGGCGTTGCATATCAGTTTTGATACATGGGAAGTGTAGGGAAAGGTGGATAAGGTAGAGGTGGGTAGGGAATGGGGGAGTTTGGCAGGACGGTTCGCCCGAAAGGCTGTTCTCGAAGCTTGGGCTTGCCAACACCCTCCATTAGTTTTGTATAGGGGCTAGGTGATCGTGCCCTTTTAGGATGTTGCTCTTGTTTTGAGATGTGATAGGCCGACACCGATGTCGCCTTCGTTTTTTCTGCATGCCTTTGCCGTTCCTTTACGTGCAACGCGTGTTCGTAAGCTTCGTGTATGTCCTTTGGATTCCTGGTGTCCACGAATGTTGACATATCCCCAGGTAATCCACGAACATAGGCATCCCGAGCACAATCGATGAGGGGCTTCATCATCAAAGAAGCATTGTTGTCGGCACCCGAATACTTTTCTTCTAATGAATGCTTCGCTCCACTGATAAGCCCTAAAGTCCTATCGTAATAATCGCTCACACTCTCGTTTTGACGCATGCGCAGGTTTACGATTGCCTCGAAGTACCACTGGTACTTCTTAGTGGGAGCGAAACGTTTCCTAAGATGTGAGGTGAGTGCCTTAAGCGTTTGAAATTGCTTATCTTGAACACTCTCTCGCGCGATGCCCTTAAGTTTACTCAGGACAATTTTTATAAAAGACGGTTCAGTTATTTCTGTGACGTAGACCGAACCGTTCTCTATATCCTGTAGGAACTCCTTTAAGGGGGGGACCTTCCCATCGAAAGTTGATGTGTGGAACGTGCTTTGCTGGAGGGTCATACTCTCCAAGGCGGTGGCCATCGCGGCACTCATATCCATCATATTGGCTCGTGTTGAGTTATCGGTGCGAGTGAGATTGTTCTCGTGTTCCTCTTCCGGTGTTGGCAAGGCTCACGTTTATAGTATACGTTATTTTGTATGTCTAAGATTGGGGGATTTTAAGTCCACAAAGGAGTCACCCATCAGAGAATTGCTTCCAATATTGAGAATTGAGAGAAAGTTTACCCTGGCATGTTTTTAATGAGTTCTATGAAACAACCATGACCCAATTACACAAGTTGGATTAAGTTGCGGCAGAACTTGGAAAGTTTCCCTTACCATCCGATTATTCAGTTTTACAAGAAGGGACAGCCTGGAAACTGGAATGGGGGATCCACGAGGTCATCAATACCCTCTATTCGGGGTCGTACTGAGATAGTTTTCTCTTCTCTAAGACCCTTGAAGAGAAAGTAGTTTGTAACTAAAAATTCCTTATCGATATAACTTTTGATAGCCCTCAATTCTACGTCGGCTGGCGCTTGTATAAGGCTCAACCCCTTTCTTGAACGATTAATTTATTGATTTTTGAATCTACTGGTGATTAGATGTTTAAACGCAAGGAACTATCAAGGAAATTCAATTGGAACGTTTCTCCTTCGGAAGCAAGGAGCTTGCTAATAATTTCCGTTGACTCATTAAAAACCGGAGGCTCGTTGCAGAACGGGGGCATTGTGAAACCTCTAGCAGTTAATTCCTATCTTTCAGACCATGATATAGGATTAACCAAAGCTAGTTGAATTCAAAAATCAGTAGATTCACCACCCCGGAATTTATAAGCGATTATTATTTAACGGGAGCAATTGTTTTCAAGGTAAACTGATAACATGATGTCATTTAAGCCTTGCAAGTGAAAACTTAGTTCGACGAATGTTATCCTTGCGATAACATTCTGTTCACACTACGCCTGTAGCATACACATAATTAAGTAGCTCAGCACAGGCATTGAACGAATATAATTATATACAACAATAATAACAATGTGATAATAATAATAATAATATACTGTATAAGTATATACTATAATAATTTACTGCTCGATTCAAGCTCTGGTTTAATTCGTTCGTTGAGCATTCAACTTATTCTTCCATCATGAATACACCCAACAAGTTACTGCAATTCCCGAATACTATTCCCGATTATGCTTATAGCCCCACTCTCTCTATCTCTCCATCCCGCTAGCCTAGTAACACCGAATGGACGAAACAAAAAATAGGATGACCAAACAAGGACTTATTGCTCCATACAGGCCTTGAAAATTTCGTCTTCTATGCCGTAAATTTGTGATGCGGGCTCATAAACGTCTGCGTCACAATCACTACTACCTTCGGAAGCGAGCATTACAATCTCGATCGGAGTTTTCTGTTGATCTTTGTTGGGGATGTTCCCGCTTGTTGTAGGGGTTTCGATTTTGTCCACCCGTTGTTGGACTTTGTTTAGAAGGGTGTTAAACAAGCAGTGAAATTCTTGGGAGGATTCAATCTCGGTGAATATGTCTTCCTGACTTACCGGTGGCGCATCTACGAATCGGATGTTAATTGGAACCTTTATGGTTCCTCCCGAGGGTTGAACCACCGTTTCGACCTCGTGCACAATGATTTTGTTTTTAAGGATACCTTCAACCACCGACTCTAGTTTATCTTTAAGCTGTCGTGATCAATGTCGCTTTCCACCCCTAGGTTTTGGCTTTCGTTTCTGAATCACGTCAGACATGGCTGTGGTCTAGGGAAGTAACATCTTAGGCAATCGGTCTTGGATATTTTTCTCTCGAATAATGCTCCTATCCTCCTATTTCCTGAAATAATCAAAGGGAAACCGATCATACGCTGGCCAGTTAGGCTTGCAGAGTGATCCTTGGGAGAGGGTTCAGCTGGCCAGTTAGGCTTGCCTAATCTCTTTGCATTTCCAATTAATGAATTCAAATTTAGGTCCCCAAAATCACAGAATTGATTCAAATTGCATTTATTAACATAAATAAAACTCGAAACTAATCTATTGATGTCCCGGGGGCGTGGGGTTTTCCGTGAGGTGTATTCATGCGTCGGGTTCTAAAATGACAGTGTCGTCATCGGATATGTCGATGTCTCGGACCTCGATAATGGGTTCCAGAGCCGGTTGACGAAGGTGATTTTCCTCAAGAATAGCGCGTCTCCTTTGTAGAAGGGCTTCCTGTTGGTCTAGGTCTATCACCTCGATTGCTGCAGTTGGGTCAACGGAGGTGACTTCAGAGACTGGATTTGCAATCCGAACTACTGGTCGTATTACGCCGAATGGGACCGTTTTCATCTCCGGGTAAAAAAGATTCTGAAAGATAGTAGGGCGTTGATGTATGCAATCCGTTTTTTGTTATGCTTCGCGCCGTACCTCTTTCTTCTCTTCCGTTATTGAAGGCGGTTGTTGGACCCCACCTTATCCGGAACGTCACACATTGATCTCTACCTTTACTGAATTCAGCACTTAAACATCGATCAATCTTATCTTAAATATGTTTCACATAGGATTAGAGATCTCGCCCTCATCAACGGGCCTGGAGAAACGATAACATTCTCACAAGTCCAGAGAGAGTCAGTCGTAAAAGAATTGAAATAAAAGGCTTCTTTTATGTGTATTCTTCCTGTTTCCCGTCCTATGGACAGAAGAAGTAACTAGCTTCACCCTCGACGTAGGCAACAGAGGCGTTTGCCTCGACGTACCCCTACAGAGGGGGAAACCCACAAGCTCAAATAAAGCCGAAATTCAATCGAGGCTCGGTGACGTTACTTCTCTGTTTTTTTATTGTTATGACAATTGATTCGCCTCCTATTTTCTGAAATAATTAAAGGGAAACTGATCACACGCTGGCCAGTTAGGCTTGCAGAGTGATATTTGGGAGAGGGTTGAGCTGGCTTGCTTAACCCGGCGTCATGGGGGTTTGGGTCTTTGAGACCCGGCACATTTTATTTTGCTTGAAGTTCGGTTACTTTGCGTGCGACGTTGCTGTTATTTTCAGTAGCTGGAGCTGCTGAGTCGTTCTAAGCGTTGCAGTTAACACATTAGTCTAGTGGCGACCGCACTGAGAGTTGCACGTGCACAAAGTTGAAAAAGGTCTTGAGATCCATCCCTGCATTAGTGTAACAATTTTGCGCCATTGTGTATACATATGATTTTAATTCATTGCAATGTACACTGATCCTTCACAAATGTTCAACTTGCAAATTGTCGCAGAAATGCTTCTGCCCCCCGCCACTGCGACCCCTCTCGTCCATGCTCAATAGTAACGGCTCGGAATGACCTTGAACGGTCATTATTAATATGATTAAAACATAATATAAGATCATATTTCTCTTTTATTTATTCACATGAATACATAAAAAAATAAACCGGAATACATATTACCTTTTTTATTGATAAAGTACTGGTAAAATTCAAATGTAATAAGCGGGTCTATATGAACCATCCCTACGTCCGTGTAAAACTCGAAACAATTCTATTGATGTCATGGAAGCTGAGGTGTAAGATACCGACAGCTCAGAACGCTCCTTCTACTACAGGTTGTAATAACCCGAATTAGACAGTCACATAGAGAACAGATAATTGGACGCCGATCAACCGCTGGCCAGTTAGGTTTGCAGAGTGATCCTTGGCAGAGGGTTCAGCTGGCCAGTTAGGCTTGCTTAATCTCTCTGCATTTCCATTTAATTAGTTCAAATTTAGTTTCGGAATCACAGACTTGGTTCTGAAATTTTATATTCACTAAAATGACCAGAATCGGTAAAAATAACTGTCATAAATTTGGATTACCACTGTATCCCCATCCTAGCTGTCATGTCGACCTGACTGCAGAATGTTTTTCGGGTTGCTGATCAAGAATTTGTACTCAGATTTTGAAAATTCAAAATGGCGGATCCAATATGGCGTCCAGAATTTGAAATATTTCTCGATTTTGTTGAAAATTGGTTCACAGGGGTTTTGGGGTCGCTGATCAAGAGTCTGTACTCAGATGTTGATAATTCAAAATGGCGGATCCAATATGGCGTCCAAAATTTGAAATATTTCTTGATTTCGTCGAAAATTGGTATACAGGGGTTTTTGGGGTCGCTGATCAAGAGTCTGTACTTAGATTTCAAAAATTCGAAATGGCGGATCCAATATGGCGTCCAAAATTTGAAATAATTCTTGATTTTGTTGAAAATTGTTATACATGGGTTTTTGGGGTCGCTGATCAAGATTCTGTACTCAGATTTTGAAAATTCGAAATGGCGGATCCAATATGGCGTCCAAAATCCGATATATTTTGTTATTTTGTTGAAAATTAGTGTAAAGGGGCTTATGGAGTCGCTGATTATGAATATGAACTCAAATTTTGAAAATTTTCAAATGCTGATTACAAGATGGCGGTCGAGATTTGATATATTGTTTATTTTTTCGTTGAAAGTTGATATACAGGTCTTTCCGAGATGCTGATGACGAATCTGAACAATACAGTGACCTCTAACTTCATATGAAGAATTGCATATCTCCAAAACAGTTGCCGTTTTTTGTATATTTTTAATGTTTTTTGTATTTTTGTTTTTTGATTTTTTCATACTTTTGCTTTTTTAGTTTTTCAACTTCCTGATTCGTGTCATGATGCTCATGAATGATACTTCAAGAAACAATTCCTGTCTGGTTGTAAGCATAATGGTACGTTGCATGTGCTACATGACCATTAAGTTCGTATTTCTTTTGTTTTTGTGCTGCAAAGAGCGCATTGTCTGTAACCTTCAATGGATGTTGGCATAGGACACCAATTTTCAACAATATCAAGAAATATTTCAAATTTTGGACGCCATATTGGATCCGCCATTTTGAATTTCCAATATCTGAGTACAGACTCTTGATCAGCGACCCCTAAAACCCCTGTATACGAATTTTCAACAAAATCAAGAAATATTTCAAATTTTGGACGCCATATTGGATCCGCCATTTCGAATTTTTCGGAATCTGAGTACAGACTCTTGATCAGCGACCCCAAAAACCCCTGTATACCAATTTTCAACAAAATCAAGAAATATCTCAAATTTTGGACGCCATATGGGATCCGCCATTCTGAATTTTCAAAATCTGAGTACAGACTCTTGATGAGCGACCCCGAAAACCCCTGTATACCAATTTTCATAAAAACATGTTTCTCTGAAAAATGTATGCCGCAAAGGGTTAATTTATATTTGTGGTGGATCCGTGAACTTCCTTCGAGAAGTTCCTTACTTATTACACGTTGGTGGTGGAATAGGGACGGGGTATCAATGAATAATGTAGGTTTCCACTTGATTACATAGGTTTATTGAAGTCGAGAATAATTATAATTTTCCCATAATCGGAAAAGGGCCGAAGTACCGAGCGAGGAAGAGCGAGAGAGAGAGAGAGAGAGAGAGAGAGAGAGCAAATAATCCCTTCCCAAATACAATTAATGCTTACAGACCTTGTTGGATGAATCCTTCCGGATTTCCTGGACTGCCTCGCGTCTTCGCACTACACACACGTCACACTCGCGTGCCGCCCGAACCTTGACACTTTCCACTTAATAATTTGGATTAATTCCTATGTAGATTTTTAAGTGTCGGAGTATCTTTATTGGTTTCCCCCTGCCGTTGTGGTGTCAGTAGAGGAGACCAACACACACCAAGTCTTCTGACTTTCAAGTCCTTTTTGCATTCTCTTATTTGAGAATTCAATAAACTCCGGGTGCACAAAGCAATTTTGATTTTCACTCTATTGTCGACTCGGTAAAAACCCGGTGTATTCCATGCTTTGAACTTTAGTTTCGGACGGCAATCGCGAAGTGACGCGGGGGTAAAAACCGAGACGGAGCATGGAACCGATCGCGTACCAGACTTCCGACGTAGGTGAGAAGTCGGCGTTCAATGCTAAAGATACTGGGACGCGATTCGCCTCGTCCATCAAAGTATGTATGATTTTGGTAGGGTTTTTAGCTGAGTCTGCACCTCGAGCGTGGGACCTCTATCCCGGCCGGATGCACTCCGCGTGACCACTAATTGCTGATTTTTGAAAATTGTTGCAACTATGACATTTGGAAGGCACACGTGCACTGTTGCTATGCATGCAGCTCACTCAAATTATTCCTTTATTATTCGGAATCAAAATCCTATACCTAATAAAGAGTATAGGTCTTTTCAGATTTAACTTTTTATTGTTGCAAATTCTGTTTATAATGATTTTCCAGAAGAATGAAACCCATATTAGTAACTTGATGATTTCGATTCTTATTTCACCCTTGCTTATTTAAATCTTTTGATGCAATCTACTATCACTCAAACTATTGGCTTCGTGATCAATTAATATTAAATTCATTTATCGATTATTTCTAATCAATGAATGAATAAAGTTTTTGCCATTATTGTTCGGTTACAATTTACTTTATTCATCATTCGTTAAAGCCTGTAACAGAACATCGAACGAAGATATAGGGTGTCCTTTCTATACAGATCCTAACGGAATTTTAAAATAAATTAAATTGAGATCCGGAAAAATTAAATTCACTATGCCGAAACCTACAGTCATGGAAAACTATCATGATAACCTAGATTTGGAAGGTGCTGCTGGACTTAGAATCCAAAATAATAATTCGGATAAGTTCACGAGATCAATAATCGAAATTATGGTCCCATCTCCAGCCAAAAACACAGGCGCTATCCCTAAAATAATAAATAGATCGATAGGTCGCGGTAAGGGTTTCGCAAGAAAAAACATGGAAACCCCAATGAATAAAAATAGGTCAGAAAAAGACAGATTGACTCGGAAAACATATACTGAACCAACTCAAAATAACCAACACGTACTCCATGACCTTACTCAAAACCCTAACAAAACTTTCGACCTAGAAATCAATACCTTCTATTGGGATAACGAAAAGTTACCCGCGAAAAATAACACACAGTTGATTTTAGAAACCGACGAACTTTCAGAAAGTGTAGAGTTCAATGAATTCATGAACCAACAAAAGGAAAGATTTTTTAGAGAAAGGGAAGAAAGGGTAAATAATTTTAAAAATTAGATTAAACCCGTCAGCTCATAGTTCATTTGAAAACGAAAATGAAAAGATAGAACCTAATTACAGGAAGAATAAAAGCGCATCTCTTGATAGACAGTCAGTGCAACTCAATTTCAAAGATAATTTACAAGAATCCCGTCAACTTTCCCACAACAATATCGAAAACCGTAGTAGAACGAGAGTTAATAACATAAAATTACAAAACTCAGATGACAGTGAAACATTACAGGACAGAAACATTTCAAACCAAAACAAACAACATAGACTCTCGACAACAAATAATAGGTCAACCAGATATTCTAGAATCCACACAAATAATACAGATACGGATAGCGAACCTGAAAATAATACAAATAATCAAACAATTCCAGCGACATTTTTCCCTTTTGGCATGATACAAACGCCATTTCAAATCATGAGTAACTGGCCGGTTAAATTTAGGAATAACAAAAAGGACAGTCCTGCGCATTTTCTGAACGAATTAAAGAGATTCAGAAGGGGATATAAAATAAACGACCGCGATATTTTAGAAAATTTGGACGCATTACTAATTGAAGATGCAAAAGATTGGTGCGAAATAAATAAAAATTCCTGGAGATGTTTATCGGATTTTTTCGAAGACTTTTACTAAACTTTACCCTAGGAAAAGCCTGGAATGGGAACTGCGTAGAGCTTACGAGAACCTTAGAATTGAATATAAAATGTATATAAAACGAAACGATTTTGAAACCTTCGAGGAACTAGAAGACTTAGGAGAAGAATGGGGAACTGAGCTAGCCAAATCAAAAATTAGAGGGCAAGTTTTACAAATAACCGAACCTAAAATAGAGGACAAATTAGAAGAAAAACGTAATAGCATTAGTGGGGATAAAAATAGTCCGGAGAATAATAAGGACTTGAGAGAAAATAAAAACAACCAAAAGGATAACCAAAACGGAAACCAAAGCCAAAATAACCAGGGTAAAAAACCATACAAAATTCGACCCCCATTTTCATCATTTGGATTTCCATTATTACCTTTTTCAAACCAATACCAACCTGGTTTCCAGTTAAATTTTCAACCTAGATTTCATCCAAATTACCAACGTAGCTTCCAAAACAATAGACAAAGATATCCATTTAATCCCTATAATCAAATGTTACCAATGCTGAATCAAATGATGTTAGACTCAAATCAAGGTCAAAGCAATCGAATGATCGAATTCCCAACAGAAAAAGCGGAAAATAGTTCAGGAAGTAATAACAAAGATAATAAGCAAAATCCCCAAAAACCAAATTACGATAATAAAAACAAACAACGTGATAATAATTCTAATAAAGATTCCCAAGATAAAATAAATTCCGATCAAAACAAAAAACAGAATTTAAATTCACGCACAAAAATTACAACAAACAATAGTAATTGTTATCACTGCGGTTTAACGGGTCATTTTAAAAGAGAATGCCCATATTACACATACAACCAGGGAAAATGGAGGGGCGGGTATTAGAACCAAAAATATTACAAACTAATACCGAAACGCCAGAATACTTAAATTCGGATCAAGATGAAATAACGGAAACTCGTTTTCATCTAATGACAAAATTCGAAGGTAGCTTATTTCGAATACTAGTGGATACAGGTGCCACACATCCATACGCGGGCAAGGAATTGCTGGAAAAAAGCCAGAATTCCAAATTTTCTATTTTTAAACCCGTCTCGCAAAAATTAATAGTATCGAACGGCGAAACAGACGACATAATTGGGCAAGTAGTAATCCCAATTAGAGTCGGAAAACACACAAAACATGTAATGTTCAGGTTAGTCCCAAAATTAAACTCCGTAGGTATCTTAGGCACAGACATGCTAAAAGCCCTAGGGATGACCTTAAATTATCACTCGGAAATCTGGTGGTTACCAGGGAGTCCCCCCACCTACTATCATATGGAAGCTTATTCAAAATCACTCCCCACCCCAATAATTGAAAACAAAGCTGAAACTAAACCTGACGTTACAACAAAAGAGAACGAAAGTAAAAATGTAAACATTAGTAATGAACCATTGGATAAAAAAGAAGAAAATATGAAAATAAATATTAAACCGAAATTTTGAGGTAAAATTAATTTGAAAAGCACAAGAGAACTTAACGAAAATAGTCCAAAGTTAGAAGATAGTGAAACCCCTATAGTACCTATCAATTATAACCAATCCCAAAAAACCAAAAACGCCCAAATTACAGTAAAAAACCCTACAAAGGATATCCCAAGCCTAATGAGCATCCCTACGAGCAACAAATTCCAACCCCTAGAGAGCATCCCCACCCCCGACACTAGCGACGATTCATGCATAGAAGACTCATTCAATTTAGATAAACCTAGAATTAGGAAAAAGGGCATGAAAAATAATTCAGGAAAAATTTATCTTAATAGTGAATACGAAAACAAATACAAAAATTGCGATGTTAATCTTTGGAAAAATAACAAAATTACCAATCGGAAAAAATCGCAAACTGGATCTCAAAAAGTGAATGAGATATCAGAAAGGGATAATAGGAATCAATGGATTTATTTTAAAAATAAAGCGGTTAAGTTAAATAATATTACGGATAGATTACGAAAAAGCGACGAACAAAATTATTGTTCGCCAGAATATTGCGAAGGTATTGTCGAGCTTAACGAAAGCCAACAATCCCAATTAGAAAACCTTTTAGAAAACAAAATAACCATACACCAGGGAAAAGAGCATAGGGCGACTCATTGAACGAAACACAAAATTGACGTCCAGGGCCTCGACCCCATTAAACAGCGATATTATCACGTGAGCCCAAAAATGAAGGAAATAATTCATCAGACAGTCGATAAATTATTAGAACAAGACATAATCGAACCGTCTTGCTCTGATTGGTCAAACCCTATAGTGATGATCAAAAAACCGGGTAAAGATTATAGATTCTGTTTATATTTCTGAAAGGTTAATAATATTACTAAAGAAGACCTCTACCCAATCTCACTCATGACAGAAATACTGGACACTTTAAGTTCGGCAAAAGTTATCTCCAAAATTTATTTAAAATTAGCTTATTTACAAATCCCATTAGAAGAAAATTCAAAATCAATTACAGCATTTACAGTCCCTGGAAAAGGCATGTATCAATTTAAATGGATGCCATTCGGTTTAACCAATGTTCCAGCCACTTTCCAGAGACTGATGGATAAAATCATCACTCCAGATTTAAAGACAAATGTTTTTTGTTATTTAGATGATATTGTAATAGTAACACAGAATTTTGACGATCATTTGAAATATTTAAATATCGTATTAGATAAAATCAATGAGGCAAATTTAGCGATCAGCCCGGACAAATGCGAGTTCGGCTGCTCGGAAATCAAATACTTAGGTTTTAATGTTAACGACAAAAGACTCCAAATAGACGATGAAAAAATACAACCAATTCTAGAATTTCCAAAGCCTGAAAATATTAAACAATTACAACGCATGATAGGGATGGCAAGTTGGTACAGGAAATTCATCCCACACTTTGCCGAAATAATAGAACCGATGAACAGACTACTGAAAAAAGATAAAAAAATGGGATTGGGGATTAGAACAAGATGAGGCTTTCCAAAAAATCAAAGATCTCTTAACTTCAGCACCAATTTTAACATGCCCAGATTTCACGCAACCCTTCCTACTCGAAACCGACGTGAGTAAAACGGGTTAGGAGCTGTACTTACACAAACAATCGAAGGTGTAAATTACGTAATCGCTTACGCGAGTAGAAGCCTAAACGGCGCAGAATCTCGGTACTCGGCATCAGAAAAAGAATGCCTAGCGGTAGTTTGGGACATACGAAAATTCAGGCCATATTTAGAAGGTTACAGCTTTAAAGTAATCACGGACCACTTAGCTTTGAAGTGGCTCCATAACCTAAAAAATCCCACTGGCCGATTAGCCAGATGGACATTAGAATTATTAGAATATGACTACGAAGTCATACATCGTAAAGGTAGTTCAAACCTAGTCCCTGATGCCCTCTCGAGATCAGGAGAACCAACGAAAAATATGGCATTCGCGTTAGCTTGTAGCGTAGAAAAACCAAAAACGGACGTTAATGACAAAACAGACGACTGGTACTCTACAAAATTCAGACAAGTGACAAAAAGACCCGAAGAACACGAAAAATGGCGAATCAGAGATTCGCAACTCTACTTTTACAGAACTGACCCACTTAAATCTACTTTACTCCCAGACTCAAACCTCTGGAAATTAGTCGTACCCAAAAAACTTAGAGCTCAAGTTTTACGGGAAAATCACGACGAAACCCAGGCAGGACATTTAGGCTCAGAGAAAACTTACGCGAGAATTTCCGAACATTACTTCTGGCCAGGGGTATATTCGGACGTTACCAAATACGTAAAAAACTGCCAGACTTGTCAAAGAGTAAAACCGGGTAACCAAAGTAGAGTGGGATTAATGGGGAAGAGAATCCTCGAAGAACCATGGATCATGGTAGCAGCCGATATCATGGGACCATTGCCGATTTCTAAAAAGAGAAAAAACCAATATATTTTAGTGTTTGTAGACCTATTTACAAAATGGGTCGAAATAATCCCGATTAAAAAAGCAGACTGAACAACGACAGAATCAGAATTTCATAAACGTGTCATTTCGCGTTGGGGTACACCGCGGATTCTTCACACCGATAATGGCACAGAATTTGTAAATAAAAGACTAAGAGACTTAACAGAAAAATTTGGTATCAGGCACACGAAAACGCCAAAGTACTATCCCCAAGCAAACCCAACCGAGCGGTACAATAGGACAATTAAACAAATAATTAAAACCTATTTAGATGACGATCACTCTACCTGGGACGAACACATAGATGACCCACAATTTGCTATTAATACTAGTAAAAAATTCTCAACACAATTTACCCCTGCGTTCTTAAACTTAGGTCGTGAACTGGAACCACTCCAGTCCCTAAGAAAAAGTTTAGAACCCGATAGCGAAATAGAGTTCCAAAGTGTGGACAAATGGACAGATAGATTAAGAAGATTACAAATAGTAAATGAAGAAGTTCAAAAAAATTAGGACGAATCAAATAACAGACAAGCCAATGGATATAATTTGAGGAGAAGACCGGTAGAACTTAAAGTAGGAGATAAGGTTTTAAAAAGGTAACCAAACTGTCTAACGAAGCAGATAAAAAGGCAGGTAAACTTTACGACCAGTACGAAGGTCCATTTATTATTAAAAAGAAAATTTCCCCAACTATTTACGAATTAAAAAACCCCAAAGGTAAGAGCATTGGAGAATGGAATATGAATGATTTTAAATTAGAAAATGTAAATACAGATAATGGCATATCAGCGTGGAAAATATTAATGAGTTTAAGTAAGAATATTTAGACATGAACAAGAGCAAAAATGGCACTGGATCAATGGCATTAGCAACACAAACGAACTCAAAAAACTATACACAACTACGGTAAAACGACTCTAACAAACAATTTGACAGATAACAGCATTATTACTCCTAATACACGACAGAAATAACAGTCTTCTCTAGGAAGAAAGAAAAAGACGACATTACAAGAAGAAAAATAAACCTTAGAAAAGAAGTACAAACAGTGGAACGCAGAATTAAAAATGCTATGACAGGAAACAAATTGACTTTTTGTCAATAAACTAAATTACATAGTTTCAATGGGATTTACGATTTTAATAATTATTAAATAAGTAGAACAACAACAATTGAACTCAAATAAAAACAAACTCAAAGGACAATCGACTCCAAAGACAAATAAAAAAAAGACTTGAAGGACGATCGACTCTACAAACAAGAAATCTCCACGACAATCGACTACACGGACGGATTTTTCGTTTTTCTCTTCATATTTGTTTCAGAAAGCAGATACCCGTGGAGAAGGATCAGAAGCGAAAAAACAACGAGAGAAGAGGAACCTAAAGCACAAAACTAGGGACAATTGTAAAGAACTATAATATCAGTTTCGCGAAGGATTGATACTCAAATTTATTTACATAACAGGCAACCTTTTTGACAACGAAAAACAATTGGAATTGAGAAAAGCTTTACAACCTCAGACTCCAACAGACAAATTTACTCATACTAATGAAACCGAAGCATGATGATTGACCAGATTTAAAATTATCAAAGCAAACCTCAAGAGGAAAACAGCAGATTTGCAAACTTGTTTAAATGCCTTTTTTTTAGACTATATCAAACTTGGACAAACACATTACGGAAATTGAAGGTATATACCCGAACCCCTGAGGGGGAGGGGGGTGTAACAGAATTGTTACCATAACTCGGAACTCGGTACGACCCTGAACGAAAGGGTTGCCGGGCCGCACACGAGACGGAACGGAATCCCCCGAGGGGACCCGAAAACCCGAGCTAGATGTGAAACACCGTTTTGCCCTCTCTCAAAATACGCCACGGCGAAGTGCCTTTCGGGTTTATTCCAAGTGCCTTCCGTGACTATTCCAAGTGTCCTCTGGAATC
The DNA here is from genome assembly GCA_932178445.1 of Andricus quercusramuli. NCBI lineage: Eukaryota > Metazoa > Arthropoda > Insecta > Hymenoptera > Cynipidae > Andricus > Andricus quercusramuli. Next base: position 137,261 of record CAKNXH010001229.1, read on the forward strand.
ATTCGGATTGCCTGCTGGAACCGACTCTGGACAACCTCCTGGAAAACCCTCAACCACGACGCTGATCCCCGGCCGGACTCGACTACGTCACTGCCGGGCTTTCGCCCCTACGTCTCCACCGACGTCTAACCACGGACCATTGGCTTTTGCCAAAATATAAGTGGTAATAAATGTTTAGTATTCCTAAACGATCGTAGTTTTATTATGTCTCTGCCATCTTCTCGGTCTTCCGCCTCCTATTTCCTTCCTCGGCATTACCTCCGTAATAAGCCTAAAGATTGTTATTCTAATTTATCAATAATTTTAAGCTTATTTAGTTTTTAATTTCGTGAGTGGGATTGTTCGTTGAAAGTTAAGAAAATTATCTATATAACTTTTTGGTTTTTAACAACAATTGACTTTGTTATTTAACATTTAGTGGTGGCACGGATTTCTACGAGTATCCGGAGAATATGAAATAGAAGGAGGTTCACGCTCGAGGTGTTTCTCTTCTCCGCATGTGGACGGTGTCGATGATAGTCGGTCTTCCCGTACGCTTTACTATGTCTCCGACTTTTCTCTCTAATTCTCACTCACTCGGTACACGGTCCAGGGGTTGTTAGATGGTATAGGTATATGCTATGAGCAAAAACGGAGAGACAATCTGCCTGGGCACAAGATGGATTATTCATATTGCGCATAGGCACCGCTGATCTCGTTCTGTTGATAAGTCAAACCCATTATCAGCGATGTCTACCGCAACAGAGTTCTTGATTGCGTCTATCGGTGGGGTTTGCCCGCAGGTGGTATACGGGCGTTGTCCAGAGCTCGCAACCTCACCGACGACTCGCCTCGGCCCTGGCATGGCCCGTAAACTTCGGTCCGTTGTTGCTCAAGACCCTTCTCGGGTAGCCGAAACGACTAAAAACCTCTTCTTCCATTAATCGGACGATCTTCGATGCCTCTGAATTTCGCATCGGGAACGCTTCTACCCAACGGGTAAATAGGTCGGTCACTACTAAGATGTAGTAATGACCTTGATTGGTACGAGGATACGGCGCCATTAAGTCGACGGCAACCGTATCCCATGCTGTGCGTGCTGGCCGCGGGCGTTGACCATCTGGTTGCTGTCCTCGTACGGGCTTACAACAAATACACAGGTGGCAGCCTGCTACGTATCTGCGAATCTCGCGGTTCATACCGGGCCAGTAAAAACTTACTTTGATAGAACGGATGGTTTCATCCGTCCCGTGGTGCCCTGCTATCGCCGCCTCGTGGTATCCCTAGATTACCTTGGCTCGGAGAGCCTCTGGGACTAATAATCGCCGCGCTCCCGTGTCGTCTCGTCACCACCATCCTTTATCGGTTAGCCGATGTTCATTGAAGAATTCGTCATCCTGCGCTGCGGTGTGAGGGAGGTTTGTCATTTCACGCCATCGCATTACGTCGCTGGTTATAGACTGGTCCTCCTGCTTGGCCTCGATGACCTCCTTCTACAACGGGGGACGAGCGAGAGCGCTCAAAACTGGCACAGCCGGGGCGCTGTCCTCGTGGCCGGTGTGCGTGGTAGGTGGCAACATTTGTTCTAAGTCGGGTTCACCAGGTGATATTTCGTCCGGATTTGGGTGCCTGGAAAGTGCTTCAGACAACTGGTTCTCCTTACCCGGTACGTGTTCAATGGTGCGAGGGAACCGACTGAGAAAAAGGTCCCACTGGGTGGGTTTATCCCTTGTATCCTTCTGACGTTCCAACCATGTCATTGTTTGACTATCGGTGCGGAGGGTGAATGGCCGATCCTCGAGGAAAGGTCGGTATCGTTTTATCGCCCACATGATAGCGAGGCATTCCTGCTCGTTGCAGTGATACCTGGCTTCGGTGGGCGATAATTTTGCGCTGGCAAAAGAGATAATTTTTCGTTTGCCGTCGGGTTCGTCCTGCATCAAGACGGCACCCATGCCTCGGGCGCTCGTGTCGGTTTGTAGAACGAATCGCAGTTCAGGGTCGGGACGGCTCAACGTCATAGGCTTCTGGAACGCTCCTTTGGCTGCTTCAAAATGTCTCAGGTTTTCTGGCGTCATTTTATAAGGCTGTTTCGTCGACAGCATTGCGGATAGGGTAGCGAGGATAATGGACGAATTGGGTATATACTCTTTTACCCAATTGCATATACCCAAAAATGACCTCATCTTCTTTCGGGTGCGTGGGAGTGTGGCGTTGCGGATTGCCTGGACGTGCCCGATCTGGGTCGAGTTTCCTGTATACTGACCATGTGGCCCAGGTATGGAAGGGTGGTTTGACCGAAGCTACTCTTTGCTGGGGCAATCGTGAGGCCATATATGGCCAGCCTTCCAAAAATTAAGGCCAAGTGAAGCAGATGTCCCTCCCGAATTCGTGAATATATTACAATGTTGTCGAGGTATGCAATGGCGAACGTACACCACCGCTCTGCTAGCACTTGCCGCATCAGATTTTGAAAGGTGCTTGGGGCGTTTTTCAACCCGAAAGGCATCACTCTAAACTGAAATTGGCCTCCTCCCGGGTTTGAAAAGGCTGTATATTGGCGGGAACCTGGCGCCATTGCTATTTGCTAGTACCCGCTTTTTAAATCGCGAGATGAAAATATTTTTACCGTGCCTAGGTCCTTCAACGTCTCGTGGATTCTAGGCAGGCATTGGCGTGCGTCGACTGTCATACCGTTAAGTCTACGGTAGTCGACGCAGAAACGGTAATCACCGTCTTTCTTTTCTGCTATCACGATTGCCGAGCTAAAAGGGGAGGTTGTCGGCTCTACTATGCCGTCGCGAAGCATCTCGCGGACTTGGACGTCAAGTCCTTGAGCGTGGGGGAGGGGACTGAGACAAACCCTTTGTCGACCCGTGGTACCGACGAACATACAGTCGGCCACGTGGTCATGGATTACCTTGTGCTGCTTCAACCAAGGTCGAACCAGAATTAGTTCAGCCTTTAATTCCAGGCTTATGTGGAAAGTTCCAGGGTACTCGATTTCCTGAAGGATTGGCTTCAGAATTGCTGTGCCGCTTAATTTCATTGTGGCTCCTACCGCTGCCAATAAAGCGTGAGGGGGTGAGGGAGTGCGATTTGAAATTCCGGAATTTGTGAGAACGGATTCGTTCATGATATTTCCGAAGCAAGTGTGCCGATCTCAGCAATTATCTCTCTATTGCCTAACAGAATTCTGACTCTGGGTAAGCTGCTGAGATCGGCAGACACAGCGCTTATGACTGGGGTGCGCTGGATGTTGTCGATTACCGGGCAATATTTATGAAAATGCCTGTCCGGGCAAGTGGCACTGCGGGGACGGGCATACGTACGGCGTAGTCGTTGTCGCGGTTGTCGTTTGGCTCGTTTGCGCCGTCTGCGCCGGGGCTGCGGCTTTGCGAGGGTTCTCCTCTATTTCATCAGCCTCGGCCTGGACGGCCCGTTCCACCAGCTCTTCGAAAGTGGTTATCGTTGCGGTCCTGAGAACCTGAGGTAATAGCCGGAGAGCCAAAAAGTATTTCTTTTGGAGAAATACCCCAACTGCTTCCTTCTCCTGTTGCTTTATAGCGTAAAGTTTCACGTGTAATTTATTTAGGGCCGTTACTCCCGCGAAGTGTTGTATGACGAGATTTCTAAATTTAGTGCAAGGTAAGGATAAATTTGGTGACCATCCTTGACCATAGTTGTTGGTCAATGGAAGCCTTCGCCAAATAAAATTCGCATTCGCTTAAAAATACTTCCGGATCCTCGTGGTCCATGCCAGAGAAGGTCGGCAACCGCACGTCAGGCGTGCGGATGGCGCGCACCAGTGCTCTCCAGTCGGCGAAAGGTGCGCTGAGTGGGGGAGCTACCACCGTAGGATTCTTCCGGTGTGTAATTGTATTTGTGTTGTGCGGTAGAGCGCTCGGGCTCGGCGTGATTATAGCTGGCCGGGGATTTCTTGGCATGGTCATGGTATCAGTGCGCTGACTAGGCCCTGCCTTGTTCGGCTGTGGTTCCGCGAACAACACCCGCGAAACTCTGCGTGGTGTTGCGGGAACCGGCTTGCTTCGTTCTCGCTGTAGATCAGGGAGCGAGGAACTTCGGCCGCTCCTGCTCTGTGTGTGTTATGGGGTAACATTCTCGGCACCTTGAGGTTCCATGGCGGAACCAGGTTGGACGGGCGCCACCGAGTTTTCAGGGCCAGACTCGGAATAATTAAGAAAAATGTTCTCGAGTACCACGTTTTGGGCCACCAAATTGTTATTCACCCGGTTTGATTGTAGAGACTAGGGGTAGGATGAACAGTGAGGGGGGGGGGGGGGTAGTCGATAGGTGTAAGGAAGTGTACGGCTGTGTACAAAGAATGAGAGTGGTGTGATAACTCCTGCGCGGGAGTAAGAGGAGGTAGGAGAGCGAGCCGCCGGGGCGGTGATAGGGCGCTGATCGGGCCTAGGCTAGTTCTGCCTAGCGGGGCGAGGTTGAGGCTGCGCGGGGGTCCTTCCGTTGAGCCAGGCGTCGAGTTGGGCCATACCCTGGGGAAGATTCTTTTGGCTCTCAGGCAGAGGCAGCGTGACGCGTTTGATGTCAACCTTGATTAGGCGTTGCCAGGCAGATAGGCCGTCCATGGCACGTGAGAGACGGAGAAAGAGACAGTGGGGGAGGTGTTCGCCGAGTGCGGCATTTAAGATTTGTTTGTGTTAGGGGGGGGGGGGGGGAGACGGATAGACAGCGAGGTAGAGAACGTCTCTGGCGTCTGGTCAGCTGACAGGAACAAAACGTAGTCGTCGTCGGAACCGGGTTCTGTAGCGGTCCGAGAGGGAACCGGGGTTCGTTTAGGATACTCCTCGGCAGGACGGGCTGGCTGTGGGTCGGCCGGACGAGCAAGAGAAGTCGATGCCGCTTCGTCAGCGATACGAGGAGCCGCTGAAGAGGGCAGGAATCGTATCGCGATGAATACGTGCGGCGCTGGGAGGGGTACTGTCGGCGGCACTATTAACTCCTTCGGGCAAGGAGGTGGATTGAAACCGTTTTCTACTGCCGGTGCGTGACTGGGACCGGCGACAGGCGGCAGGTCGCGGCGAGTGATGTTGATCGGTGGAAACGCGTACCGCGGGTCCTCGAAGAATTTCGGCACCTTGCGACTACGGGCTGCTCCTCCGCTGCTTGCCTTGCTGGTTCCGCGGCTTGCCAAAGTTCCTCCTGTATGCGGCGGGCCCGCAATTCCTCCGCCCGTCAGACTAGTTTGAGGGCGACCTGTCGCTGGCGTTCCAAAGCGGCGAGCTGTCGCTCGGCGGCACGTCGTTCGCGTTCCTCAGCTGGTAACGCCGCCTCCTCGGCTTGTATCAGCCGATGCCGATGCCGCTGTCGGCCAGACTCCGCTCGTCAGAACAGCGAGACAAGCACTTCTGCACAACCCCTCGCAGTGGAGACTACACTTCAGTATGACGAGAACCGATCTTCTTTAAATTGAACGAAACACAAAATATTCCTGGGAGCCATCGTGGGATCCTCGAAGCGCAAGCACGAGATTATCGAATGATGCAGAAACGAAAGCGAACTCCTAGAACCGGATGATAACTCGATGGAGGATGGACGAGAATTTTAGAGGTGAATGAATAAGCTGAAGGCTCAGAGTGGTGCATTTAAGATGCTTGGCTTTTTTTTTTGCCAAGATTGTGAGAAAGGCAGAGCGAGGCACGGCGCTTTCTGATGTCGATACAAAATTGATGTTCTCGTCAGAGATCTCGCTCCCGGTGACCGGGCATGGAGCTCTCGGTAGCGGTGAGAGATGGCTACGGGCCCACTGATCGCCTGAAATCCGGCAACGGATTCCGTGCGTCGGCATCGAAATCGATGAACTCGAATGATCCCTGGAACGAACCATCTATTTTCTGGAAAAAAATCATAAAATATCCCTATTGAATGGTTCTAAAACCAACTTAAAGATGAATTCGGAAATCCGAATATATTACAGTTGGTAATGTCTACACTGAACCGGATTTACTTAGGAACTCAGTTGAAAATATAGAAAGTTCAGTTTGGACATCCGAACTGAAACTGGTTCAAAATGAATTCAGAAATCCAATTAGATAACAGTTGCTAATGTCAGCATTGTATCAGGTTGAAGTAGGAATTTAGTTTGATATTTAAAAAGTACAGTCTGGAAATCCGAACTGGGACCAATTCAAAATTAACTCGGCAATCTGGAATGATGAGAGATATGCAAAATCTGGACTCAAAAAACTTTAACATGAATTCCGAAATCCGATTAGATATATAATGTTGTATGATGTTATATGATGTATAATGTTCACACTGAAGCGGATTGGCGTCGAAATATAGTTCGACATTTAAACAGTCCAGTCTGAAAATCCGAATTGAGAGCAATTCAAAATTAACTCGGAAATCCGGAATGATGACAGTTATGAAAAATACGAACTTAAACTACTTTAAGATGAAATCGGAAATCCGAATAGATTACTGCTTGTAATGTTCACATTGCACTGGCTTGACTTAGAAACTTAGTACAATATTTCAAATGTTCAGTTTGGGAATCCGAACTGAATCTGGTTTAAAATGAATTCGGAAATGCAACAAGATTACAGTTGATAATGTCCACATTGAACCGGATTGGCGTAGGAATTTAGTTCGACATTTGAAAAGTGCAATCACGAAATCCGCATTGATACCAATTGAAAATTAGCTCGGAAATCCGAAATGACGGAAGTTATGGGAAATCCGAACTGAAACTATTTTAAGATGAATTCGGAAATCTGATTAGAATAATGTTCATAATGTTCACACTGAAGCGGATTGAATCAGGAACTTAGTACAAAATTTAAAAAGCTCAGTTAGGGAATTCGAACGGAAACTGGTTTTTGATGAATTCGAAGATCCATCTAGATTACAGTTGAAAATGGCCACATTCAATCGAATTAGCGTACGAACTTAGTTCGACATTCAAAAAGACCAGTGTGGAAATCCGAACTGAGACAAATTCTAAATTAACTCGGAAATCCGAAATGATAAGAGTTAGGAAAAATCCGGACTGAAACTACTTTAACAGGAATTCGGAAATGCAACTAGGTTACAGCTCATAATGTCCACTTTGAACCGGATTGACGTAGGAATTTAGTTCGCTATTTAAAAAGTCCAGTCTGGAAATCCTAACTGAGGCCAATTCAAAATGAACTCGGAAATCCGAAATGATTACAGTTGTGAAAAATCAGAACTGAAGCTCTTCTAAGATGAATTTGGAAATATGATTAGATTACTGTTCATAATGTTCACACTGAAGCGGATTACCTTAGGAACTTAGTACAAAATTTGAAAAGTTCAGTTTGGAAATCCGAACTGAAACTGGTTTAAAATGAATTCGGAAATCCAACTAGATTACAGTTGATAATGTCCACATTGAACCGGACTGACGTAGGAACTTAGTTCAACATTTAAAAAGTTCTGCCTGGAAATTCGTTCTGACCAATTCAAAATTAATTCGGAAATCCGAAATGATAACAGTTATAAAAAATAAGAACTGAAACTCTTTTGAGATGAATTTTGAAATATGATTAGATTACTGTTCATAATGTTCACACTGAAGCGGATTAACTTAAGAACTTAGTACAAAATTTGAAAAGTTCAGTTTGGGAATCCGAACTGAAACTGGTTTAAAATGAATTCGGAAATCCAACTAGATTACAGTTGATAATGTCCACATTGAACCGGACTGACGTAGGAACTTAGTTCGTCATTTAAAAAATCCAACCTGGAAATCCGAACTAAGACCAAGTCAAAATTAACTCGGAAATCCAAAATGATAACAGTTATGAAAAATCCGACCCAAAACTATTTTAAAATGAATTCTGTATCCGAATAGATAACAGTTTGTAATGTCTACATTGAACCGGATTGACTTAGGAACTTAGTTCAAGATTTAGGAAGTTCAGTTTGGAAATCCGAACTGAAACTGGTTTAAAATGAATTCGGAAATCCAATGAGTTACAGTTGATAATGTCAGATTGAACCGGATTGCCGTAGGAACTGAGTTCGAAATTTGCAAAGTCCCGTCTGGAAATCAAAACTTAGACCAACTCAAAATCAACTCGCAAATCCGAAATGATAAGAGTTTTGTAAAATACGGACTGAAAATGCTTTAAAATCAATTCGGAAATCCGATTAGATTACAGTTGGTAATGTCCACATTGAGCGAGATTGACTTATGAACTTGGTTCAAAATTTAGAAAGTTCAGTTTTGAAAATCCGAACTGAAAATAGTTAAAAATGAATTTGAAAATCCAATTAGATCACAGTTGATAATATCCACATAGAACCGGATGACGTAGGAACTTAGTTCGACATTCAAGAAGTCCAGTCCGGAAATACGAACAAAGACCAATTCAAAATTAAGTCGCAAATGCAAAATGATAACAGTTATGAAAAATCCGACCTGAAACTACTTTAAGATGAAATCGGAAACCCGAATAGATTACAGTTGATAATGTCCATATTGGAATGGATTGACGTAGGAACTTAGTTCGAAATTTAAAAAGTTCTGTCTGGAAATTCGGTTTGACCAATTCAAAATTAAATCGGAAATCCGAAATGATAACAGTTATGAAGAATCAGAACTGAAACTCTTTTTAGATGAATTTGGAAATATGATTAGATTGCTGTTCTTAATGTTTACAATGCAGCGGATTGACTAAGGAACGTAGTACAAAATTTGAAAAGTTCGGTTTGGAGATCCGAACTGAAACTGGTTTAAAATGAATTCGGAAATCCAACTAGATTACAGTTGATAATGTCCACATTGAACCGGATTGACGTAGGAACTTACTTCGAAATTTGCGAAGTCCAGTCTAGAAATCCGAACTGAGACCAATTCGAAATTAACTCGGAAATCCGAAATGATAACAGTTATGAAAAATTCGAACTTAAACTACTTTAAGATGAAATCGGAAATCCGAATAGATTACTGCTGGTAATGTTCACATTGCACCGGATTGACTTAGGAACTTAGTACAATATTTCAAAAGTTCAGTTTGGGAATCCGAACTGAATCTGGTTTAAAATGAATTTGGAAACCCAACTAGATTACAGTTGATGGTGGCCACATTCAACCGGATTGACGTAGGAATTTAGTTCGATATTTAAAAAGTCCAGTCTGGAAATCCGGTTTGACCAATTCAAAATTAACTCGGAAATCCGAAATGATAACAGTTATCAAAAATCTGTCCTCAAAATACTTTAAGATGAATTCGGAAATCCGAATAGATTCCAGGTGGTAATGTCTACCTTAAACTCTACCTTAAAATATAGTTAAACATTTGAAAAGTCCAATCTGATTAGAATAATGTTCATAATGTTCACACTGAAGCGGATTGACTTAGGAACTTAGTACAACATTTGAAAAGTTCAGTTTGGGAATCTGACCTGAAACTGGTTTAAAATGAATTCGGAAATCCGACTAGATTATAGTTGATAATGTCCAAATTGAACCGGACTGACGTAGGAACTTGGTTCGACATTTAAAAAATCCGGTCTGGAAATCCGAACTGAGACAAATTCTAAATTAACTCGGAAATCCGAAATGATAAGAGTTAGGAGAAATCCGGACTGAAACTATTTTAAGATGAATTTGGATATATTATTAGATTACTGTTCATAATGTTCACACTGAAGCGGATTGACTTAAGAAATTAGTACAAAATTTCAAAAGTTCAGTTTGGGAATCCGAACGAA
>CAKNXH010001230.1:0-16442 GCA_932178445.1 Andricus quercusramuli
AAAAAAAAACTCACTGTGCGACGTCGTGACTCATGAGACAGGTAGGCACAGGTAGTTTAACATATCAGCATCGGTCACTTCCATTCATTGGATGTCAACAAACTGAAAAGAAACCTCCAAAAAGAGTTCAATTGAAGTCAGAGTTCTACAGACGCCAAATTTTACTCGAGTCGCAACATTATTGAACTCCCAGTTTTTGTTGTTAAAAAATGAGCAGCTCAGCCGTATTTTACAGTAATAGTGTGCTAAAACTTAATACCAATTTTTTCACCAAATTAGGTGCAGGTGGCTTCCCAGATGCTTCTGCAAACCAGCTAATTGTAAAACTGCATTTTGGTTCCATTATTGAAGGAATCCTCCAAAAATCCACCAACACGGATGTACCTAAGTGGATGCTTATTAGAGCAGAAGAGCCTGGTTCCTATAAGGCTTTTATGCGAACGGGAGAGAAGGAATATTTTGTTTCAGTCATGGATACTTTGAGTGTATTTGCCGTGGGCCCTAGTCCTTTTAATCCTGCTAAAGCTCCAGCGTACGCTGAACTACGTATAGGAGATAAACATTTGTCAGCTAGATCTTTCAAGCATTACCAGCAAAAACGTTTTGCCCATAGCTCTTATCAAATACCTATAAACCAAATTTATATAACTATGCCAAATGGCCTTGTCTACGAATCAAAATTAGAAAACTATCTGGCACATCACAGGCTATCCTAGGCACGTCACAGGCCACCATAGGCATATCTTGAAAAAAATCCTACAGAGCGGAAATCTCCATATCCTTATGGGAGATACCAATCATATCTCAAGCTATTTAGTTGAATTATTGCATTGATATTAACTAGCAGTTCTTTTGTCTCTTGATTCAATTATTTGAATAGTCGCTATTTTCATCCTTATTTTGATTGTATCATTATACATTAGATATTAATTTCATGACCTAATTATAATTCTTATATTTTGATTGTGTCTGTACAAGAAGGTCGCCCTCATCAGGAGGGTAGGTTAACGGTTTTTATATGCTGTTTTACTTGCGGAAGGGGGGTGATTGAAAAAAACTATTCATGACGTAATATGCTACTAAGCCTATAAATAACTGAAAACCAAATCGTAAGAAGATTTCATTTACACAGATGTTTGTCAGCAAAATCTAGTGATAACTGTAGTACCTAGTGCAATAAATTTATACTAAGAATCATGTTTCTCTATTGATTTTTGTAATAGTATTAATTGTAATTCACCTGATAATATAATAAGTACCTGGTAATATGTCTCTGTGTTATAGATAGATGTCCGCGATTATGCTAATTTTTAGGGAAAATTAATTTTCCAATCATTAATAAAGGTACGTGGGTTTAGGATTCGCTTGGTTAGCATGGCGGTTCGTTATTTCCCCACATACAAACTATCATTCTTAATATTTTTATTACTATCGGCGATGACGCAAGGTCCAGTATCGCTGGCTCTTCTATTGAGATTGCAGCTTTAAAGATAAGAGTTTCCTAAAATTGATTCATACATAACGCCATTTTGCAACTTCAAATACATTTTTTAATCAACAGAAATGAATTCCTAACCAAAAATTTTATAGTAGACTTTCCAACAGAGCACAATGAAGATTCAACCAAAAATAGTTGGATTCTCTTATTAGTTTGAATTACTTTGATAGCCCATCGATCCTCATGTAATCTACCCTGAACATCATTCAATACATGTACGTTTAGGAATGACCCTCTTCGACGAAAAAGGTGTGGATCTCGAGACATTGAGGGTACGTGGGTTAGCTTTCGCAGACGATAAGGTTGTTATGGCAGAGTCAATCAAAGACTTTCAAAGAATTTGTTTTTTCAAACAAAAAAGTTTATTCTCTACCAAGCAAGATGAATTTTCAACCAAGAAAGATTACGTTTCTACCATGAAACATATCGGAAGATGAATTTTCACGCATTTTAATGAAACGAATTTTCAACATAAGAAGTGAATCTTCAGGCAAATAGATTAATTTTTAATCCATAAAGATGAATTTTAAAACAATTATTTCAATTTTCTACTCAATTGTTCCTTCTATTCCGCCAAAAATAAAATCTTCGAATATTTATTAGAAAAAAAATATTTCCAATAAAAAACAAACAAATTGAAATTCCAGTATTTTGTTGAAAATACATGTTTTTTGCGAAAAATAATTTGTTTGGTTTTAAATTCAACTTTTTGTTTTATACTTGGAATCATTTGTTAACAAACAAGTTTTTGGTTGAAAAAAATTTATACTTTCACGTTAAACATTCGTCTTTTTGACTAAAAAATGCAAGTGTTAGTTAAAAAAAAATTTAATAATTGCATTGTATTCTATAAAAACTGAACCATTTAGTTGAAAATTGATTTTTTTCCGATATTATAAATTTGTCTATTCAATTTTTAATTGAGAATTAATTTTTTTTATTAAAAATTCAATAACTTGTTGAGAGTTGAACTAGTGTTTGACAAATTTATTTCATTTATTGAAAATTGAACTACATTATGGAAAATTCCTTAATTCTTATGAAAATTAATTTATATACCAAAGAATTTAATTATTCAAGTCTTCGTTGAAAATTGATAACTTTCAGTTAGAAATTCATCCAATGAATTTTTCTTTGAAAATTCATCATTTTTTGTTGAAATTTAATTTTTTGGACAGAAAAATCATTACATCCTTTATTGGGTTAAAATTGATGTATTTTCTTGTAAATTTGTCTTTTTCGCAAGAAAATTAATCTCTTTGATTGAAAATTCAATCACTTTGCTGAAAACTGAATTACTTTGTTACAAAGTATTTCTATTAGTTGATCGTGCATTTTTTTATATCTTACTATGTTTTTTTAAAAATTCGTGCTTTTTGTGAAAAAATCAATATTGTCAACTGCAAATTTGATTATTCCATATTTTGGTTGAAAATCGTTTAAGTTGGAAATTCAACTATTAAATTTTCAACTCAAGACTTGTTATTTTGTTAAATTATATATTCAACGATTCCTTTAAAAGTTGAAACACTGTCATAAAAATACTTCTGATTTGTTGAAAATTAAAGTATTGTATTGCTTCCTAAAAAAATGGTAATTAATTAATATAACTGAAAATTAAAGTTATGGATTTTTGGTGAAAATTGACATTTTTTATTTGCAAGTTTAACTTTTAACTTTTCTTCGAGAATTCATAATTTTTTGTGGAAACCTAATATTTTTTAAATGAAAATTTAGTCAATGAATTTTTGTTTGAAATTTACGTACTTTTTCAAAATCTTCTTTGTTTCGTAGAAAATAATTCATTCAGATATAAAATTCATCTGCTTAGTTAAGAGTTGAATATGCATTTTTTCTAGTCCTTTTTTTAATAAGAGATTTCACATTCTTCCTTCATTCTATCCCACAACAATCTGGGAGATATAAAATCATGATCTATGAGATGGCTTGCTTTTTTATTCATGATCAAATCGACCCCCTGCCTACCACGTGATTCACTATGTACTCCTGGCCATATTCCAAAACTTACTTTTTTCAAATTCTTCTTTTTAGGTAGAAAATTAATTTTCAGATTTAAAATTCATCTGCTTAGTTGAAAGACGTATTTCCATTTTGTCTGGTCCATTTTTTAGTAAGGGATTTCACATTCTTCCTTCATTCTATCCCACAACAATCTGGGAGATACAAAATCATGATCTCTGAGATGTCTTGCGTTTTTATTCATGATCAAACAGACCCCTTACATACCACGTGATTCACTATATACTCCTGTCCAATTCTCAAAACTTATTTTTTTCAAATTCTTCTTCTTTGGTAGAAAATTAATCTTTCAGATAAAAAAATAAACTGTTCAGTTAAAAATTAGGTATCGATTTTTTCTATTTCATTTTTTGTAAGGGATTTCACATTCTTATGAAATCTTCAGAAAAATTTGTGAAGTTTTAAAAAAATTAACAAGAAAGATTTTTTTTTGCTTGACAATTAAATTTGTTGATTAAAAATTTAAATATTGGACTCATTCTAGCCCACAACAATCTGGGAGATACAAAATCATGATCTCTGAGATGTCTTGCTTTTTTATTCATAATCAAACCGACCCGTTACCCACCACGTGATTCACTATCTACTCCTGTCCAATTCTCAAAACTTATTTTTTTCAAATTCTTCTTCTTTGGTAGAAAATTAATCTTTCAGATAAAAAAATCAACTGTTCAGTTAAAAATTAGGTATCGATTTTTTCTATTTCATTTTTTGTAAGGGATTTCACATTCTTATGAAATCTTCAGAAAAATTTGTGAAGTTTTAAAAAAATTAACAAGAAAGATTTTTTTTTGCTTGACAATTAATTTTGTTGATTAAAAATTTAAATATTGGACTTATTCTAGCCCGCAACAATCTGGGAGATACAAAATCATGATCTCTGAGATGTCTTGCTTTTTTATTCATAATCAAACTGACCCGTTACCCACCACGTGATTCAGGATCCACTCCTGACCATATTTCAAAACTTACTTTTTTCAAACTCTTCTTTTTCAGTAGAAAATTAATCTTTTTGATAAAAAATTCAACTGTTCAGTTAAAAATTAAGTATCCATTTTTTCTACTCCATTTTTTTTTGCTTGACAATTAATTTTGTTGACTAAAAATTTAAATATTGGGCTATTGGTTGAAAACGATCGGTTCAAGTTGAACATTCCACAATTACTTTAAAAATCTATATATTCTTTTTCAATTAAAATATAGCTACTAGGTTGAAATTTTATATGGAAGAATATTTTTTCAACGCTTAAAAGAAATAAGAGGAAAACCAAAAGATAGAAATTAATTGGATAAATACATATATTATTGCTATAATAAATTGCCTTCTCATTCCTACCTTCATTCTATCCCACAACAATCTGGGAGATACAAAATCATAATCTCTGAGATGTCTTGCTTTTTTGTTCATAATCAAACCGACCCCTTGCCTACCACGTGATTCACCAACTACTCCTGGCCATATTTCAAATACTTACTTTTTTCAAATTCTTCTTTTTTGGTAGAAAATTTATTTTTAGATTTAAAATTCATCTGCTTAGTTAAGAGTTGAATCTTCATTTTCTCTAGCCAATTTTTAGTAAGATATTTCACATTCTTCCGAAATCTTAAAAGGTGAAGTTTTAAAAAAATTATGAAAAAGATTTTTTTTGCTTGACAATTAATTTTGTTGACTAAAAATTTTAATATTGGACTATTGGTTGAAAATCATCGCTTCTAGTTGAAAATTCGACAATTTATTTAAAAATCTATGTATTATTCTTCAATTTAAATAGAACTACTAGGTTTAAACTTTATACAGGAGAATATTTTTTCATCGCTTAAATGGAAGAAGAGGAGAACCAAAAGATACAGATTAATTGGATAAATTATTATATCATTGCTATGATAAATAACCTTCTTATTTCCACCCTCATTCTAAACCACGACAATCTGGGAGATACAAAATCATGATCTCTGAGATGTCTGGCTTTTTTATTCATAATCAAATAGACCCCTTGCCTACCAAGTGATTCACTATCTACTCCTGACCATGTTTCTAAATTGCCTTTCAACATCATATTTTCTGTTTCTACTTTCGCATGCATTTATTTAATCAAAGTTTCAGTTCATTTAAAAGCTATTTTATTGTTTGTATTATTCATTGTTTGAATTGTACACCCAACTGCCACCTTTATGCGAGAATTCTGTTTTTTGATTCGAAATCATGTTCAAGTTGAGTAATGAATCCTCGCAAGACGGAAGGTCTAATTCGAATGTCAGTCCCACCAAACCTTGGTGGGACTGACGTGTTTGCAGTGTGGTGGTTGCAGTGTAAATGGAACAAGGAAGATATAATTACTTCCGAATTTATTTACAAGTTTCAAATGCCCTTTGTATAGATGCATTTTTTTTATTCTGAATCCAGTAATACAAAAAATTCATTTTCAACAAAAAAATATAGATAGAGCCTCTTTCAAAATTAGGGCAAAATTGTTAAACAATGTAAATGTTTTGTTTTTTTTGAGAGCAACAGAGAAAGGCCTTCTGCCCGTTCGAAGAAATTGGGTGAGCATAAAATAAATATTTTCGACGGAAGATGTGTAATTTCAGTTTAAAAATTTTTCCTTGTTTGTTTTACCTTCGGCTTTTTAACACCAACGACAATAATAGTCTAATTGAAATAAAAAACAAGTGACTTTCTAAAAATGTAAGTAAATAATACTGTTTTGAATACTGACACTTTAAATGATCCAGTCTGCTGAATTTTGGATAAAAAAATTAATTTACAATAATAAAAACAATGTTCTCGTAAAACGTAAATTCTCAAATAAAAAAATGAATAGTTAAATTGCCAATAAACAAGACCGCAGAAATAAATAATGCTCTTATACTGTGAAAACATAAATTTATTTATTTATCTGATTATATATAAATAATGTAATTAAAAACCAAAATGAAGATAATTCCTAGTGAATAATATTACAAGAATATCATCGACACATATTGGGCACTCTTGAAAAAATATCTCGTAAGCAATTGTTCCTAAATCGGGATCATCGAGAAATAAACAGTCAGGACCGCCTGAACCATTTCCAATCTGATTGCATAATATTGCGCAATATACTCGACTTAGTACTCGCGCACTGCGGCCCTTCCGAGTTGAGCGTCACAATTGTCGAAGATGAAGGATATCCCTAGTTTTTCACTTTATTTTCCCCGCATTTTTTTAGCATTGATCTATAGATGGTGCCATTTGGAAGTGTTAGATAAATGTAGTTTTTTAGTGGGTAATGAAGCATGTACCATTTATATTTACGAGCTGGTGACTCGTGCAATTCGAAAGATTCAGCTAGCAAATGTTTTTTCTTGAAACGTAGTTCAGCACGAACTGGAATATGATCAGGATCATTATCCTTAGAACTGATGGTTTGTGGATGCATTATTTTTATGTGCGAAATATAATGACTCTTAGATTCCGTTCGTACAAAAACAATATATTCTTCAACCTTTGCTTCAACCTCCTTATTGCGAGATTGCATCCATTTGGGGACGCTGAATCTGGAGTAGTTTTCGAGGAATCCCTCCAAACTGAAGCCACTCTTCAAAGTTATGAGAACGTGATTTAAATCAACATTTCGAAAGCTCATTGCATTTAATTCTGTAACAAAAAATTAAAATTTATGATGTTATTGTACTTTGGTATAACTAGAAATTCCACAATATTGAACATAGGGTTGTTGGGCGTCTGTCATTTGATGATTGTGAATTCTCTTTCGTTAAAGCTCCTTCGGCTTCAACGAACACATTCTCATCACATATCTTGTGCTTCGCATTTTATGCAGTCCAAAGTGCAAACATTTTTAGATTGAATTCAATTCTATTGTGTAAAATGTATATTATATTAATTTCTGTACCTCGGTCCGGAAGTGCTTATTCAGTTATTGCAAAATAATCAACAAATGTTATTTTTCATGATAACTTTATAATTTGCACTTTATCTTATATTAATTTTTATTCTCAGCAACCATAAAAAATGTATTGAAGATTGAAAAATTAAGAAAATGTGCAACCTATAACATTTTTTTGTTAATTAACATTTTTTTGCACCTTGCGTCGTTTAGCCAAAAAAATCAATTAATTTTTTTTCAATGTTATTTTTTACGATTTAAAAAAAAATACGCATTCTAGTTCCATCAATTTTTTTGTACCTTGCGTGGTTTTTCCGAAAATGTTTGGGTGCACAATTTTGGTCTTTTTATCTTTCTGTGTATCTTGCATAGTTTGACCAAAAAATGAAATTGATTATTTTTTTTCAATCGAAATTTATATTTCCAATTTTTGACGAAAATTCAAAAAGTTGTTCAGTTTCTGACACTTAAAGAGTGTAGCAAAGGCCAATCAAATGGTTTAATTTGTTTTAAAGAGTCGTACTCACAGACAGACAGACTGACAGACAGACATACATACATACATACATACATACATACATACATACATACATACATACATACATACATACAGACATACAGACATACAGACAGACAGACAGAATACAGACAGACATACATTTGACAAAAACTGGGGGATTGATATTTAGGGGTGCCGTAAGCCCCATGAAGTTTAAAACTTATTTCCCATAGGAAAAAAAGACATTTTTGTAAATTTTATTCAGAATAGTCAATATTAGATGAATCAAATTGAAACTCAAAATTTATCTTTACAATTAGCCATGGAATACGAATGAGATGTTACTTTTTGAATATCACCCCCATAAGTCTGTTTTATAGGGTCCCAAAAATACCCCATAAGTGAAAAAATTAGTTTTGCGAGTTTTTGGCGCTATTTATGATTTTTTGCAGTTTTTTATTGTAGATTGTTTTTAATCCATAAAATACTATTGTTTATTGGTGATCAGATGTTGACATAAATTGTTCGAACAATTTATTATTGTTTTCAGAAATTTTCTTCAAGTGAACTTAACTTCAAGTGAAACATAGACATAGAGTTAACATTTTCAAAAAAACAATAAATCTCTAGCAAAAGGCTAAGAGAATATTATTATTAACAGCAATAAATTATTTTAAAAATAATTTTTGTCAACTTGATTTATTATTATTATTTCACTCTAATTGAAAAGTAGACAAATGGTTGGAAATTTCAGAAAAAATTCCAACTTTCTAGCATTATTCGAATTGAATATTATTAATAATAACAATATATTGTTTAAAAAATCAATTTCAGACAATTATTTATCTCACTCTAATTTGAAATTGGTCAAAAAGTGGAAAATTGTTGAAATAAAGCAGTTTGCTAGCATTATTCTAAAAGAATATTATAAACAATAATAATGAATTGTTCAAACAATTAAGATTGTCCAGATCCATCAACTATGACCTTACTCTAATTCAAAATTGGACAAGAACTTAAAAAAAAAATCGAAAAAACCGCGACTTTATATCTCTATTCTAAGAGAAAATTGCTAAAAACGATATTTAATTATTTAAACAATTTATGTAAATATCTTATCAGAAGTAGCAGTATTAATTCATGTATTGAAAATAATTGGAATTAAAAAAAACGCTAGAAAATCATCATTATCTCCAAAAACTCGCAAAACCTATTTTTTCACTCATGGATTTTTTTTTCTTTGACCCTGGTGATATTTGAAAAGAAATACTTTATTTTTATTCTAGGGCTAATTGTGAAAAGAAGCTTTGAGTTTGAACTCGATTCACCGACCTTTTAAAATTAAAGGCCAAAGCATCGATAACTGTAATTTGGTGATTGTGAATTCTCTTTTGTTAAAGCACCTTTGGCTTCAACGTTGTGGTTTTTTCAAAAATGCAATTTATTTTATTCTTTGATCAGTTTTTTTACAAATGGAACCAAAATTTGTAGATCTTTTTTGAGTTCACAATTTTTGCCAATCCATCTTTTTTTGTATTTTTTATAGTTTGACCGGAAAATGGAATTTTTTATTCTGCATTATTTTTTTTTGAGATAAAAATGTGAATTTTTGATTTTTCAAGCAAATTTAAAAAACTTTCATGACAATATCGTAGGGTGTTCAAAAAGAAAAATTTTGTTTTTCATTGATTTTTTTTTCATATTGTGCGTTGTTTGGCTTGAAATTTTCATTTTTTATTTTTATTTATTTCATTTTTTTTAATTTGGTGAGTGCTTTAACTCCGGCCAGTCTTCTTCTATCTAAGAAGGTCATTGCAATTTTCTTGTTCGCCTTTTTGAGTACTATTGATAGCTATTTTTTTAAATTTTTAAATATTGAAAAAAAATGTTCTCAAAAATTTTCAAAATGTCCTCACTTTTTAAATTTTTATTCAAAATTGCTGGCTAATAAACTTATCCTTCATTTGAGAATACTTGAAGAGTATACCAAAGCCTAATCCAATAGGTTAATTCTTGTGATAATTATCATGCTAACAAAACAAAAATCTAAAAACAGACAGACTAACAGACATACAAACAGACAGACAAACAGACAGACAAACAGACAGACAAACAGACAAACAGACACACAAACAGATAGACAAACAGACAGACAAACAGACAGACAAATAGACAGACAAACAGACGGACAAACAGACAGACGAACAAACAGACAGACAAACAGACAGTCAAACATACATACAAACATACATACAGACATACAAACAGACAGAAAAACATACAGACAGACAAACAGATAGATAAACAAACAGAAATACAAACAGACATATAAACAAACAGACAGACAAACAGACAAAAAAACAGACAGACAAACAGAACAAACAGACAAACAGACAAACATACATACATACAAACAGTCATACAAACAGAACAAACATACAGACATACAAACAAACATACAAACAAACAGACAAACATACAAACATACAAACAAACAGACAAACAGACAGACGAAAAGACAGACAAACAGACAGACAAACATACATACATAGAAACAGACAGACAGACATACAGACAAACAGACAGACAGACATACAAACAAACAGACAGACAAACAGACAAACAGACAAACAAACAAGCAAACAAACAGACATACAAACAGACATACAAACAGACATACGAAAAGACAAACAGACAGACATACATAAATTTTGTGTAAACCTGTTTTTTGGGTTCAGGGGGTCTCAAAACCTGGGCATTTGAAAATTTTGACAATTTTTGACAATTTGAGAATGTAAAAATATTTATTTGCCCTCAAATAACATATCATACTTGCCTTTAATACTGATGAATCCCACCAGAGTGAAAAGTAGAATTTTAAAAATGGTCTTCATTCTTTCGAATCGACACAGTGATAGAGTACTGAAGTATTTTTTCGAAAATTTGTGTGTGATTATTGAATCGCTAAATGGGCGCTATATATACTATTTTTATGCCCTACATCTGATAACAACGCTTTTTTGTTTGTTTTTGAAAATCAGTAGAGTGGATGGAGGAAGACTGTTGATCTCATCTTTCAATATTTTCAACCTTCGGAGCGCATGCTACAAAATGTAAACTAGTTTTCCTTATCTTTCAAGTTTCCGTCTCGTCTTTGAAAATGCAAACTAGGTCAGAAAATACTAAAACACAACGAGAGGCATAACAAACTTCCACAAAAAAATTTTTTTTTTATTTATTGAATGTGTATGGGTGAAAATCGAAAAGTTTGAATTATTCGAATTTTGATTCAATTGGAAGAATATTATTTTAGATCAATATTGAATATCTTTTTTTTGATTCAGATTATTCAAAATAATTGCAAAAAATGACATTTTTTTCATATGAACCATTTACGATATTTTGTAAGTCAAAATAACAATTTGATCTATCTCTCGAGGCTTGAAATATTAAAATTAAAATTTAATTATTATTGTTTTTCATAGTAGAATTATTTAACAAAATAATTATCAAAATAAATTTTGATTTCACTGATTTATTTGCACACTTTTTTCATAATATTTTGAGAAAAGCTGACTGGGAATTAATTTTATTTTGAAGATTTCAAGGGATCTTAAAAAACTGAAAAGAATTAAATAGAATTATACCAACGGATTTTTACAGGACTTCGATAGATAAAAAAAATTACTAAAATTTTTT
Source organism: Andricus quercusramuli (assembly GCA_932178445.1). Taxonomy (NCBI): domain Eukaryota; kingdom Metazoa; phylum Arthropoda; class Insecta; order Hymenoptera; family Cynipidae; genus Andricus; species Andricus quercusramuli. The sequence goes on from CAKNXH010001230.1 coordinate 11,624, forward strand.
TATAATATTCCTATGAAATTGAAACAAAAAATTGAAATATATTTCAGAAAATTTAACTATCTGGTTGAAAATAAACTTTTTTCGGTTAAAACATGAATATTTGCATTTTGAAAACTCAATCGTTTTGAAGAAAATTCGGATTTTGGCTTCAAAATCGAGTTTAATTAAAAATTTTTCAAATTTAATTTACAAAGTATATCTGAAATTTTCAGAGGAGAATATTTTAAAATGTTTGCCGAAATTTAAAAAAACTTTTCATTGCTTCCAAAGTGCTGAAAGTTCTGTGATTTTGGTGGGGAGTTGTGGGCCATGACAAAGAATAAAAGAAAATGGCACATTCCAGTAGTTTATGTTTATTAAAGTTGCAGTAAATAAAAACTAATGATTTTAAAAAGATAAAAAAAAATTATTCTGATTCACAATGTATTCAAGTGTAATATCCGGTCCTCATGCTGGCAAATTTCAACTGCACATCACGATCGCACATGTTGCCGTGAACTGTGTTGTTCCGATTTAAAATCGTTGGCATTGTGCTCTTGCAGATAATGCAAAAGTCTTTTCAGAACAAGAGAAAAGAAGTTTCACTCAAAAAATTCAAATACGCATTAAGAACGTTTGGCCCACCACTCCCCACTAATGGTGGACCACAACTCCCCACAGCCGACATTTACGAAATTACCGAATTGCCATAGGCACAATGAATGTTTTACCGAAATTGTTTGATTGAATTTAAAGCCAATTGGTCAACGAATATTTTGCACTAACTTACCTTTGAAATATGCCAAAATACTAACTACGCTTGTTGAGACTATGAGTTGAGTTCACAAAGTTAGCTCACACAAATAGTGTCTTTTGGCAGTGGTTAAAGCATTCCGACCACCCACAACATGGCGGAGATTAAGGTGGCCCACGACTCCCCGCGGCCCACAACTCCCCAACGTCCCCTATATAAAGTATAGATAAAATAAAAAATAATGGATTGAATAATAATAACTCTTCATCAGAGGATATAATTGAATAATTGATTAAAAAACAAAATAAACACAACTGCCAGTAAATAATATTGCAATAATATAATCAAATAGTTGGATTATTGACAGTGTGCCAGTTCTCCAACCTTGAAAAATAGATAAAGCCACATGGCATCATTATATAAATTCGGTTTTTTTTTTGGAAAAGTATTAATATTCCAAATGAAACGTCTAGGCTTCAGAATTGGTCGCTTGCACGGTCGGAAGGTTCTGGCTAACAAATGTTCATTTTGGAACATTATTTCACCGTACTTCGGCTTAGCAGAGGGATTCTTAAGATCGTTAACTCCAGTGGTGTCTAGTCTGAAATTAAATGTTGTTTATTACATTATTATATTATAATTAATATTCCTGAGAATAAAACAAAAATCCAATGACCAGATTTGGACAACCACCATGAAATGTTCCTATTGTAATTTAAATAAAGAAAATAAAACATTTTGTTGGACAAAAATAAAAGAGAGAAATGAAAAATGAGAAAGCAACCAACCAAATCCCCTTCCTTCCCTTCTTTATTCTTATTATTATTACATCACAATATGAAAGCATTGCGATTCTGTCTCTTCGATACCTGAGATTTAAGTGATTTTTATTTTTCTTTTCGCTTTTTATTTCTGTCCAGAAAAGAAAAAATTTCTCAATTTTTTTTTCGAAAATGAAGGAAAGAAACACGAAAAGGCAACCAACCAAATCCCCTTCCTTCTCTTTGTTATTTATTATATTTTTAGATCAAAATATAAAAGCATTGCGATGCTGTCTCCTCGACACCTAAGATGTAAGTGCTTTAATATTTTTCTTTCCACTTTTATATTTTCGTCAGAAAAAAAAAATTATTTTCTTCCTCCTGACAAAAATAAAAGAGAGAAAAGAAAAATTTGAAGGCATCCAACCAAATCCCCTTCCTTCCCTTTTTTATTTGTATTATTAGAGCATCACAATGTAAAAGCATTGTGATGCTCTCTCTTCAATACCTGAGATCGGAGTGCATTTTCATTTTTGTTTCAATTCTTCTTTTGGAGGAAAAGAAAAAAAAAAAGAAAAATGGGAAGGTAACCCACCAAATCCCCTTCCTTCTCTTTATTATTATTATTATATCACAGTATGAAAGCATTGCGATGTTGTCTCTTTGATACCTGAGATTTAAGTGCCATCCTATTTATCTTTCCGCTTTTTTATTTTTTGTCAAAAAAAAATTCCTTTAATTTTTTTTTTGTACAGAAATAAAAGAGAAAAATACGAAGGCAAATAAGCAAATCCCCTTCCTCCTCTTTCTTATTTCTATTATGATTAAATCACAATACAAAAGCATTGCGATGCTGTCTCCTTGATAGCTGAAGATTAGTGCCTTCTTATTTTTCTTTCCGCTTTTTCATTGTTGTCAAAAAACTTTTTTTTTACAAATATGAGAAAAAATAAAAGTAAAAACGCAGCCCACCAAATCCCCTTTCTTCTCTCTTCCATTATTCTTATTATTATCATTATTATTACATCACAATCTTAAGCATTGCGATGCTGTCTCTTCGATACCTGCGATTTAAATTCCTTCTTATTTTTCTTCCCGCTTTTTTATTTTTGTCCAGGAAAAAAATGTCTTACTTATTTATTTTTTTTTTTTCAAAACTGAAGAAAAGAAAAAGGAGAAGGAAACCAAACAAATTCCTTTCTTTCTCCTTTTTATTTTTATTCCTGATAAATCAGAGTATAAAAGCATTGCGATGCTGACCCTTCGATACTTGAGATTTAAGTTCCTTCTTATTTTTTTCCCCGATTTTTCATTTTTGTCCAAATACAATTTTTTTCAGTTTTTTTTTACAGAAATAAAAGAGGGAAAAGGAAAATGAGAAGGCAACCAACCACATCCCCATCCTTCTCCTTTTTATGTATTATTATGAAAGCACAATATAAAAGCATTGTGATGCTTTCTCTTCGATACCTGAGATTCGAGTGTCGTCTTATCTTTCTTTCCGCTTTTTCATTTTTGTCCAGGAAAAAAAGTCTTATTTTTTGTTTATTTTCTGACAAAAATGGAGAAAAGAAAAATGAGAAGGCAACCAACCAAATCCCCTTCCTTTTTCTTTTCATTTTTATCATCGATAAATCAGAATATAAAAGCCTTGCGGTGCTGTCCCTTCGAAACTGGAGACTTCAGTGCCTCCTTATTTTTCTCCCCACTTTTTTATTTTTTTGAAATTTTTTTTTTTTTGTTGTTCACAAAAATTCAAGAGAGAAAATAAAAGAAGAGAAGGCAATCAACCAAATTCCCTTATTTCTCTTTTTTATTTTCATTATTGTTAAACCACATTATAAAGACATTGCGATGCTTTTTCTTCGATACCCGAGATTTAAGTGGCTTCTTATTTTTCTTTCCAATTTTGTATTTTCGTCCAAATAAATTTTTTTTCTTCCAATTTTTTTTCACAAAAATAAAAGAGAGGAAAGAAAAATGAGAAGGCAACCAACCAGGTCCCCTTCCTTCTCCTTTTTATGTATTATTATGAAAGCACAATATAAAAGCATTTTGATGTTTTCTCTTCGATACCTGAGATTTTAGTGCCTTCCCATTTCTCCTTCTGCTCTTTTATTTTTGTTCAACCAAAAATAGAAAAAACTTGGTGCTGTCTCTTCGACACCTGAGATCCAATTGCCTTCTCGTTTTTCTCTCCGCTTTCTTATTTTTGTAAAAAAAATAATATATTTTTAAATTACAATAGGAGCACTTGATGGTGGTTGTCCAAATTTGGTCGTTAGATTCTAGTTCCATTTTCAGGAATTCTATACATCAATAATAATTATCTTATTATGTTAGACGTGCCTTTGGAATAAATGAATCCCAGGAACGTGAGAAATTGTATGACAGGAATAATCTTCATTCTTTTGTGAATCGATATTTCGATATCGCACTGAATTATTTTTTTCTATTTTTTTATTTTTCTGTGAATACTGAATCACTCCTCTATATGTTCTACCTTTGTGACACACCTCTGATGACCAGGCTTTTTTTATCCATTCAAATCAGGACAGCCGAATGAGGAAGATTTTTGGTGTCTGATATGAAACTGTTCCGTATTTACTGGATTTAGAATAGAAGGCCGAAATTACCTTCAGAATTATTGAAGGCAATTGCAATATGCGTTATAGATTGCATGATAGAATTATGAAAAAAAAACTAAATTCATCCATAAATAAGGCAAAATGCTGATTCCTTTTCGGAAGCTACAAAAATTGTCCATAAGGTACAATACTACTATGAGGAACAGCGCACAGTGAAAGGAAATGCTTTTGCTTATTTAAGAGTGTTTATAGCCCTCTATTCATATCCGAGTTTCCATTTTTTTTTATTCTTCATTAGTAATTTTATTCTTCAGACTATCATCAGATGAGTCTATATTGGAGAAACCGGGAGCGCGGTGAGCCAAGGCATGCAGGAACATGAGAGTTAAGTCAGGCTAAAATATTTCACGCCATCAGCACTAGCTGAGCATCATATCAAAACGAGACATAGCATTGTATTCGACGAAACAACCGTCATTGCAGAAACGTACAGTATTTTTCCAAGTAACCATAGATGACCAATCGAAAGCTTAGAACGCCCTAATAATATCAATAGGGACTACGGATATAATATCAATCCGATTTGGCTTTTCGTCCTTCCGGATTTGAAAAAAAGATTTGATTGGCCAATCAAGTTCGACCAGTCCCCACCATGAGGTGCTCTGACCAATCACAGGCATCCAAGAAAAATCTCAACGAAAAATGTGATAGTTGATAATTATGCCAAGCAATATTTA
>CAKNXH010001230.1:16452-34034 GCA_932178445.1 Andricus quercusramuli
ATTAGTTGAAGAAGGCAAAAATAAAATCAAAACAGAAGAGAAAAAAATGCAAAGAGACTTCGAAGAAAGAAAAAAACTGTTTCAAAAACGGATGATAGGAAACGAAAGTACAGAGTTTGTCAGCATGAGAAAGAGCAGGGGTGGAATGCTATAAGATACAGACGGGACACTAGACGCTTCGAAAGACACTTTTTGAGTCTCTTTTTGGTTGAAAATGTTCATTCTTTTTGTAGAAAATTCAACTGGAAGTAATATAACCTTTTTTCAAAAATTCATATTATACAACAATTATTGATATATTTTTGAGACATATTATTGCACCACTTTTTATTAGGTAGGAATATCAATAGAGCGTAAGGAGAAAAATTGCCGATTTCAGATGTCAGAATCTTCCTTATTTGCTTCACCTTCAGATTTAATAGTTTCGATAATAATGCAAATAAAAGCCTACTTCAAATAAAAAACATCTGACATACATTTTTCAAAATCTTCGGAATAAATAATGGTTCAATATTGCTGAATAAGTTTATTTATTCATACGATCAAATATACATAATTTCTTCATTGTCGATTATAATTATATAGAATATAGGGTAAACAACAAAAAATGGATCAAATTATAATCAAATTAATTGAATAATTTATTGAAGAACAAAATAAACATAGCTTCATGCAAATAATGTTGCAACAATATAATCAAATAGTTGTACTAATCAACGCGTTTACACTTTTCCAAAACAGCTGAATAGATCTCGCCACTTGGCATCATTACATAAATCATATTTTTGGTTGGAAAAGTATTAAACTTCCAGAATAAGTGTCTGGGCGTAAAATATGGTCGCTGGTAGGATTGGAAATTTTGAGCTGATAAATGTGCATCTGTGAACCTGATTTCAGCGTACTTTGGCTTAATAGTGGAAATAATATTATGATTAAGGTATTTAGTCCTGGCAGGTGCAGCTTCAAATGTTGCTTCAAAATGTTTTCTCGATTGAAGTCTTATAAAAGCCTTCTGGGGTCCACCTGCTGCTGGTGGAGATGACATCCACGAAGGTATTATGGTATTGCGAATTTCTTCGAGTCTTCCGCTATTAGTAACGCTGGTCGACAAGAATGTAGTAACGTAATCCAAAGGAACGACCGGAAAGCAACCTGCACCTAAGTTTTCAGGAAAAGATGGACATTCAGCAATTTTTTTTTTTCAATTTTATTTTAAGGTGGTCTAAAAAAGAATTTCTTCAAAGGTACTGTCTACTATGCTGCCTCAAGAATTATTATTTTTAGATTTTCCAAAACCTTGAGTCGGAAATTTCTTTCTGTCAGTTTATTGTCCACTCAAGAGAATTTGGGTGTTTGACCTGTCTATAAATAAACAAATCTAACGAGAAGCTTCTGAAAAACTAATAATGATAGAGGACATATTTGTAATTTTTTTTTACTATCATATTATACTTGCCTTTCAAATGACTAAATCCCAGGAACTTGAGCAGTAGGAGGACATAAGTAATCTTCATTTTTAGAGAATCGACGCACTGCAATATTTTTATTTTATTTTTTGTGTGACCAGTGACTTTCGACGATTGGCTTTTATATATACTATCTTCAAGGACACTCACCTGATGGCCAGGCTTTGTGTATTCTTTGAAATATTTACAGTGGAATGAGGAAGATTTTTGTTTTCGGATCCAAAGGTGTTCCGTGTTGAATAGATTCAGAAAAGAAGGCTCTACCTTCAGAATTATTGAAGGTAATTACAATGTGCGTTGAAGATTCATCTCCCTCTCTTATCTTTATAGTTAATGTGATATATTGGACAATACTGTTTCGAAATTTAAAGCTATAAAGTCTAAGTTGACTTTCGGTTCGTGATACGAGCATGATATCTGATACCAATTCAGAAGATAAGTTTAGCTTAAAATATAACTACGATAATAACCACTACCATCTCGAGATGCTTAAAAAATTAAGGACTAGTACTACGAAGCGTATTGTTGAAAATTTAATGCATTCATGTATAATGCTGATCGAAATATAGTCTTAGATCCATCAAATTTTTGGTGATGTATAAATAAATCAAAATGCTATTATAAAATTCCAGGTGTTGTTTGTTTCAACAATGATGAACCCTGGTGTAGTGTTGCAACATCGATCAAATGACAATAAAAGGAAATAATTATATAATTCAATAAAAAGCAAAATGAGCACAGCTGTCACTGAAGAATTTCGTAACCATATAATTAATTATCTTGAGTTATAACAGCCTGATAGTTTTCCAACTTTGACGAATAGATCGTGCCACCTGGCACCATGATATAAATCGTGTTTTTTAAAGGAAAATTATGAAAGATCGTCCTAGCCCTAAAAAATGGTCGCCGGTACAATTTGAAAGATCTAGCTAACAAATGTTCATCCTCTAAATGTAGTTTAGCGTACTTTGGAATATCATTAGGATCATTAGGGTTATTATGTCCAGCAACAGAAATTACATTATCAAGTTTTGATTCAAAATGTCTTCTTGATGCTATCCGTATGAATGCCTTGTAGGAAATTCCTGACGGTGACCGAGATTTCATCCAGGTGGGTACCATGGTATTGAAGATTTCCAAGAGACTTCCTTGATTTATGGTACCGCTCCTCAACTGTACGTTAACGTGACCTTCCTGAACATCCTGAAAACCACCTGCACCTAATTTTGCAAACAAATTCAAATTCAGCAATTTTTTGTAGACGAGTGTTTTGGGGTGGTCAAAAGAAAGACTTTTTTCAAGGCATTGTCTATTAGGTGCTTCCTGAAATCCTTTATTTTAGATCAGGGTACCATGTGACCTTCAAATTTTGTTTGTGATAGAAACAAAATTTTGGGATGGATATTGAAATCCTTGAGGCTTATGTTGGGGCTAATGCAACTTAGAAAACTCACCTGAAAAAATCAATTCCAAATGCTAGCGCAAAAAATCGCAACTATCGACTAACATGATGCATAAACTCAAACCTTTGAGCCTATTCATCTGAACAAATTTGAAAGAATCATCTGAATTCAATATCGACGATAGAATTGAGAAGCTCATCAAAAAATTCATCAATACGAATTTTTGTTCAACTGATTCAGTTTCCGTTAAGGATATGGGCCTCTTGCCGGCAAGCCGAACTATGAACACATTATTTTCGCAGTACAAACTAGAGGTATACAAGGATGACTACTACGAATTTGATACAGAAGACAAATCGATACAAAAAAATGAGACCAGTGGTTTGGGCAAATGCTGGAGAATTATTGGAAACTGCACTGGATATTCGCAATCAAATTGGTAACTGGGATATCAAAATCATGGAAGATGGAGGACAAGGATTTTTCAAAATCTGTATATCTATTCTCCCAGTGAATCATTTCGAAAAATATTTCGAGAAGAAAAGGAGCATGTATTCGGATGGAGGTACTGCTGCAAAAAAAAGCAAGATATCTGGTGTCCACAGGTTGATAATGTTGTGCATCGTGTCAGAAATCAAAGAGACTTATGACAATGCTGAGCTTCTGTTCGAGCTTACAGATATCAATAGCATTCTTTCCCAGTTTTTTTTCTGATTTCAAATTATTGTTGATGGTTAATGTACAGCAGATGGCGAAATCCATGTACCCGTGCCCATATTGTCTTATCTAATTAATAGCCTTGAGGAATCTTGAGAAAGGAAAAGTTACGACACTGACGATGATACAATCTGCGTCATCGAAAAATGTGTGGTTCCCGAGCTGCACATTTCACAATGATTTATGAACCATATATTTTGCGATGGATTAGTTCCTCTGGTTGAAGGAGAGAAGGCGCTACTCTGGCCAATTGAACTGAAGTTGGTTGCAAAAACTCACCTTGGGAAAATTTGCAAGTATAATGCGTGCAGAAACTTGTTAAAGGATGCAGATCAACTAAATGACCAAGGGACTTACCAAGATGCTAGAATCCTGGCGCTAGTTCAGTTCGTTGCAGCTATAAAAGCAATGCACAAGATTCTTACATGTTGCTTTTCTACAGAAGATGTCGGACATGACTTGAAGAAGCATGTGAGTGAGCCTGCCAAAGCTTTTGAGAGCACAGAAGTGACCGAAACTTCAAAGGTCCACGTAGTCTTGACTCATCTTAAACACAGTCTTTAATTCTCGAATGGAGAAGGATTTGGCTTGTGGTCAGAACAGCCAGGTGAATCGGTCCATCGCGAATTTATGAAGCATTGGAAAAAGTATAGAATAAACATATCCTTTCAAAAAATGGAAATTTGTCAGTGAAATCAAATTTATTACTCCTTCGATTATTTGTGGTGGTTTTTAGGCTATGGATCGTCATTTTAGCGCCCCACTAAATCCACCCACGCAGTAAAATTAAATTCTACAGGGCTGGAAAAATTGAACGGATCTTTCCAGCTCCAGAGAATTCAGTTCTACTGTGTGGGCGGGTTGAGAAGGGGTGCCAAAATGACAATCCACAGCTTAAGGATCATTTTAAAAAATCATAAAAGCGATGAAATTGTGAGAGGGGAAAATATTAATTGAATCTTTCCAGCTTTAAAACATTGTGTTCTATCGCATGAGTTGGCTGTGGAGGGTTTCAAAATGGCAACCCACACAAATTGTTCCATCCCCCAAGGATAACAAGAGAAAATATTCACCGCATCTTTTCAGCAGTATGGAATCTAGTTCTACTGCTTTGGTCCCCCCCCCCCCCCCCCCCCCCCGTGTTAGAATGACAAAGGATGGTCTGCGTACCACTGCAAAAGACCAGTGTGCCTATACAAATGAATATTTGGGAATTTGTCTCCATTTCCGAACGGTAAGATGGATAAATAATCCCTGAATCATTTGTTGCGCTAGCATTGAGAATTGATTTTTTCAGGTGAGTTTTCCAGGTAACATCACCGCCTACCTTTTTCTCGGATTTATTTCAAAGTTTATGAATAAGAAATGTATACTGCAAGCTTTTAAAACAGTAGGCATGTTTCAGGACATATGTCTGAACATTTTTTTACTATGAATAATACTATTGTATCATACTTGCCTTTGAAATAGAGGAAACTCACGACGGTGAAGAGTATATTGGCAGTGATAATCTTCATTCTTTTAATTTGACTCAATAACAGAGAACTGATGTATAATTTATCGAGACTTTCGCGCGAACGGTGAATTAATGCATGTCTGCTATATATACTGTCTTTTATAATATGCTACTGATAACAAAACTTTATGTACTCTGTGAAATAAATGAAGCCAAAGAAAAAGATCCTGTATCTCAGATCTCAAAATTATCCGTATTTGCTACATTCAGAATAAAATGCCCGCAGCAATAAGAGAATTATTCAGGATTACAATATGTTTTACAGATTGCAGATTGTCATATAAATTAACAAGTAGATATTCATAAAGAATTTTATAATCAAGACTATACCTATTTTGTATTTCGTAAAACTTTTTTTGAAAATTGAATTGACATACTTTTTGAATATTTCGATATAGAAAGCCACCCGTACCAAGTACCTGCCCTCTAAAGCCGGATTTTTAAGAGAAGCGACATACATCAAACATAGTCAAAGATTGTTTTCGTATTTTTTAAGGGCATTCAAATTATGAAAATTTTGTTAAATTATTTCTATAGTGTTTATCAGAAGTTGTATTTTATAAATTTTTCATTCAATTAATTAATTCCTGTATAATAACGTAATTCGTATAAGAAAAAAGTCCTAATTAGTTGCATGATCTCAATGCTACTAATCAACAATGAAGAAAAACATTTTTTTCGATCAATTTATAAATTCTTATTTTTGAAGCGTAATATGTTGTCCTGATTTCTAATGAAAACGAAGCATTTTGTCGCGAAACCCAAGCAATTAACATTCATATTTTAATTGAACAGGCAGAAACATGGAGGCTTACATGTTTAAAAAAGGATGATAGTATAATAAAAATTTGTTTCATTGTGTCTACGATTTTTTGATATCGCGATATATTTGAGGAGTAATTAAGCAATGAGCGTGATAAATCCATTCGAGTTCAGTTTCGCAATAATTATACTAATTTAGTGCTGTGTCTTGAAGACCAACAGAGATGGAAAAAAGCAGAATGTAATTGCACGCAGAGTAAATCATTTGCGTGGAATCATTACATGCCCAATTAATGACATTATTATTTTTTGTATTTTTGATAGAGTAAGAATCGAACTTTTCAGAACAGAAACGAAGCCTGCTGGGCTGAATGTATCTGTTTAACAATTTTAAGAATGATCTTTAGGAACATATTCTCTGAAAAAGTCACCTTTTGTACTAAATGACACAAAAACGCGATTAGGATCAAACAAGGAAACTATGTTTTCTGGAAATCAGTGTCTTTGGCTAATTAGAGATAATGTCACTAAAAGATCTTGGAAGCAGCATTCCGAATCCGAACCTGCTACCGATCAGACTTTTGATAACATCATTGAATTCTTGGAAAAAAGGTAAAAAATGCTTAAAAGATTGTTCCCAGGTACCCCAGAAGAGTTTATATCGAATTCAGATAATTCGATTAATCCAGAGAGAACACAAGGTGTTCGGCCTTCGAACAAATCAAACGAAAATCGAACGACAGCCGCCTTTTCACAGAGAGGAAAATGTTACTTGTGCGAGGGTGACCATCATTTATACCGTTGCGAACAGTTTTTATCTTGGCCAGTTGGCCTTATTTAGCGATCAAAAGCCTTCGTCAACTTGCGACGATAGAACGTAGGAAATATCCAGAGGCAGCATCAGTTGTTTTCCGGGACTCTTACGTAGATGAGTTCTTGACCGGAGCCAACACTGAAGTAGAAGCAAAGAAGTTGATTCGCCAGCTGATTGGATTAATGTAGTTGGGAGGATTTGAACTACATAAATTTAGTTCAAATTCAAAAGACGTATTGGAATCGATTCCGGTTAATCAACGAGTTCATCAACATTGACATTGACAACATCACATTCATGAACATTGACGAGTTCATTGAATCAACGGTTCAATTTCATATTCATACCCACAAAACAATCAACACATTAGGCCTACACTGGCTGCCAACTACAGACGATTTCCACTTTTCTTGCTTGTGAAGTGAAATCCGCATCAACAAAGAGAGCAATATTACCAGTTATTGCTTGGCCTCATGATCCTCTTGGATTACTAGGCCCAGTTATCATCAACGCACAAATGATAATGCAGGAAACTTCAAAATTGTATCTAAATTGGGATGACTCTGTTTTTAATAAATTAAAGTGAAGATGGTCGGACTACTTGACAGACTTAGGTAACAACAATCTGGTTCAAGCTTATGGCACTTGCGTTTATTTTCAGAGTTTTGACAACCTTGGACATTCATTGACAACATTACTATGCTCAAAATCTAAGGCTGCACCAATCAAAGAAATTTCACTACCTCGAATGGAATTGTGTGGAGCATTAACATTGGCAAGATTAGTGCAACACGTGGAAAAGGCTCTAGGACTTCAATTTGAGAACACATATGCCTGGACGGAGTCCATCATTACTTTAGCATGGATACGAGGAGACGCAGGAAGATCAGCCCTTTGTATCAAATCGAGTTCTGGAGATCCAAAAACTAGTTCCAGTACAAACTTGGCATCACGTGAAGGGGTAAAACAACCCAGCAGATGTAGTATCTCGAGGTACTTCAGTTTGTAATTTGCAAGACAACAAATTGTGGTGGAATAGACCTGATTATTTGAAAGAGGAACTTCCACTGATTATATCAAAGAATGAATTCCAGGAAAACACAGATATTCAAACGGAAATTTACAGGGAAGAGAGAGGATCTACCAAGGCACACGTTCTTTCAGAGCCTACTGGAGATATTCTCTTGAAACTCACAAAGGATAAGTCTTCACTAACAAGAATTCGAAGAATTTTGGCTTACTGTCTTAGATTTATCAACAACTGCAAGATGAAAATTGCAGAATGAAACACTGCTGCTTTAACAACTGCGGAGTTACAAAAATCCTTGAATTTATTAGTGAAAAGTACACAGAAGGTTTATTCCAATGATGACGTCAAGAATCTAGAGAGCAGGAAAGAATTGGAGTCAAACAGCACACTTTCAGCATTGCCACCATTTGTAGATGAAACCGGCCTTCCCAGAATGGGCGGCAAAATACCAAGGACAGATAAGACTTTTTCCAGAAAACTCCCGATTCTTTTTCCAGCGAAAAGTAAATTAGCATTGTTAATATTTGAACAAGAGCATCTTAGATATCTGCACGTTGGGCCACAAGCTTTGCTGTCAGAAGTTCGTCTATGTTTCTGGTCATTGGATGGAAGGAATTTAGCTCAACAAGTCGTACTCAAACAAATGTATACGTTGCTTTCGCAACAAGCCACCTAGAATGAACGAACTTATGGGACAACTACCACAGGAACTAGTTCAAGCAAGTCGCCCATTTTCTGTTACTGGAGTTGTCTACGGTGGACCAATTATCACTTTAGTCAATAAGGGTCGTTGAAGAAAGACAGAAAAATATTACATCGCTCTTTTTATTTGCTCCGCTACTCAGGCAATCCCCCTAGAAGCAGTCTCTGCGTTGGCATCAGTAGCATTCATGGCAGCGTCCAAAATGTAGATAGCTTCTTTAATTTTAGAATTTCGACTATCCCTAGTGATCCAACCTCTGGACCATCAATTGTGGTATGTTTGGTGCAGCGAAAACTTTGGAGAATGCAAATTATAAAGCAAAACCAACAGCTGATCTTAAAACAAAAAAGCATTAAACATAGCATCTGGCAAGAAGTTCACCGCCAGTGTCTAACAGATAGCACGCGTACTACGGATACATCCTCACACTCTCATCGAGTAAGACCGACTGAATAATAGGCAGCACATAGTTGACAGAATGTGGGTACTATCTGACGTTAGGAGAAGTCTAGGACGGAAACAGAGATGGGTCAGAAAAAATTGACATTATTTTTCTGACTGATCTCGACTCATCCAAGACCTCCTAATTACTGTGAGCCTCCAGCCAAACCAGAGGGGGTCAAGTTTGTTTGGAGACAGGTCTAAGAAGTACAGCATCCACTGTATGAAGACACACTGAACATGAATAGCTCCAAGGAGCTATCCAGTGTCGTCCTAACACCTCAAGATTATGCCTGATCATCACTGATGAAAAGATGAAAAAAGAATAAACAGACATGAAGAACTATTTCGCTGCGGGACCAGATGGTATCAAGAGCTTCTGGTGAAAGAAGCTTCCTTCGACCCACCAGCATCTGCTACTACCAAGAATAGGCAAATTATCCGCTCTCGAAAATTACGGGCTGATAACTTGTCTAAATACGCTGTATAAGATGCAGCTATCCTAAATGATAGGACTGTTCGAACAACTGGACCTGTGTGGCGAGAGATGTAGTGACAACGTTGCTCAAGGAAAGGCGAAGCAAGGTATCGGAAGAACCTGCTTATTGATGAGTGCGTCTGCAAAGACGCAAGATCCTACTAGCGCTGCCAAATTGATGCCTCTTTGGGAAAAAAGATTTACTGTCTCATCTGGAAAACATGGTCAACTAAGGTCACCTTTCAGAGAGATGTCTTTCAGAGCGACCCCATAAACCCTCTCCTCTTCAAGTTGATACTATTAGCGTTATCTCTCGCACTTCGTGTTTCCCAATGGTACTTCTGCGACAAACTTGGATATTGAAAGCATAAGGATACTCATGTATTAGAAATAGATGTTCCTAAGATCTATAATAGGAATTTGAAACAAATGAATCTAGCTCTAAGGATTGTCGAAGACTATATTCAGGAAATTGGAATAGCGCCACACGACACCTTGGCGCTGGAGAGACCTATCCATACCTGGGCATGCTATAGCATTCCAGACGTATCATCTATAAAGCATGATCTCTGATGAAGATAAAAAGGTCTCATCTGACAGATTTGGTGTTCTGAACTGTCTTCAGGGAAGCAAGTTGCTGCAAGGAACATACTTGCCGCCTTGGTACTACTCTATTTATTTGAAGTGGTTCCATGGACAAAGGATGAGCTCAGATCCCTTGCTATCAGGTCATGAAAGGTAATGCACGTGAACAAAAGCTTGCGACTCAAGTCGTCTCTTTCTTAATGGCGAAAAAGGGTAGTGGTGGAAAATTTTCAAAACAGCGTGACCTACTTTTTTTAAAACTCCTATGCTCAAACTACATCCGTATTTACTCTAAAAATACACGATTGATTGAATCTGAAAATAAACATAAGGTTTTCAACAATGATTGCTATATTTTCGAGACATATGGTTGCGCCACTTTCTCAGATAGGAATGGAAATAGAGGACAAGAAGAAATATTGCCAATGACGGATCTCAAAATTTTCCGTGTTTGCTTCACCTTCAGGGTTTATAGTTTCAACAATAACAATAACAGCCTACTTCAAATGATAAACAAGTGACTTTCTAAAACTCTCATCCTGCTACGATTGCACCTGACCTTTCAACTAATATACATGAAAACAAATTATAAATCGAAATGAACATGCGAGAATTTTTTGATCATCGAGCGGAACTAATTAGAGCATCAGGAATTTTAACAACACATCCTATGCCAGTGCTCCTTCATGATGGGAATGCCATACTTTGTTCAAAATTTTCAGAATAAATAATGCTTCAATATGTTAAATGATAATTTTATTTATACGAGTAGATATACATGATTTCTTCATTGTTAATTATTATTATATAGAATATAAGGAAAATAACACAAAACGGATTAAATTATAATCAAAGGAATATTGCAACAATATGATCAAATAGAAGAATTAATTTGACTGCTCCAGTCTGTCAATGCTGATCGATAGATTGCGCCATTTGGCATCAGTACATAAATCATGTTTTTGGTTGGAAAATTATTTGCGGGTGGTAATCTATTTGCAATTTTAAAAGATTTAGGCTTTAGCTTTGATCGTCGGTAGGCTCGGAAAGTCTTAGCTGCTAAGCGCGCTTCTGGGAACTTGAACTTGATTTCAGCGTACTTCGGTTTATTAAAAACATGAAGATTAATATGTGCATTCCATCTCATTGATCTATCGAATGTTACTTCAAAATGTTCTCTCGAGCGATGACGTATAAAAGCCTTCTGAAACGGGAATTCCACTGGTGGAGATTGCATCGACGAGGGTGTTTCGGTTTGGGAGATTGGTATTGGTGGATATTGCATCCTCGAGGGTATTTCGGTTTGGGAGATTGGTATTGGTGGATATTGCATCCACGAGGGTATTTCGTTTTCGGAGAGTGGTCTGATTTTTCCTGCCAGAACAACGCCAGTCGTGAAGAGAACACTAACCATCTCTTCTCCAGCATCTGGAAAGCAACCTCCACCTAATTTTGCAAAAAAAATTGACATTCAGGAAGTTTTTGTACAGGATAATGAAATTGGTTTAAGAAGACTTCTCTTAAAGGCAGTGGTTTAAATGAACAATTTGAGTTGGAAGCTTTCGAAAAACTAATCATGATTGACGTTATGGATGTGCAACATTTTTAAAGAATAATAATCACAATATTAGACTTGCCTTTCAAATAAATGAAGCCCAGGAACGTGAGATGTTGGATGACAGAAACAATCTTCATTCTTCCGTTGATCGATACAATGATAGAGCAATAATGTATTATTTTTCAAAATTTTCCGGTAAAGAATGACTCTCAAAAAATGGTCGCTATATATACTACCTTTTTTGACACTCAGCTCATGGTCTTGTCGTGTTTATTCGTTAAAGTTGGGACATTCGTATACGGAAGAAGCTTGTTTTTAGGTCTGAAAGAGTTCCGCATTTACCAGATTGGGAAAGAAGGCTAATGGAACCTTCAGAATTTTTTATGGTGATTAGAATTTCCGGTAAAAACTGCATGGTAGAAAAATCGAAAACAAGTAGATTCATCTTCCTTATCTTTTAAGCTATTGTCTCTTCTGAAGAAATGCAAACGGGGATGCAAAAATGGTATCTGCCCTGACAGGCATGATCAAATTTCACTTTCTTTTCCTTTTCCTTATTTGCTTTTGCAAACAAGTAACGAATTGACAAATAGTTCAAGGGCGCCAACCCCAGGGGGAGGTCAAAAATATTTCCGGGACGCACGAGCTTCTGGGACTAAAATGATGAAAGCTTTTAAATACTAATAAGTTGCATCTTTCTCACTCCGTTCTATGAGAAAATTACTAAAAACAATAATAAATTGTTTAAACAATTGATGTGAACATCTTGTTATCAGTATGGAGTGGTCTCTCATGTGCCAAAAACAATGTTCATTGAAAAAAACACAAAAAAATCATAATTAGCGCGAAAAACTCACAAAACCCGTTTTTTCACTTATGGGGTTTCTTTGGGACCCTATAAAACACACTTATGGTGTTGATATTTAAAAAGTGAAATTTTATTCGTATTCTACGGCTAATCGTGACGAGAAATGTTGAGTTTCAACTCGAGCATTTTTGGACCACCCTACTGACAATAACTTCCCTACTCTTTTATAGAATGTGTTAATATTATAGGTCAATCGATTCGCTTCGGATCAACACATCTTTTCCGTTCTTGCTTCAACTTTGAATTATGCGAACAAAAAATTTTTCACTATAGAAACCCGATTTTTAAAATATATAAATTACCATAACTCCCCTACTTTTTAATAAAATGTAATAATATTGTAGGTCAATTGATTCATCTTCAATCAACAAAACTTTTCTATTTTTGCATCAACTTCAAATTATGGGAATGAGAAACTTTCTACTATAAAAATAGATTTTAAAAATATATAAATCACCATAAATTCCCTAATCCTTAACTAAATATATTGATATTGTAGGTCAATCGATCTGTCTCGAATCAACACGCCTTTTCTGTCCTTGCATCAACTTCAAATTATGAAAATGAGCAACTTTTTACCAAAAAAATCGATTTAAAAATTATATAAATTACGATTGCTTCCTCATTCTTCAATAAAGTGTATAAATATTATAGGTCAATCGATTCATCATATATCAACACAACTTTTCTATTGTCGCATCAGCTTTAAATTATGAGAATGAGGAAATTCACACTATACAAAAAGATTTCAAAAATATATAAAATACCATAACTTCCCTTCTTCTTAATAAGATATATTGTTACTGTAGGTCAGTCGATTCCAACAAGTCTTTTCTGTCTTCGCATCAACTTTTAATTATGAGAATGAGAAACTTTTTACTATGAAAATAGATTTTTTAGTATATAAATTACCATAATCTCCCTACTCATTGATAAAATGTATTGATATTGTAGGTCAATCGATTTGCATGGAATCAACACATCTATCTTGTTCTCGCATCAACTTTCAATTATGAGAATGAGAACATTTTTACTATAAAGAATCGTGTTTTGAAA
Source organism: Andricus quercusramuli (assembly GCA_932178445.1). Classification (NCBI taxonomy): domain Eukaryota; kingdom Metazoa; phylum Arthropoda; class Insecta; order Hymenoptera; family Cynipidae; genus Andricus; species Andricus quercusramuli. The sequence goes on from CAKNXH010001230.1 coordinate 29,850, forward strand.
TATCATGCATTACCATAGCTTCCTTACTCTTCCATAACATGTATCAATATTGTAGGTCAATCGAATTCGTCTCAAACCAAGGAATCTTCGATATCCCTGTATCAACTTTAAATTATGCTGAACAAAAAGGTTTTACTATAAAAACCCGCATTTTCAAATATCGTGCATCACCATAGCTTCCTTACTCTTTAATAAATTGTATAAATGTTATAGGTCAATCGATTCATCTTATATCAACACAACTTTTCTATTGTCGCATGAGCTTTAAATTATGAAAATAAGGAAATTTTCACTATACAAAAAGATTTCAAAAATATATAAAATACCATAACTTCACTACTTCTTAATAAGATCTATTGATATTGTAGGTCAATCGATTCCAAAACGTCTTTTCTGTCTTTGCATCAACTTTGAATTATGAGAATGAGAAAATGTTTACTACAAAAATCGATTTTTAAAATATGTAATTTACCATAACTTCCCTACTCTTTGATAAAATGTAATAATATTATAGGTCAATCGATTCGCATCGAATCAACACATCCTTCCTGTTCTTGCATCAACTTTCAGTTATGAGAATGAGAACACTTTTACTATGAAGAATCGTGTTTTCAAATATAATGCATTACCATAGCTTCCTTACTCTTCTATAACATGTATCAACATCATAGGTCAATCGATTTGTCTTGAATCAACACAACTTTTCTATATTCTCGCATCAACTTCAAGTTATGAAAATGAGCAACTTTTTGCCGTAAAAATCGATTCAAAAATTGTATAAATCACCATAGCTTCCTTATTCTTCAAAAAAATGTATAAATACTATAGGTCAATCGATTCATCTTAAATCAACACAACTTTTATATTGTTGCATCAACTTTAAATTATAGGAAAGAGAAACTTTTTACTATAAAAATAGATTTTCAAAATATATAAATTACCATAACTTCCCTAATCTTTGATGAAATGTAATGATATTGTAGGTCAATCGATTTGCATCGAATCAATACATCTATCATGTTCTTGCATCAACTTTCAATTATGAGAATGAGATCATTTTTACTATAAAGAATCGTGTTTTCAAATATCATGCATTACCATAGCTTCCTTACTCGTCTTTAACATGTATCAATGTTATAGGTCAATCGAGTCTTCATGAATCAACACAACTTTTCTATTCTCGCATCAACTTCAAGTTATGAAAATGAGCAACTTTTTACCATAAAGATCGATTCAAAAATTATATAAATTACCATAGCTTCCTTATTCTTCAATAAAATATATAAATATTATAAGTCAATCGGTTCATCTTGAATCAACACAACTTTTCTATCATCGCATCAGCTTTAAATTATGAGAATGAGGAAATTTTCACTATACAAACAGATTTCAAAAATATATCAAATACCATAACTTCCCTACTATTTAACAAAATATAATGATATTGTAGGTCAATCGATATGTCTCGAATCAACACGTCTTTTCTGCCTTTGCATCAACTTTGAATCATGAGAATGAGAAAATGTTTACTACAAAAATCGATTTCAAGAATATGTAAATTACCGTAACTTCCCTACTCTGATAAAATTGTAGGTCAATCGATTTGCATCGAATCAACATATCCTTCCTGTTCTTGCGATCAACTTTCAATTATGAGAATGAGATCATTTTTACTATAAAGAATCGTGTTTTCAAATATCATGCATTACCATAGCTTCCTTACTCTTCTTTAACATGTATCAATGTTATAGGTCAATTGAGTCTTCATAAATCAACACAAATTTTCTATTCTCGCATCAACTTCAAGTTATGAAAATGAGCCACTTTTTATCAGTAGGATCCATTCAAAAATTATATAAATTACCATAGCTTCCTTATTGTTCAATAAAATGTATGAATACTATAGGTCAATCGATTCATCTTAAATCAACACAACTTTTCTATCATCGCATCAGCTTCAAATTATGAGAATGAGGAAATTTTCACTCTACAAAAAGATTTGAGAAATATATCAAATACCATAACTTCCCTAATTCTTAATAAAATATATTGATATTGTAGGTCCATCGAGTTGTCTCGAGTCAACACATCTTTTCTGTCCTTGCATCAACATTGAATTATGAGAATGAGAAAATTTTTATCACGAAAATCGATTTTAAAAATATATGAATTACCATAATTTCCCTTCTCTTTGATAAAATGTAATAATATTGTAGGTCAATCAATTTTCATCGAATCAACACATTTTTCCTGTTCTTGCCTCAACTTTAAATTATGAGAATGAGAAAATGTTTATTATAAAAATCGATTTTAAAAATACATAAATTACCATAGTTTCCATAATATTTAACGGAATGTGATAATAGTGTAGGTCCATCGATTCGTCCATCCACACATCCACACATACTCACACACACATCCGGACAATTGCTTAGAATATTGTAATTTGATCTTCTTGGTTGAAAAATTATTTGTTTGTTCGAAAATTGATTTATTCCGTTGAAAATTAATCTATTTTGTTGAAAATTTGTCTTTTTTGGTAGAAAAATTTGATTTAAGAAGCATTTCTTTGTTTACGAAAAAATTATTTTGTTGGAAATTCATTTATTTGGTTTGAAAATTATTTTTTCACTGAACGTGTAACTTGTCCATTTTTGCTAGAAAACTTTTTTTTTTAGTTGAAAGTTCACATCTTTTGTTAAAAAATTATCTTTTTGAGCTTGAAAATTTAATTACTTTTGTATAAAATGCATTGTTTAGCCACTTAATATGAACTGTTAGGTTGAAAATTTCACCAAAAAAATTCCAATGCTGGCTGATAATTCTCGTATTCTGGTATAAATTAATCATTTGGGGTTAAAAATTAATTTTTTTAGTTGAAAATTTATTTCTTCAGTTGCAATCATGGTTGAAAATTTATCTTTTTGTTTGAAAATTTATCTATTTTGTTGAAAATTTATCTTTTTATTTGAAAATTTATCTATTTTGTTAAAAGCTTGTCTTTTTTGGTAGAAAATTCAACTTTTTAGTTGAAAATTCAACTTTTGGGTTATAAATTCCTTTTCTTGGTTGATGATTCATTATTTTAGTTGAAAATCAATTTCTCAACTTGAAAAATTTTGAAAAATTATTTTGAAGAATTCAAAAAAAAAAAAAACTTTTTAATAATTTTGGATTTGTCAGGTTTCAAGAAATTGAAAAAAAAAAATTTATAGGTTTCTAGGAAAAACTAAAAATAATTTTTTATTTTTAACAATTTATTTTGAGAGAATATTTAAAAGATTTCTAAAATTTTCAAAGAAGAATCTGGATCACTTTCAAATGATTTTTCTAATTTTGCAGAATCTAGAAAAAAGATTCCCGAAAAATTTTAATAATTTAAAAATATTAAAAAGTTTAACAATTTTTAAGGATTAAAAAAAGAATTCTCTCAAGATTCATAGAAGAATTCAAAATAATTTTTTTATTTTGATAAATAAACTTTAGGAGAAAATTGTAAAAGATTTTTAAAAATTTTTAGAAATATTTCCTTAAATTTCAAAAAAGAGTGGAAGATTTTACAGCAAAATGTTTCTATTTGGTAAGATTTAAAAAAAATTTTTAATCAAATGAAATCAAGAAATATTAAAAATATTTGAAAAGATTATAAAAGAAGTAAATTAAAATTGGAAAAAAATTACAAAGATTAAAGTTTTAAACAAGTGAATTTTTTTATAGGATTTTACAAAATATACGGAAAAATTCGAGCCTTTTTGAAATATATTTAGGACTTATAGAAGCTTACAAGAAATACAAAATATTTGAGTTTTTGGGAAAGGTTTCCAAGATTTAAAATACTTAAAATCTATTCAAAACCTCTTAAATTCTTGAAAATATTTTCAGCTGACTTGAATTTTTCTTAGGTTTTAAAAAAATTGTTGAAAATGTAAAAAAATTACCTTAAAATGTTCCAAATTTTCCTAGAAATGTAGAGAAAATTTGTTTCTTCACTTAAAACATTCTGAATTTTTTCAAACCTTCTGAAGTTTTGGTTTAAAGTCTTAAAAAAAAGCTGAATTTTTCGAAATTTTTTATAGTTAAAAATTCTTTTACAATCTTTGTCAAAATACAAGAAAATATTTTCATATGTTTAGAAATATTTTTCTATTTTCTCTTGAACTTCATTTTTCAAAATAAAAAATGCTT
>CAKNXH010001230.1:39034-146157 GCA_932178445.1 Andricus quercusramuli
TGCCTTGAGAATAAACACGGGTGTGGCACAATAGGCTTTACAGCTTGAGCACCAGGGGTTGGAACCTCACGCCCCCCCCCCCCCGCCCACATCACAACTAACTAACTAACTACTTAAACTTCAGGAAACGATGTTTTCTCTTTCAATTTTCGTTTGTTATTAAAGACGAAATAGATTTCATTTTATGACATTAGCTGACAGCTGCCGTCGACAGTTTTGTCCATAGTCATAAAAAACAACAGATTTTAAGATTTTAGTCATAATCATGCAATAATCATTCAGTTAAATACACCGTCGATCTAATCATTAGGTTTTACAACATGTGCGTTTAGCTAGCATCTCCACAACGGAACGAGAATATTTCCTTTGTGCCATAATTTTGGACCCATTCCGGGCTTTTTGTCGGAACAGCCTACACCGGAGTAGTTGGTGGAAAGGAGCGCAATACTCCTGACAAAGATTGACAACTTAGCTGACCCGAAGAATTACAAGCCAATCACTTTTCTGAACACACTGTATAAGATCTTCACAGGTATCGTAAATTATAGAATTGTTCGGAAATCGGACCTGTGTGGCAATAAATGTACGGACAACGCGGCTCAAAGGGAGGTGTATCAGGATGTCGGGAGAATATGCTCATTGATAGATGTGTCTGCCAAGATGCAGTATCCTACCAGCGCAACCTATTGATGGCCTGAATTGATTAACGGAAAGCTTTTAATTCAACCTTCCATACGCTTATCATCTGTCTGTTGAAAAGCATAAAGGTTCATCCGCAGATCGTGAGGTGCATAGAGAGATTGATGTCGCTTTGGAAAACCAGATGAACTGTCTCATCTGGAAAGCATCGTGTGAGTACTAACTACGCCAACTGTTAGAGAGGTGTCTTTCAGGGCGACACCATGAGCCCAGTTCTCTTTTGCCTCACATTGTTGCAACTATCTCTCGCACTTCGCCATTCCGAAGGGTGCTTTTGCAGAAAACCTGGAAATTAAAAGTATAAGGTCACTCATGTATTTGACATAGATGATCTTGGAAACTATGCTAAATTAAGGAGCAATGACAACTAGCTCTAAGGATTGTTGAGGAATACTCTTAGGAGTTTGGAATGGAGTTGGGGTTAGAAAAATGCGCCAGGGTTTATTTGAAGCAAGGAAAACTTAATGGCATCCCCGAAGACCCTGACCTCATCGGCAGAAGCGTTATACGACACCTTGCTGCTGTAGAGACCTATGCATTCCTGGACGTGCTACAGAGCCGCATTCAGGACGTGACATCTATAAAAGATACTCTTCGAACCAGATACAAACGTCTCATCCAACAGATTTGGTCTTCCGAACTGTCGGCGGGGAAGAAAAATATCTGCGACGAACATGGTTCCTGTCCCGGTTGTACACTATTCATTTGAAGTGACTCCATGTACGAAGGACAAGCTCAGGTCCCTTGATATCGGGACACGGAAGGTTATGCACATGGCATGCGCCTTATGTCTTCTATTCCGCGACTCTGCATCTCACGCCTTTAAGGTGGTCGTGAACAACTGAATCTTCAATGTCCTCGCAACAGTATTATTCTGGGTACGGCACATAAAGTCGCAAATGGATGAGAACCTTTCCTTAAAATGGTCAGAAAGCACGAAGAAATGGGCAAAGGAGCGTTTTTGTACAAAGCAGCGGAGGAGGCTGCTGAAACACTCGAACTTGAATTCAATATGAGGGGTGAGCAAAATGCATCAAATCGTCTTCACCTCGAGTACCCACTCCTGAAAGCCTGCGTTAAGAAAGCACAGGAGAAAAACTTTCCTAAACAACTTCTTGACAAGAGGATGCACGGCATCTTCCACAGAAATGTGGAGGATCAGTCGATGTCGTATGAGCTAACGTTTGCTTTACTTGAATCACCCAGATTGAAGTCGGGCACGGAGGGTTTCCTTTTGGCATGTCAAGATGGTGTCATTTTCACTTTAGCATACTGTCGCTTCTTACGGCATTAGCCTTTATACCGCTCTGCTAACCGCTCCTAGCGAAATAGAGTCAACTTTCGAGAATGAGAAGTACCGCATATACTGGATCTTCATATTCTCGACAATTATTTCTGTTGCGCACTCAAGGCCTGACATAGTTCTCCTTGACTTCGAGAAACGAACCATGTTCGTTATCGAATTGTCGACACCAGCGGACAAAAACATCATAGCCAAGCAGAACGAAGAGAAAGAGAGGTATTCTGTTGAGCTAATCATCCTGATCATCGGCTCTTTTGGAGATGCAAAGCTTCCACTGGTCAGTAGCTTGAAAGGCATCCCTCCGTTTCAACAAAATTCTAAGACACTTGGTGGAAAATAGACAAATTCTCTTGGTACAACCTGTATACGAGTATATCCTCACAATGATATTCCACATCTTGAGCACACTGCAGTTCATTTCTACAGGGCTAACCTGAAAATGAAGAATCGGGTTATGTTATTCTTGTATATACTCGCGGAGAGCCAAATCGGATTGGTATCATATAAATTTCCCTATTGATGTTATTCGGGTGTTTTAAGATTTCGATTTCTTCTCTATGTTTACTTGAAGAAGTATTTTATGTTTATGCGATGACGGTTGTTTTGTCGAATAAAATACTATGTCCTGCTTTGATATAATGATTAGCTTGTTCTGATTGCGTGACGTTTTTTAGCCTGACTTTACTCTCATGTACCTTCATACGTTGGTTCTCCGCGATCCCGGTTTTCTCATTATAGTCTCTGCCACAAGATCAGGGAATTTTATATACTCCCAGATCACTGAGAGGTGCCTTTTCATCTTGAGTGTTGTTTAGAAGTTGCCCTATTTTGGCAGGTGGTTAAAATACGATTCGGTTGTTTCTTTTGTTTGTTTTGTTGAGGAATCGTCCTATTGGTTTTGTGATACCTTGGATGTAGTTTAGGTTGGTTGTCATTTCTCTCTCTCTTTCTTTAGTAGGTTCTGTTGACTTTTTTTCAATCATTCCCTTTATTTTTATAACATTCCTTACTTTATTATAAACAATTGAAAAAATAATTACTTTATATTTTATCTTAAATACTATTCACAGCTTTTCTAATATCTTCTATCAGTTATTCTATTTTTGTTATTAATTTATTTTCAATTTGGTTTTCAATCAGTTTTTCAACCACAATGATTAGGCGACTTTTTTAGATAACAATATGAGTAGAATGGAAGGAGAAAGATTCTCGATCTCATCATCAAATCTCAAGAGTTTCCTTATTTGCTTCACCTTCAGAGATAACAATTCCAACAATGAGAACAATATCAGCCTACTTCAAATGAAAAACAAGTGACTTTTTAAAAATCTAGGTCGCCTATTTCTGCATCTGACGTCTCAACTAATATACATGAAAACAAATTAATCAATATGGATATTTGAAAAGTTGTCGATTTTTCTTAAAATGTCGATAATTACAGCGCTGAGAGTTTGCACAACACATCCTAGTTTCCTTCATAATGAGAATGAGAAACTTTGTTCAAAATCTTCGGAATGAGTAATGGTTTAATATTGTTATTTCATAAGATTATTTATTTATACGAATAAATATATAAAACTTCTAAATTTATAATTATTTCTATATAGAATATAAAGAAAGAAACAAAAAACGGTAATAATTATAAACAAAGTTGATCACATGATTGTAATAAAAACAAAATAAACACAGCTCCTAGTAAATAATATTGCATCTGTACAATAAAACATGTCCGAGTCGGCACAACACCATGAACATCCCAAGAGCATCTTCGGAACGTTCCTAGGACATCCGATCTTGAAAGCATCCCTAGGATGTCCAAAAGACATGTCCAAGAAGACGTCTAAGGGATGTTCCGAAGACGTCTCTAGGACATTCTTCATTTTTTTGCCCACCGGGTTCTAAAGACATCTTTTGTACTGAAATTAGACGTATTGAGAGCATCCCTAGAATGTCCGAAAGACGTCTCATGGATGTCCCATAGACGTCTCTAGGACATCTATAATGTTTTTGCCCGCTGGGGTCCATTGCGTGCATTGACAGCGCGTGTATTGACCGTGGGTGTATTGACAATGGGTATGGCTTCCATCACTGATGAGTAGATGTCGTAGTTACTCATCATGATATAAATATTGTTTTTGTCTGGATAAGTACTAATCCACATGAACTTCCGGGGCTTCAAAAATTTTCGCTTGTAAAATCTGAATTTCGTAGCTTTCCAATGTGTAGTTGAGAATTCTATTTTAGCGGTTTTTGCAATAATTGTGGGAGTATTTAGATAACGATCTTTTTGCGGACGACGTACGACATCAAATACACCTTCAAAATGATTTCCTTGTAGATCTCGTATGAAAAACTTCTGATTCGAACCTCTTGATTTTGCCGCTGACAGAGATTGCATCCACGAGGGTACTACATTTTTATCGATTTGTGTGATTCTTGATGCAATAATAATTACATTGTTCGATAACTTCACTCCCACGGTTCCAAAATTTGCATCTAATCCTGCAAGAAGAAATTTAAATTCAGCAAGTTTTGTTTGAAAAAGTATCCCAGTGGGCACAAAACGATGAATATCCCAAAAACGTTCTTGGGATGTTCTTAGGACGTCCTATGTCAGCCCGATGAACGTCTCTAAGATGTGCAAAGTACCAAAGATGGCCTAAAGACGTCTTCAAGATTTGGGACGTCATCAGGACATCTTTTTTACTGACATTAGGTGTCTTAAGAGCATCCCTAGGATGTCCAACAGACATGTCTCCAAAGACGTCTCACGGATGTCGGATAATAATTCTAATATTATAGTATACTTGCCTTCAAAATGAAAAAATCCCAGGAACGTGAGATATTGAATGACAGAAATAATCTTCATTCTTTTGTCGATCGATACAATGATAGCATCCTGAAGTAATGTTCTTCGAAATTTTTTGGTGAATAGTGTGACTCTCGAGGAATGACTGCTGTATGCTACCTTTTATGAAACTCATCTAATGACAAGAGTTTATTTATTTGTTGAAATTAGGGCAGTAGATTGAGGAAGATTGTTGTTTTCAGATCTAGAAGTGTTCCGTATCTTCTAGACTTGGGAAGGTAGTCCAGCAGAACCTTCATAATTGATGAATGTTATCACAATCATAATAGAAATTTAAGATTCTTCTCAGATATGAACCTGGTAGACCAGGTGTTTAAAACACATCATCACCAAGGCAGAAGTGTTCGGAACAGACGTTTCCGGCACCCTAACTATTTTTCTAAGGTACCGTCCTTGTAGGAAGTAAGCCTGGTAGTCCAGGTATTCAAAATTCATCTTCCCTTAGAATGTTGCGTTCAGAACAGAAGCAGGAGGCACGTTGGACCCACGGGGTTGCTTGAAATTTCAGTTGTGAGCACAACTTCCCTGAAGAAGATGTATTTTAAACACCTGGGCTACTGGGTTTAATTCTTAGAATGACAAGACCTTCGGAAACCGATCAAGGTGTTTTAGATTTCAGTTACGAACACAAATTCTCTGGGGAAGATGTATTTTAAACACCTGGATTACCGAGTTTACTTCTTAAAATGACGAGAGCTTCGAAAATCCATGAGGTTGTCTAAAATATTAGTTATGGACACAACTTTCTTGAGGAAGGTATATTTTAAACACCTGGACTACCAGGTTCATTTCTACGTCCTTGAGGAACACTCCTATTAGAAAAAATACTATAGGGTGTTTTTTTATAATCTAAGGAATTTTCAAGAATTTTAAACAATTGCAAGGAATTTCAAAAGATTTTGAAGAATTTGAAATATTTTCAGATGTTATGAATCTATATTTTAAAGATTTCAAAAGATTTCAAAAGATTTAATAAGAAATCAAAGATTTCAGAGATTTCAGAAGATTTCAGAAGAGCTCAAAGATTTCAAAACGTTTCAAAAGATTTCACAAAGATTGCGATGAATTTAAAAGATTTCGAAGATTTCAACAGATTTTGCGAAGAATTTTTCAAAATTGCACAAAGATTTCAACAATTTCTCTAATATTTTTAAAGTTAGAAAAATATTCCAGAAGATTTCAAAAGTTTCGCAAAGATTTCAGGAAGATTCCAAAAAAATTCACAAAGATTTCGACTATTTCACAAATATTTCAAAAGATTGCAAAAGATTAAACAGGAATAAAAAGGCAAAATATTCCACAAAAATTGCAAAGATTTTAAAAGATTTCAGAAGATTTCAAAGATTTTAGAAGATTTAAGAAGATTACAGAAGATTTGAAAGGTTCAAAGCATTACAGAAGATTTAAAAGAAATGAATAAGATTTCAAGAAGATTTTAATGATTGAACGAATATTTCAAAAAATTAGAAAACACTTCAAAAGATTTCAGAGGATTTCAGAGATTTCGAAATATTTCAAGAGATTTCAGAAAATTCAGAAGATTTCACAAGAGTTCGGAAATTTTAAAACATTTCAAAAGATTTCTAAGATTTTTCAACATTTCGAAGATTTCAAAGATTTCAAAAGATTTCAAAAATGTTAGGTTTCAAGAGATTTTGCAAAGAATTTTTAAAAAATACACCAAAATCTTAAACATTTCACAAATATTTCAGAAGTTTCAGAAATATTTCAGAGATCACAGAAATGTTTCAAAGATTTAAAGAATTTCAAAAGATTTAAAAGATTTCAAAACATTTCAGAACATTCCAAAGATTTTGCAAAAATTTAAAGAAGAATGTAAAAAAATGAAGGTTTGAAAGGCAAAAGATTTTAAAAGATTTCAAAAGATTTCACAAATTTTAAAAGATCTCAAAAGATTTCAAGAGATTTCAGAAATTCCAGAAATTTTCAGAAGAGTTCAAAGATTTCAAAACGTTTAAAAAAATTTCAAAGATTTTGAAGATTTCAAAAAACTTCAGGTTTCAAAAAATTTCAAAGTTCCAAAAAATTGCAAAAGATTTAGAAGATTAAAAAATATTCAAGAAGATTTCAAAGATTTCGCAAAGTTTTTCAAAAAATACAAAAAGATTTAAAGTTTAAAAAAGCGGAAGTTATCACAAAATGTTTGAAGATTTCAACAGATTTCAGAAGATTTCAAAGATCTCACAAAAATTTCTCAAATTTCATAAAAATTTGAAAGATTTTAGAAGATTTCGAAGATTTCATAAAATATTTTCATAAAAATTTAAATATTTCAGAGTATTTTAAAATATTTCAAGGCAATTCAAGAAAAATTTCAGGCTTCAAGGAATTTAGAAAAAGTTTCAAGGATTTAAAAATCTTCAGATTATTCTAAAATATTTCAAGGAGTTTTCAATGAACTTCAGTAATCCAATTGACATTCAAGGAATTTTAGAAGACTCCAAGGCATTTCCAAGAGATTTCGATAATTTGAAGGAATTCCAAAAAAGTGTAAAGGATTTGAGAGCTTCTAGAATATTTTGAAAAATGCCAAGAAATTTTCGAAAGCTTAAAGAAGTTTCAAGTGATTTTTAAAGAATTCAAGAATTTTTTTTCATTTCAATTAACTAAAAGAATTTCAAAAGATTGGAAATATTCTAGGGTATTTCTGAAAATTGCAAGATATTTTGAAGAGCTTGAAAAAATTCAAGGAATTCCAAAATAGTTTGAAGGATTTCAAATATCTTAGGGTATTTTGAAATATCCATTCCATTAAAAAAAAAAAAAACAATTTGACCTTGAAATGACCATGAAGGCCATGATCAAGATCAAAATAAAGGTCACGATTGAATTCCTCGTTGAAAGGTACTTCAAGAATGACCACCATCAGAGGAGTGGAGCGGTTTGGTGGAGTATTTCAAATGATTGGACGTGATGCAAATATGCATCATACGATATGGAACAGTTGGAACATCAACTGCAGGGGTGAGTATCTTTCAGATCACCTTTTAAGAACCGCTTTGACCATATTGATTCGCGAGAACACACCAACCTTTGTGACAACTAGATGTCACTAGGTTATTGCCCAGACCTTGAGCTTTGTTTTCATCAGCGAAGCATTCAGGGACAAACACGTTTCGTCTGAGACATCTATATCAGATTATAGACACATATCCTCTAACTGTCAACTCATGCGTCTGATCCGATTAGGGATAAAACCCCAAGAGCGAGTAACTGGAATAATTATACAAAAGATCTTGGAGAGTCATTGGAAATCATTCCTAGAAGGATAAGATCCATTGATCAGCTGACGTTTGCCATGGATGTAGTTAATGGGTTCATATGTAAATCTCACGAGGATAATTGTCCTCGTCATCTTAGAAAGGTAGGGAAAGATGCTTCTTGGTGGAGTTAGAGACTTCAGGCCTCGCGAAAGGAAACCAGAAGACCATTTAATGCGAGACCCAAGAAAACTTCAAAGAAAAACCCTACATGTCAACTTAGGGCATTGGTTTTGCCAATAGGTGACATGACAGAAACGGCTAGCGAAATGCTCGAACGCCTCATGATGGTTGACTTCCCTGGTTCTGGATCTTGGTACTTGTCAGAGGTACAGGCTGTGAGGCCATCCCGCAAGCCTCCGCTAGTGGGCACTCGGCATTGATGATTTGATTCATTGATCGAATGCATCACGTTTTCATACACAAGGATATGTAAGTGATCCTGTTATAGAGGTATTAGGAAAACATGAGGAAACTTCAGTGGAACTCATGCAAACTGCTCTCCACACTGTTGAGAACTGATGCAATGACATTAGCCTATCTGCTAACCGAGATAGAACTGAATTATTGGTTTTTGCAGGCCGCAGGAAACTACCTGACCTCGTAAACCCTAAATTCTGTGACAAGAAGGTCGACTTCTCCACATCAGCTAAGTATCTAGGAATCATCTTTGACCCTTAACTAACCTGAAAACTACATGTTGAAATGTTAGAAGAAAAAGCCGAATCACACCCTTGGGATTGCAGAGGCGCGATTGGAAAAACGTGAAGACTCAAAACCAAGGTGGCTTACTGGTTACATACAGTGATCTTCAGATCAATTAAAACTTATGCCTTATTGATCTGGGTGCCAAGATCTAGTGTGCTTAGTTCCAGGAAACAATTGCAGAGCTTGTAAAGGATCCATCGTCTGGAAATGACATTACCGGATCAATGAGCACGACCTCAACAGCGGCATTGGAGTCCATCTTAGGTATGCCACTACTACACCTGATTAGGCGGAGGGCTTCGGCGGTTGGTCATAGAGATGCCGCTTACCTTGATCTGCACGTCTGGATAGAGAGCGTATTGTCGAAGAATGGAAGTCTTTGCATGCACTCTGATAACATACTGAAAAAATATTCGTTCATCAAGCCTTTTAAGGTGATCTTCGCGAAAAGGGAGGACTGGCATGATGAACAGAGGAAAAGCAATTTATTTACGACGGAAGGACCCACCTGGTGTACAGACAGCTTTAAAATATCTCCTGGGCTTTAGAGCTGGAGTACTTGAGATGAAACTTAGTGCGGAGATTACAATCGCACCAGGCAAAGTTCTTGTTGTATTGCTCCGTCAAACAAATGGCAGATGGCATTAGGAACTAAAACTCAGTTTGTCACTGGTGCTGCATCAGCTCTTAGGATTCTTTCATGTACATGAAGTGAACTTTTGCTCGGCATTGGAATTAGCAATTAATATCAAAATAATTGGAATTGTCCTGATTTTGAACAGCAATCCGTATTTCATCACTGTTATTGGAGGTTGATGAGGCAGAAGGTTGATGTGCATGAATTTCACAGTGCGCAATCGACTCATAAAAGATGATTGGTGCTTGAGTATTTAAAATTTCCCCCTCCATGACAAATAATCAAACGTTTATAAACAAATTTACTTATGCGGGTGCAAAACATCTTGAATCTCTTCATTCTCTCCTTCTTTTTTTGGACTTCAGACCTAGACATTTTAGGAAAAGGACGCTTTGAGATGTTAATCCTTTGACTGCTCTTTGTCGACTGATTAGTTTGGGGCATTTGGCTGGTTTATTATAACAAAAGCTAATCTTCTTTCTGGAAAAGATTTTCTTAGAGAGACTTGATGTGTAGTTTAATTGTTATAACTTTTGTACAAAAATTAACCAAATGTCCTTCCTGATCGACTATACGGAGCTGTATATGATCTACTGTCTGCACAGCGACTGGTAAGTAAATGACATGAGATGGTACTTCCATTATCTTATGCGGAATCTTCAAAGATTTTTCGAATTTAAGTTAATCTGCACCAGTTAACGCCTGGTGAGGTAGCTACACTTTAAGTTTTTCGAATTGTGTCCTGCTCCTTGTTTATATGGTTTAAAATGAAGCCCTAATTCTTTCCGAAATGGCTTCAAATAAAGACCCTTTCCTGAAGAAATGGCTTTCATCGCTTGATTTTGTCGTTCACTCTCTGAAAGTTGTTGTTTTGCCGAATTTGAATCATTCACAGCTTTAGCTATTCCAGCAGCTCCAGCAGCTAACGTCCCGGCAGCACTGAGGCCCGCAACGAGTATGAGAACGGGTAATCATCCTCCTAATTAGGCAGGTACAGGTAGAATACGAGGTTTATTTATATTTTTTCTTCCATTATCCTTCATTACAGCTGCGCGTGCGCCTCTAAGTGCTGATTTGATGGTATTTTGCGCATTATTACTTGATATGATGGACTTTTTAGCTGCAGCGACAATTTTTCTGAGTGTAGTTGTCGGTTCTTTATTCTTGAGACCCATCACGAATTCATATTTCATCTTCATTGCGTTTGCTATTCTCCGAACAGCCGTCTTTTCACCTATGCTTGCGTTCTGAGCCAAGACACGTTTCCAACCTTTCCAGCTAGTTCTCCATCAGCGGAGTTTCTAGCCTCTATCTTCTCTCTATTTTGTGAGTGGGCCATATCGTGCTCTTTGCAGGCCGCTTCCAGTGGATTGATTCCTCGATCACCTCGTGCTAATCGTTTTGCTAGTTCAGTACCTAGTCCACAATTCTGATAACCAAGCAAGTGCAACTCAAACTGTAAATTGTTGATGATTCTGTTGACCAAGCCTTCCCCACGTCTTGTCGGCTTCACGGTTCGTGTACGACTGACTCTTTTGCCTCTATGAACGATCATATCTAAACAAGGGATACTTTCAGACTGGAGGGTCAACCTATATAACAGAGATATTTATAGGTTTTGCAATCAGTCTTTGTCAAGATACAGTTTGCAGCACAACCTGTGAAACTGCCTATCCAGAATTTGGATTCGCATGTTCAAAACGAGAATAAAGGAAAACGAATTGCTGCAAAACAGTGTACGAGCAATATTCTGTGGACCATCCAACTATGGAGAGATGAATGCTCTGCTGGCTCTCCTGACACATCAATATGGACTGAGATTTGAAATATTTATATCAATTTGAAATCTCTGAAACAATCAAAGTATGAATTTTTGGGAAAAGTCCTTCAATCAGCACATGGCGTTGAGCCCTATCCTTTCAACGAGCATGACGAGGTTTTAATGCCTTGTTATATTTCTTGAGAGAGTCTACTCAGCCCCCAGCATTCACCAGATGACTGACTTTTCAAAATTTCAACTTTTGCAGAATGTCGTCTCTTTGGCTTGAAAATTAAACTACTTAATTGAAACTGCATCAGTTTTTGTTCAAAGTTTGATCCTTTCCGTTTGAAGATTTGAATATTTGGTTTCAAATTTGTTTTGTCACCTTTGAAATTCACCTATTTGGTTAGAAAATCTGTTAATTTGTTTCAAATCAGGTTTTCAATCAGTTTTTCAAGAACGATGATTGCGAACTTTCATAGACACATCGTTATACGACTTTTTTAGATGACAATGTAAGTAGAATGGTAGGAAAGACATTCTTAAATTCATTGTCAAATCTCAAGTTTCCTTATTTGCTTTACCTTCAGAGATCATAAATCCAACAATGAGGACAATAACAGCCTACTTCAAATGAAAAACAAGTGACTTGATAAAAATCTAGGTCGGCTATTTCTGCATCTGACCAATCAACTAATATACTTTAAAAAATCATGAATCGGTACGGATATTTGAGAAGTTGTCAATTCTTCAAGTGTCGATGATTACAGCACTGAGAGTTTTCGCAACACATCATAGGCTAGTTTTCCTTCATATTGAGAATAAGACACTTCGTTAAAAATCTTCGAAATAAATAATGATTTAATATTTGTATTTGATAATATCATTTATTTATACGACTAAATACACAAAGATTCTAAATTCATGATTAGTGGGCACAAATCCATGAGCATCCCAAGAACGTTTTTGGAACGTTCCTAGGACGTCCTGTGTCAGCCCGATCATCGTCTTGAAGACGTCCAGTGTCCTCAAGATGTCCTGATGACATCTTCAAGACATAGCAAGTTCTCAGGACATCTTTCGTCCTGACATCAGAGTCTCAAGATCATACCTAGGATGTCCAAGAGACATGTTCCAAACGCAGTCTAAGGGATGTCCCAAAGACGTCTCTAGGACATCCTTAATTTTTTTCCCCACTGGGTAGTTGTGTATAGAATATTGTTACTGTACAATCAAACGCGTGTCCTTCGTGCATTGCTAGTGGGTGTCTGGACTTTGGATTGGGGTACCATCACTGCTGCATAGATGTTGTGGTTACTCATCATCACGTAAATCCTGTTACTTTCTGGATAAGTACTAATCCACCAGAACTTCCGGGGCTTGAAAAATTTTCGCGTGTACGACATGAACTCTTGGGTATTGAAACTTGCAGTTGAGAAATTTATTGTAGCGGTTTTTGGGGTATCTGTGGCAATATGTTGATAAGTTTCTCCATTCAGATGACGTACACCATCAAATACTCCTTCATAATGATTTCCTGATAAATCTCGTATGAAAAACCTCTGAGTCTTGCCTCGCAATTCTGCCTCTGTCCGAGATTGCATCCACGAGGGTACTACCTTCTTGTCGATTGGTGTCATGCTTGTTGCAGTAATAATCAAACCTTTCCGAAATTGCACTAACGCGGCTTGACGAGCAGCATCTAATCCTGCAAGGAAAAATTGGAATTCAGCAAGTTTCTTCTGGAAAAGTATAATAGGGTTGTTTTGAAAATTGCTTTTTTGAAGGCAGTGTCTATTAGACCAGGTTCACATGACTCAAGAATAATTTCAAGACTTTGAATGTTGTGCAATCAACAAGATTTGGATGTTCGGCCAATTTATAAATGAGCAATTCAAGCTTGAAGCTTTTTAAAAATAAGTTATGATAGAGGACACATATATGTAACATTTCTTATAAATAATAATTATAATATAATAGTAAACTTGCCTTTATAATAAAGAAATCCCAGCAGCGTGAGATATTGAATGAGAGAAATAATCTTCATTCTTTTGTGGCTCGACACAATGATAGCGCACTGAAGTATTGTTTTTCAAGATGTTCCTGTGAATAGTGACTTTCGAGAAATAACTACTATAAATACTACCTTTTATGAAACTCATCTATTGACAAGAGTTTGTTTATTCGTTGGAATTAGGACAGTCGATTGAGGAAGATTGTCGTTTTCAGATTCGAAAATATTCCGTATTTGTTAGATTTAGAAAAGTAGTCCAACAGAACCTTCAGAATTGATGAATGTCATCACAATATGTATTATAGATTGCATAGTCGAGGCAGCAAAATGAAGGTTAAGTTTAGTTTCCTCATCTTTTGAGTTTCTCTGACAAACAAGGATAAAAAATGTTATACGCCATTAGAGGCATAATAAAATTTCACCAATTCATTTCCTGTTATCTATTCAATACACAGGGTGTCACAAAAGTACCTGGATGGCTGAAAATTTCCTCAGGTGAGATATTTTCAAAAGGGGCAAGGTCATTCTTGCAGTAACTTGCAACGAGGAATTCAATGGTGAACTTAATTTTGATCTTGACCATCACTCCCAGTCATTTCAAGGTCAAATTGATTCTTGCAAATTGGAACTTCTATTTTTGATCCCGGGAACTGAGAAAGCGAAAAATTTCACGTCCAGATATGACCTTGATCAAACGAAAATCTGATTCTGGAAGGCCATGACAAGGTCAAAAAACGTAGAGCAGGATGACCCGACTCATTCGATTCTCCAGACCTGCCACTATCACAGGCATAAAGCGATTTGGTGAAGTATTGAAAATAATTGGACGTGATGCGAATGCGCATCATAAAATATGAAACAGTTGGAACATCAGCAGCTGGGTTGAGTACCTTTTCGGTCACCTTCCAGCAACAATATTAAATCGCGGAAACATACCAACCTTTATGACAACTAGATGTCCCAGGTTATTATCCTGAGCTTCTGCTTTGTTTTTATCAGCGAAGCATTTAGGGATGAACAAGTTTCGTCTGAGACCTCCATATAAGATTCTAGACATATATCTTCTTACTGTCAGCTCACTTGCCTGACCCGATTAGGGATAAAAACCCAAGAGCGAATAACTGAAATAAATTTAAGAAAGATCCTGGAGAGTCATTAAAAATCATTCCTAGAAGGATAAGATCAATTGATCAGCTTGCATTTGCTGTGGATGTCGTTAATGGCTTCATATGTAAATCTCACGAGGATGATTGTCCTCATCATATTAGGAAGCTAGAGAAGGATGCTTTTAGGTGGAGTTATAGACTTCAGGCAATGAAGAAGGAAACTAGAAGATCATTCAATAGAGTGCGGAAATCTAGAATCTGGGTTTCCTTTAAGGTTAGTGTAGCAAGATATTCCAACGAAATGCAATCGGCTTAAATAAACTCATGAATAAGGCATTGTTGGGGCATTATAAATGTACCTGATACTGCGAAACCTAAGCGAACTTCAAAGAAAAGTCCTATATGTCAACTGAGGGCATTGGCTTTGCCAATAGGTTACATGACCGAAATGGCTAGCGAAATACTCAAACACCTCATGATGGTCGACTTCCTTGGTTCTGAATCTGGATACTTGTCAGAGGGAAGGGCTGTTAGCCCATCCTCCTTCAATGGCATAGAACATAGGGCCAATTAAGATGACCGAAGAGTGGCAACCTGGATAGTAACACAATAAAAAATAAGATGGGTCTGTCGGCGTTTCGACCCAATCAAGGCCACTGGGGAAGGTTTTTTCCTCCGCTTGTGGGAACTCGTCATTGGTGATTTGATTCGTAGGTTGAATGCATCAAGATTTTGTACACAGTGATATGCAAGTGACCCTATTATAGAGGTAACAGGGAAACATGAGGAAACTTTAGTGTAACTCATGCAAACTGCTCTCCACATTGTTGAGAACTGGTGCAATGACATTAGCCTATGGTGCAATGGCGTAGCCTATCTGCTAACCGAGATGAAACTGAATTGTTGGTTTTTGCGGGCCGCAGGAAACTACCTGACCTTGCAGACCCTGAATTCTGTGGTAAGGAAGTCGACTTCTCCACGTCAGCTAAGTATCTAGGATGCATCTTTGACCCTTAGCTAACGTGAAAACTACATGTTGAAACGTCAGAAGAAAATTCCGAAGCAGCCCCTTCGGATTGCAGAGGCGCAATTCAAAAAACCTGAAGATTCAAAATGAACGTGGCTTACTGGTTATATACACAGATCTTCGGATCAATTACAACTTATGCCTTATTGATCTGGGTGCCAAAAACCAGTTTGTACAGTGCTAGGAAACAGCTAAAGCGCCTGCAAAGCGTCCTTTGTCTGGAAATCACTGGATCAATGAGCAAAACTTCAACAATGGCATTGGACTGGCATGATGAACAGAGGAAAAGCAATTTCTTGAAGATGGAAGGACCCGCCTGGTATACAAACGGCTCTAAAATATCTCCTTGGCTTTAGAGCTGGAATACGTGGGATGAAACCTAATGCAAAGTTAGCAATCGCACTAGGCAAATTTCTTGTCGTATTCTAAACTGAAATCGTGGCTATCAAGACATGCCTAGAGGAGATTCATGAACGTGGGTTTGTTAAGCACCATATTGACAGATGCTGCGATAGTCTAGCTACCTCGGGAGCTCCTAATTTGAAAGAGTTTACATCCAGACCTGTTAGATGTTGCCTTCAAAAGCTTCTGGGAATGTCGGTAAAAACTGGGTCAACTTAATCTGGATTCCTGGACGTGAGAACATCGAAGGTAACGAAAAAGCAAATATGCTCACGTTGGAGTGCGGATTTCTTGAGGAGGAAGAAGATCACATTATCTGGGACTGTGATGTACCACTGAGCCTCAGAGTGAAGTATTTCGAAAATCATTAATTTGTCAGGTTTCCAATGACAATGACTGCGAGATTCTAGAGACAAATCGTAACGCAGCTTTTTCAGATGGAGATATAAATAGAGTTGAAAGAGAAAAATTGTTGATCTCATTCTCAAATCTCCAAATTTTCCTTATTTGCTTCACCTTCAAAGTTCAAAGAATAATGACAATGACAGCCTACTTTGAATGAAAAAAAAAATTACAAATTGATATGGATATTTGAGAAGTTGTCAATTTTTCTTCAAGTGTCATTAATTGAAGCGCTGAGATTTACACAATACATCCTATGATCCTTTCTATTCATCATAGGAATGCCGTACTTTTTTTAAAATCCTCGGAATGAATAATGCTTCAATATTTTGAAATCATAAGTTCATTTATTTATACGATTAAATGTACATAATTGATTGATTGTTGATTAATAGTATAAAGAATGTATGAACATTAGCAGGAAACTAAATTGATTATGAACAAAGAATTTGAGTAAATAATTGAAATACAAACAAAATAAACACAATTTTTAGCAAATAATATTGCAACAGTACAATCAAACATGAGGATGGTGTGCAATGTTAGCAGGTAAACCATAAGTATAACTACCGGGCGTACCGAGAACGGTTCCATCTAAAAAGGGTCCATGACCAGTGGGTAGACCCTGAGCGGGTACATGGGCAAAGGGTTCATTAGCGGGTACATGGCTGTCGAATTCGATCATTGACGTATGGATGTCGCCAGTCATCATCATTATATAAATCCTCTCTAATTTTGGTGTCCACATTCCTATCCCCGCAGCCCTTCTTAGAGCCGCTTTTGGCCGACTGTCTTTTTGGAAATAAGTAGCTACCCAATTCTCAGTTGCGAATCTTATTTTCACATGCTTTGGAGTGGACCTGGAATTAGGTTGTCCATGAGCTTCATTGGGGTTACGTACACTAACAAGCGTTCCTTCAAAATATTGTCCAAATTCGTCATTTATGAAAACCCTCACGGTGGTGATTGCCTCTGGCGGTGGCCGAGATAGCATCCACCCAGGCACTGTGCGATGTTCTGCGGTTCCGGGCATCATTTCGAAAGCTCCTACCATCATCTTGTTATCTTTTAATGTCATAGATAAGAAGTTAGCAGCTGCATCTGATTCTGTTAAAAAAAATGGAAATTTAGCCACTGTTTTTGTAGGCACCTTGATACTTGCATGCATTTCGGAATAATTGACACCCCAGTTGGCAAAACAATCAAGGATGTCCTAGAGACAGCTTTGGCACAACGCTAAGACGTATTTTGGAACATGTTTTTTGCACATCCTAGGTATGCTCTTAAGACCTATAATGTCAGGACGAAAGATGTCCTGAGAACGTCCAATGTCTTTCAGACGTCATCAGGACATCTTGAGGACATCAGACGTCTTGATTGGGCTGACATAGGACGTCATAGGAACGTCCCAAAAACGTTCCTAGTATGTTCATGGATTTGTGCCAACTGGGACTTAGTTTCAACGACTTCCCGTGGGACACTCTGTATTATACTTGCCTTTGAAGTAAAGGAATCCCAGGAATGCGAGATGTTGAAAGAGAGAAATAATCTTCATTTTCTTATGAATTGACACAATGACAGAGCAGTGAAATATTATTTTTAAAAATTTTACTGTGAATAGTGACTCTGAAAGAATGACTGCAGTCTGATGACCAGACTTTTGTTATTCGTTGAAATTAGGACAGTGGAATAAGGAAGATTGTGGTTTCCGGATCTGAAAATGTTCCGTATTTGCTGGATTTAGAAAAGTAGTCCAGAGTAGTATTATACATAGTGGTCGAGACAGCGCAAACAACAATTAAATTTAGCTTCCTCATCTTTCAAGTTCGTCTCCCAAACCAGGAAAAAAAAATTAATGTCATGAGAAGTTTATATAAATATAAGGAAGTGATATTTTTTGGTGGGGGGGGGGGGGGTGATTTTCCAAAGAAGCCTAGAATAGGTTTTTTTGTTGGAAGTCAATTTTTAACTGATAATATAAATATTATATTCTTAGCTAAAAAATTTATCTCTTTTTGTTGAAAATTCAACTATTCACAGAAAACAATCAAATAAAACCGAATTTCCAACAAAATAGTTAAATTTTCAAACAAATTATTTCAACCGAAATTAAGAATCTTCAATCAGAAAAATGAATAGTTCAATTTTCAACCAAATAGTTGAATCTTCAACTAAAAAAGATGAATTTTCATCCAAATAATAGTTGAATTTTTAACTGAAAAAGCTAGATTTTCAACCGAAAATGAAATACTCACAATTTCAATAAAAAAATAAATCTTTTGCAAAAAATAGAATATTCAACAAAATAGTGAAATTAGTGATCAAGCAATGAATTTTCAAATGAAAATAAACTTACAATCAAAAATTTATTAGTTACATTTTCAGTTAAAAAAGTTAATTTCCAACCAATGAAACCGAAATTTCAAAAAAAAAAAGTTAAATTTTCAGAAAAATTATTTCAACCGAAATCAAGAATCTTCAAACAGAAATACTTGCAATTTCAATAAAAAAAAAATCTTTTACAAAAAATAGAGTCTTCAGCAAAATTGTCAAATTGGTAATCAAGCAATGAATTTTCAACTAAAATGAAGAATCTTTAACTGAAATACTTGAATTTTCAATTGAAAAAAAAAAATTTCACATAAAAAAAACATATTTTTAACTATATGGTTGAATTTTCAAGCAAAGAAATAACGGTTGAAAAGTCATACTTTTTGGTGGAAAATTCTGCTGTTTTGTTGAAAATTTAACTATTTTGTAAAAAATGTACTTTTTGGTTAAATTAAATATTTTCGTATTGAAAAGGGAGCTGAAATCTTTTGTGGATGAAAATTCAACTATTTAAAAAAAAAAAAATTTTTAATAAAAATTGTATTTGTTTTTAGAGAAATTTCGTCTTTCTTGGATGAAATTGCAACTGTTTGGTTGAAAATAAAACTACTTTGTTAAAAAGTCATACTTTTGGTTGAAAATTCTGTTTTGTTGAAAATTTAACTATTTCTCAAAAAACATTTGTTTTGTTTAAAATTCATATTTTGGTCTTAAGAATGAACTGAAAGCTTTTCTGGATGAACGTTCAACTTTAAAAAAAAATTTCTCCTTCTTTCATTAAAAATTCAACTATTTGGTAAAAAATTCAACTATTTCGTTAAAAATTCATCCCTTTTTGTTAAGAAAATTTGTCTTTTCGGATGAAAAATTAAAATTTTGTTTGCAGAAACTTATTTTTTGTTGAAAAATTCATATTTTTATCGGGAAAAGTCAACTGAAATCTTTTTTAACAAAAAATTCAGAAAAAAATATTTTTCTTATATTTTTAATTTACAAATTCATCCGCTCTGGTAAAAATGTCTTTTTTTTATGAAAATGCAACCTTTTGGTAACAAATTATTCTTCTTTGCTTGAGTATTCAACTATTTTATTTGAAAGATTTGTTTAAAATTAATTGTTCAACTGGAAATGTAACTTTTCAAATTTTCTGAGATTTATCTTTTTTAGTTGCAAGTTCTCCTTTTTTGGTAAAAAAAAATAGTTTTCTTGGTTTGAAATTTCATTTTTGAGCAAAATTGCATTAGTTTCGTGGAAAATAATTTTTTGCTAAAGTCATGTTTTTTGTTTGAGGGTTTGTTTCTTCCTTGACTCGAAAATCTTTCCTAGTTGAAAATTCAACTCTGTTGTTAAAAATTCTTAATTTCCATCCAATTTGACTATTTTTTATTTGAAATCAAAATCTTTTTCTGTTTGGAATATTAGTTATTATAATTTTTCTTCAATACTGCAATTATTCATTTATGAAAACCTTCACGGTGGTGATTGCCTGTGGCTGTGGCCGAAGTATCATTCACCTGGCACTGTGCGATGTTCTGTCGTTTCGAGCATTATTTCAAAAGCTTGCAGGATCAACCTGTTATTTTTTGATGTTAAAGATGCTGATGACGTCAACATTAACAAATAACAGGTTGATCCTGGGGGCTTTTGAAATAATTCCTGAAACCACCGAACATCGCACAGTGCCCGCTGTTTTTAAGATAGGTTAAAAAATGCAGAGAAGAAAGAAATATTGCTGATCTCATTGTCAAATCTTAAAATTTCCGTATTTGTTTTACCTTCAGAGTTAATACTTCTAGCACTTATGACAATAACAGCCTACTTTGAATGAAAAACAAATGACATTCTGGAAATCTTTTTCTTTGAATGTCAATAATTGAAGCTAGTTCTTCTTCATAATAGGAATGCCATACTTTGTTCAGATTCTTCGTAATGAATAACTCTCCAATATTTTCAAATGATAAGTTTTATTCATACAATTGAATACACATAACTTTTTATTGTTGATTAGTATCCTAGTGGGGACAAAACCATGAACATCCCAAGAACGTTTTTGGGACGTTTCTAAGACATCCTATGTCAGCCCAATCAACTTCTCGAAGACATCTTAAGAGCATCCCTAGGATGTCCAAAAGACATGTTCCAAAAGACGTCTAAGGAATGTCCCCAAGGCGTCTCTAGGACATCCTTAATTTTTTTCCCCACTAGGTAGTATATATGATATAGGGATAGTAACAAAAAACTGAATTAATCATAAACAAAGGAATTAGGTGAATAATTAAAATAGAAACAAAATGAACATAGCTTCCGGCAAATAATATTGCAATAGTACAATCAAAAATGTCCATGATGGTTAGGGGGGTACACGATAGGGGGATTATCGTGAAAGATCGCGGGTCTACCGTCAGCGATTTGATAGGGAACGCCATGTTCATTGAAATGATACGGAGCGACGTAACCGTCAACTCTCATATTGTCAAAGGGTTCACCTTCAAGTACTTCTTCTCCGAATGTCAATGTTGATGAATAGATTTCGCCATTCAGCATCATTATATAAGCCATGTTTCTGGGTGGAATCGGTGGAACAGGATTTCTCTGCATCCTTCTTCTCAAATTAAGTTTTGGTCGATGATGAGGTTGGAAATGATTAGCTAGCCAATTTGCCTCCTTGAATCTTATTTTAGCCTCCATTGGAGTAACTGCGGGATCAGTTTGATCATGAGCTCCATTTCTGTTATATACACCGGGAATTTGTCCTTCATAATGTGTTCCCGAATCATCAGTTATAAAAACCTTCATGGGCATGAGTGAGTTTGGCGGATGATACATCCAACCGGGCACAGTGGTTCCGTGCAATCTTTCGAAAGATCCACGCTTGGGGAAGTAGTTCGTTAATAGCAGACCTATCTTGTTATATTCTATGTTATCTTCTGCGTCTAATTCTGTAAGAAAGAGTTGAAATTTAGAAAGTTTTTTCTATAATAGGACAGTCTGAAAAAAGGCTTCTTTGAAAGCAGTATCAGGGGCCTTTACAGGGAAGGGGAGAGCTTCGAAAGTAATTCGAAGAGTAAGATAATAAATAAAGAGGGGGAGATTCTAAGGGACTGGATGGAGGATAGAGGGTGGGCAGTGGCGAATGGTATCGCAAATGGGGATGAAGAGGGAGAACACACATATGTAAGTAAGGTGGGGATATCGGTGATATATGTGGTAATGAATATGCAAGGATAGGAGACGGAAAAATTCGCAGTAGAGGGGAGGGTGGAATCAGACCATCAGCCATTAGGTCTGTGGATAAGAGGTGAGGATGGCGGAAGACAAGACGGTGAAGAAGTCTCGATAGGGGAGAGGGTGACCTGGACAAGGGAGGCGATAGAGGAGTATCAGGAGCAGCTAGGAAATGTACGCTTTGGAGGGGAGTCGGTGGAAGAGATATGGGAGGATCTGAAAGAGAAGGTGGAAGGGTGTGTGCAAAAGAAGGTATTTCGAAAGAAGAAAGGAATGGTGAAGCCGTGGTGGGATAGGGAATGTAAGAAGATGAAAAGGAAGGTGGAAAGGAAGTACAAGAAGTGGAAAAAGGGTAATGCGAGAAGGGAGGAGTACGTAGAAACGAGGAAGGGGTTTAGATTCATGTGTAAGAAGGAAGAACAGGAAAAGCAGAAAGATCTGGAAGAGGAGTTAGCAAATGCTAAGAGGGGGACGTCTGGAAGATAATAGATAGGTACACATCGTAAAACATTTTATCACTGCACTCAAAGAGAATTTGGATGTTTGGCCAATTAATAAATGAACGATTCAAACTGGGAGCTTTCTAAAAACTTGTTATGCTAGAGGGCGTATATGTAACATTTTTCATAAATAATAATTATAATAACATAGTAAACTTGCCTTTAAAATAAAGAAATATCAAGAACGTGAGATGTTGAATTAGAGAAATAATCTTCATTCTCTTGTGAATCGACACAAAGTGAAAGCACTGAAGCGTTTTTCAAGATTTTCCTGTGTATAGTGACTCTCGAGAAATAAACTAAATTTGATGAAACTCATCTAACGAATGGATTTTGTTTATTCATTGAATTTAGGGCACTCGAATGTGGAAAATTGTTCTTTGCAGATCCAAGAATGTTCCGTATTTGCCAGATTTCATGGTTACGGCGGCGAAGACGAAAATTAAATTCAGCTTCCTTATCTTATAAGCGGCTTTCACAAACAAGAATAAGGAAACTCAACAAGCTTGTTTTTAAAAAAATAAATATATTTTACCACTGTGCCAATTCGATTCTTTTAATGATGTTGCCGCAATAAATTTTGAATAAGCTTCAGCTAAGAACGTTAGCCTCCTTCATTCGTTTATTTACAGAATCTTCACCTAAAATATAAGGAAGTGTGATTTGATATTAAAATTTCTCGAAAAATCGGGATATAATACTTGAGTTGCCAAATTTACACACATAATTATGAATTTTAATTTCAGTTGGGTAAGATTTATTACCAAAAAATGACAAATTTTCAACAAAATAAACCAATTTGCAAACAAAATATAACATAGATTTTCAACCAAAAAGTTAAATTTCTTACTGAAGACGATAAGCTTCCATCCAAAAATGGAATAGTTAAATTTTCAGTTAAAAAATGGATTTTCGTAGAAAAAAAAAGAATTTAAAAAAAAATAGTTAGGTCATCAACCAACGTAAAAAATTTGAAGAAAAGTTATTCGATTTTCAATCAAGTAGTTGAATTTTCAATCCGGAAGATTTTTAATTTCTACCTAAAAAGATGAATTTACTGGAAAAAATATGAATTTTCAACCAAAACTGGAATAGTTAAATTTTCCGGAAAAAAAATTTTAATGCAAAAAAATTATTTTTGACAGAATAGTTCAATTTTGAACGAATAAAATTAGTTTTTAACACAGTAGTTCTACCTTCAACCAAAAGGTAGAATTTTAAACCAAAAAAGGTGAATTTTTAATTAAAAATTTAATTGTTTGATTTTCGACTAAAAACGATCAATTTCCAACCTGAAATGGAATAGTTGAATTTTCAAATAAAAAAATTAATTTTCATACAAAAATAAAGTTTTTTCAACAACAGAATTCAATTTTCAGCCAATAAGATGATTATTTCTGCCAGAAACATTGAATATCTATGAAAAAAAATGTCGATAAAAATTTAAGGTGAATTTTTAGTTAAAAAAATTGATTTTTATAGAAAGAATAATTTTCGAAAAAAAATTAATTTTCAATAAGAACAAATTTTCTACCAAAAAAGAATAATCTTTAAAAAAATCAAAGAATTCAGAGATTTTCAAAATTATATCGTCAATTTTCAATTAGAAACATTAAAAATTGGAAAATTACATTTTTTTGGACTAAAAAAATAAGATTTATAATTGATCAATATAATTCATGAATCAAGAATTGATTATACTTCCGAAAATCGTTTTAGGGGGGGGGGGGGGAATTGAGAAGGACTTTTTTTTTCAATTGAAAATTTAAGAATTCCAGTTGAAGATTTTTCATCTGAGTTGAAAATGTTAGTATTTCATTTTTCATTGAAAATTTTTCTTTTTTAGTTAAAAATTTAACTACTTGGTTGAAATTCGAACTACTTTGTTAAAAGTTCATTATTCTGAACGAAGATTCTTGATATCAGTTAAAAATAATTTGGTTGAATGTTTCACAATTTTTTTGAACATTCAATTGTTATGTTGAGAATTCGTCTTTTTGAATTGAAAATTCTAATATTTTGCTCAAGTAATTGAACTATATTTTTGAAGATCTTTTTTTTTTCCTGGGTTACAAATTTGACTATTTTGTTGAATATTCTATTTTCTTTGTAAAAGAATAACTTTTTAATCAGAAATGTAAGTATTTCATTTTATGGTTGAAACTTAAGTTTGCTAAACGAAAATTTATCTTATAAATTTTCAATTGCAATTTGATGTTTTTCATTTTAAAATTCAACTAGTTGAATAATTCATCTATTTCGTTAAAAATGTAACGTTTCTTGTACAAAATTAATCCTCTTGGTTAAAAATTCAACAGCTTGGATGAAATGGTATCTTTTTAGATGAAAATGCAACTGCTTAGTTAAAAATCGAAAATTAAAAAAAATTGAAAAATTAAAATTGAAATTAAAAAAAAATTAAGTGAACTAAATAAGTTTTCTGTTAAATATCGCTTCGGTTCTATAAAAAACCCTTTCCTTCAGCAGCTCTAAAAAGAAGGAGCATACAAGATGAAGAAAATCGGTACAATTTATCCAGTCCACTCTCTTCTACTTTTATTCTTTTATGGACTTGAATCAGTTTTGAAACAAGGTCCTTCAATACGGATTGAAATAAGTAACTTTGTCGTGACGCATTTCTTGCCGTTTCACTTTTTAGTCACTTCAGTGTGTTAAGTGAGACTCAGTTGCGTCATATGGTGTAACTGTGTTGTGACGCATTTTTTGTCATTGCATTTTTTCGTCACTTAAATGTGATAAGTGAGACGCAGTTGCGTCATATGGTGTAACTGTGTCGTGACGCATTTTTTGTCATTGCATTTTTTCGTCACTGGAATGTGATAAGTGAGACGCAGTTGCGTCATATGGTGTAACTGTGTTGTGACGCGTTTTTTGTCATTGCATTTTTTCGTCACTTGAATGTGATAAGTGAGACGCAATTGCATCATATGGTGTAACTTGGTTGTGATGCATTTTTTGTGATTGCATTTTTTGGTCACTTGAGTGTGATAAGTGAGACGCAGTTGCGTCATATGGTGTAACTTGGTTGTGACGCATTTTTTTGTTGCGTTTTTTCGTCACTTGATGCAAAGGAGAATCCTTCTCCTTAGTACTTCGGATCAAGATTGGAATAATTTTAAGTCTTTTGGGTACAAATATCGAAGATGCAGTGCCTTTTTGAAGGCAAATTCTCTACAGAAGGACTCTAATAAAGATGGAAATTAAGATGTCTATGTTTCCAAACGATTTGAAGAAGTGGAGCAGGCCTACGACGACTGAATGGATTATATTTTGGGATTACTTTCCGGAAGTTTGGATATCCAGCAGCTTAAAACGCAGTCCATCAGAACTTTGTGATACAAAGAAAACAGCCTCATCAGATTCCTAACGTCTTGAAAAAATATTTGAGCAAACCCGTTTGATTGGAAAAGATTATGCTAACTTCATGTCAAATTATAGCTGTAAAGGTGACATATCTGAAGTCTTATCAGAAGTTGATCAATCTTTCCGTGTAATTATTCCTCATCACCTAGTTATGAGGGAACAAAGTAGTACTACCAAATCACGAGTTATTTTTAACGCGTCTAGGGTTACTCTTGCGAATAAATTGCTTGACGATTTTTTGTATATTGGACAACAGTTGCAAAATAATTAAATCGCAATTATTTTGCAATGACGTTTATTTCAGTATGTGTTAGCTGCTGATATTAAACAAATGTTTCAAAAAATTCTCGTAGCGCCTGAAAATCGTAAATATCAATATATTTTTATGCGAGAAAACCCATAGATAAATTGAAATTTTCTGAAACGAACACCGTGATGAACTGAATGGCTAGTTCGTGATTTGACTAGTAATTCTCAAAATTTGTTAAGCGTTCTTAAAACAACAGATCATAGTTTTGCTCTTGAGTTTCCCTTTGAAGGAAACTTATTTGATCCTTTCATGAGATTCTTACCTATTATCATTACTGCAAAAACATTGCTTTAATCTTTATGGCTCATCGAAGTATCATGGGATGATGAGCTACCTTCTGACATAGTTAATAAATGGAATCAATTAAATGAGGAATTACCTCTAGTTCGAAAAGTACTGATACCTCGTTTGGTATTTCTTTGACATGTGTTCCAAAGTTTGCGATTATTCACCATTCTTATTTATTGTCAGATTGATTCAGAAATGTCTCTTAGATAGCTTCAAAGAAACCGTCTACTTGGTCAGTATTTATTGATTATAGAGTTTCGAAAATTCAAACCTCTATTCTTGATGCTCAGTGGCTTTATGTCCAGTAGAAAGATAATCCTGCAGATACTGCGTCTCGCGGTATTTCAGTTTCCTTATTGATCAGCAATAACTTCTGGCGAAAGGGGCTCAACTGGCTCTCAGCAAATCGCGACTCTTAGCCAAAAATTAAATTCAAACTCGAGAATACGTAACCGCAAATGTGTGACGTTTCATCCGATTCATAAAGGATAATGATAGAATAAATGTGCCTTTATCTGGTTATGAGATCAATCAAGCTTCCAATCTTTGGATTTGTTATGCTCAAAAAGAAGCTCCTCCTAGTGAGCTTACTTGCCTAAAAAGGCAAGTAACGATGTCTCATTTTTCTCTCTTGGAAACATTGAATCCTATTCTAGATGAGGCTGGAATTCTTAGACTCGATGGAAGGTAAGAACATTCAACGTTACCTATTGAAACTAAATTTTTGGCCATACTGCCAAAGCATCATGTTCCCACCTTGATTGTAGAATAACTGTATGAAAAATCGATACATGCAGGGACCCATCTAACTTTAGGTGTTTTGCGCGAAGATTTTTGGATTATAGGCGCAAGAAACCGGGTAAAACATAAAATACACAATTGTATCAACTGTATTCACAATAAAGCCAAAACTGTTACTCAGTTTATGGCAAATCTTCCGATAGCTCGTTGCTCACGTTCAAGACCTGCCTCACACACCAGATTAGATTATGCGGGACCTTCTTTTTTTAACAAGTTCAGGACCGGCTTGAAAGAGCACAGAATAAAAACTTCCGAGAACAGCTCCTCGACAAGAGGATGCACGACATCTTCCACAGGAATGTAGAAGATCAGCCGATTTTGTATGAGCTAATGTAAATCACCCGGATTGAATTTGGGCACGGAGGGTTTTGTTTTGGCATTTCGAGATGATGTAATTTCCAATCTAGCACACCATTGCCACATTTTAAGCCCAGACATTTCCAAAGTTAGCTGCAGAGCGTGTCGTGCACATCCGAGCATCCAGGACAAACACCATCTAGTTGTACAACTCATGCGGGAACGACTTCCATCGATATGGACATCCAAAAAGTTGTCAATTTTCCTTTGAGTATCAATTATTTAAGGGTTGGTATTTTCCACAACGTATCATATGCTGCCCAGTGAGGGAAAAAATTGAGTATGTCCTAGAGACGTCTTCGTGACATCACTGTGACTCCTTTTGGAACATGTCTCTTAGAGATCCTTGGGATGCTCGTAAGACGTCTAATGTCAGTACGAATGATGTACTGAGAACGTTCTCTGTCATTGGGACATCATTAGCACATTGGAAGTCTTAGAGGCGTTGATTGGACTGACATTAGACGTCTTAGGAACGTCCCAAGGACGTTCTAAGGATGTTCATGGTCTTGTACCCACTGCATCGTTCTTCTCTATAATGGGAATGCAATGCTTTGTTCAAAAATTTTTGAAATAAATAATGCTTCAATATTTTTAAGCGATAAGTGTATTTATTAATACGATTGAATGTGTATAATTTTCGATTGTTTATATTTGATAGAATATTTTAGTTTGTAATTATTTTAGTTTATAGAATATAGGGACGGTAACAAAGAACTGAATTATAAACAAACGAATTTAGTCAATAGGGAGTCATCGTGGCTCAGATGGTATCGTGCTTGTCTCATGTTCCAACACTGCAGCCTTGGCAGCCACGATGGCACGGGTTCGATTCCCGAAGCAGGAAGCGACGCTGGATGTATTTTCGGAAAGCTTCGCTTCTGTCCCCTGGTATACTACCCCACAGATACCCTACAGTTGATAATTAACCCTATAGTACAGTCGCTAATGACCCTGGCAGCCGATGCGACTATAAACATTCAATTAATAAAAAAGAATTTAGTCAATAATTCAAACACAAACAAAATAAACACAATCATCAGTGAATAATATTGCAACAGTATGCTCAAAGAAGTGCATGGCGTGCATCGGAAACGGGATAACCGTAAACGGTTCTAGCGACAATAGGTCTACCAACAGCAATTCCATCAGCAACAGGTAGACCATCAACGGCTACATTGACAAAAGGTTCATCAGCGGGTACATAGTCTTCGTATGTCATCACTGATGAATATATTTTGCGATTTAGCATCATTATATAAATCATGTTTTTGTCTGGAAGAGGATCACTCTTCCTCATAATCCTTGTGAATTTTGAATTTGGTCGCTTGTAACGTTGGAAATTTCCAGCAACCCAGTTTTCATTTCTGAATCTCATTTTAGCGTGCATTGGAGTAACCGTTGGATCAGCTTGATCATAAGCTTCAGTCCTTGTATCTACACCACTAAATGTTCCTTCAAAATAATTTCCCCAATGGTCAATGATAAAAATCTTCGGGGTGCTGATTGGCTGTGGCCGAGATTGCATCCAACCGGGTACTTTGCGAAGTACAGTGGTTTCCGGCATTCTTCTGAAAGTTCCATGCATTGAGAAGTTGTTCGTTAATAGCACATCTGCGACGTTGGTAACTGCATTTAATTCTGTGAGAAAAAATTCAAATTTGATAAATTTTTTTTATAATAGGGTGGTCAGACAAAAGGCTTTTTCTAAAAATTAGAGAATTCAGCATCAACCCGTGGGCGCCAAACCATGAACAAGTTCCAAAATACGTATTCAGGATGTTCCGAAGACGTTTGTAGAAGATTTTTAATTTCTTTGTTCGCTGGGACAGTGTTTAGAATGTTTTTTTTTTCCGCTGGGAAAGTGTTTAAAATGTAATTCTCTTTGTTGGGCACTCTAAGAGAATTGGAGTTACTGGCCAATTTATAAATGAAAAATTCAAATTGGAAGTTTTTTGAAAACTAATTATGATAGAGAGCGTATATGGAACATTTTTCCTGAATAATGATTATAATATCAAAGTATACTTACCTTTGAAATAAATAAATATCACGAGCGTAAGATGTTGAACGACAGAAATAATTTTCATTCTTTTGTGAATATACACACTGAAATAGAACTAAAGTGTTATTTTTAAAGATTCTCCTATGAATATTGCCTCTCGCAAAATATCTTTTGTATATACTACCTTTTATGAAACTTATCTGAGGAATTTTGGGAGTTAATGACAAATGTGTATAATAGATTGTATGTTCAAAGCGGTGAAAAAAAAATTAAATTTAGTTTCCTTATCTCATAATTGTCTCTGGCAAACAAGAATTAGGAAATTTGATATGCCATAAGACACATAATATAATCCCAACAAGTTATTTTTTGTTATCTGCTCAATACATATGTATGCTTTAACTTTTCAAATGTAGTACATGAGCATTTTTTTACAAAAGTCAATCATTTTTTATGGGCCGCGTAGTTTTTGTGTTAATCGTGAAAACTTAAGCTAAAAATAAGAAATTTTGACTATTAGACAAACAAGACAAATTATGAAAAAATTACTTTAAAAAAGTTGCTCGGCTAAAGAAGAGCTACAAAGTCATAAATATTTTCTTGGTAGCACGCGTAGTTTTTGTTTCAATCGTAAAATATAATATTGACAATAAAAAAATTAGGCTTTTGGAAGAACAACAGAAAGTGCAATAAAATGTTAATTTGAATTTTTTAGACAGCTCCATCAAATTTTGATCTAAATCATCATCAACATTTTAAATTGAAAGACGACTATCTACAATTTTGTCCATCGTTTTGAACGCAGAGATGAAAGGATCTAATGATTTTTCCCAGACTTTCCCATAAATATCAGGATCTTGAAGCTTGTCTGCTTCCCTTAAAAGCCTCCGGAAAGCATTCCCCGCAAAAACTTTGCCATGATAATTTTTTGGAATCAGATGTAATTTTTTTAGCCAATATGAAGCTATCTTCTCGGAAAAAATAGGAACTAAATCATTCCAAAAGAGATGATTCACAAATCCTTGCAGAATGTGTAGTTTCATTTTATCAACAAATTTGTCAACAATATTTTCTTGGTAGGAAACGTAAATTTTAATCTCTACTTAGCTTGTAAACGGTCCCTATGCTCAAACAACATAATTGTTTATTGATCACATACAAAATTAATCGTGTCTGCAAAAACTGGATCAGGTTTTCAAAAACAGTGGTTGCGAGATTTTAGAGACAAATAATTAGACCGCTTTTTCAGATGGAAATATTGATAGATTCGAAGAAGAAAAATTGTTGATCTCACTTTCGAATTTCCAAATTTTCCTTATTTGCTTCAGCTTCAGAGTTGAAAAAATAATCACAATCACAGCTTACTTTGTAAGAAAAACGATTGACTTCCTAAAAATCTAGGTCGCCTGTTTCCGTGTCTTACCCCTCGAAGAATATACATAAAAAAAAAATTATGAATCGATATAGATATTCGAGAAGCTGTCAATTTTTCTTTGATTGTCAATCATTAAATCGCTGGTATTTAACATAGTGCATCCTATGCTAGTTCCTCTTTACAATAGTGATGCCATACTTTGTTCAAAATCTCCGGAATAAATAATGCTTCAATATTTTAAAATGATAAGTCCATTTATTTATATAATTGAATGTACATAATTTTCTTGTTTGTTGATTAATAGTATATAGAATATAGGTACATTATCAAAGAACTGAATTAATCATAAACAAAGGAATTAAGTTAATGATTGGAATAATATGAAAATAAATATTGCTTCAGCGAATAATATTGCAAAAGTAAAATCAAGAATGTCCATTGTGTGTCATGGGATAACCCATAGCAGTACCACTGACAACGGGAAGTGGCCTACCAGGTACAACAGGGATACCAATAGGGATTTGACGGGGAGCGGCAATATTGTCAACGGCTACATAGTCAAAGGGTGCATTAGCGGGTACATTTTCATCGTGGCTGATTATTGATGAATAGATGTTGCCATTTAGCATCATTATATAAGTCGTGTTTTTGGGTGGATCAAACGTATCCATCCTCAACCTTCTGATATTATATTTTGGTCGCGTATGACGGCCGAAATGTTGAGCTACCCAATTTTGAGTTGTGAATCTTATTTTAGCATACAGCGGATAAACACTTGGTTCAGTTCGAACATCATGTCCAATTCTGGCATCGACACCAGCAATTTGTCCTTCAAAATATGTTCCTGAATAATCATTCATAAAAATCATTATAGGGACCATTGGTGTCGGTAGTCGAGATTTCATCCAACGGGGTACTCTGTTTTGAGTCATTCTTCCGAAAGGTCCTTGCATGTAAAAGTTGTTCGTTAATCGCAGACCTACGGTGTTAGTAACTGCATCTAGCTCTGTAAGAAGAAAATCGAAATTATGCAAGATTTTTCATATCAGGGTGGTCTGAAAAAAGCCTTTTTTTAAGTAGTGTCAGGGGAGAATTAGAGATCAGGCTAGCACTGCGCACAAGTACAATTCCGATGCTTGGAATTCAAGTTTAAAATCACAAGCTTCATTGTTGAAATTTCAACAATATTTTTCAGTTATCGTTATTGTGCACGCAAAGAGAATTTGGTTGTTTGACCACTTCATGAATGAACAATTCAAACTGGCAGCTTTTTAAAAACTAATAATGATAGAGGACGTATGTGTGACATTTTTTATCAATAATAATTATAATATTCTAGTATACTTGCCTTTATAATAAAGAATTATCACGAACGTGAGATGTTGAATGAAAGATATAATCATCATTCTTTTTTGAATCGACACAATGTTAGAGAAATGAAGTCCTTTTTTTCAAAATTTTCCAGTGAGTAGTGACTGTCGAAAAATAACTGCTAGATATGCCTCTATGAAACTGATCTCATGACCGGAGTTTGTTTATTCGTAAATATTGGGGCAGTCGAATGAGAGAGATTGTTGTCTTCACATCTAGAAGTGTTCGGTATTTTCTAGATTCAGGAAAGTAGGACAACGGAACCTTCAGCATTTTTTAATTTGATGACAATACACAGTTTGGAAAGTAGTTCTGAATGTTTACTTGGAAGGCCTTGTAAAATGGTCCCTGGAGTAATTTCCTCGAAGACACGAGATTGAACCAATGCACCAGGTGTAAAAACACATCTTCTCAGGGAAAGTCCGGGGTTTTCAATAATTTAGGGTGCCTGGAGTAAGTTCCTCGAAGAGACGAGATACAACAAGCGCACACAAACAAAAAAGAAAAACATGAAGCACCAACACTCCCAGTATCTAACATCTCTGTGACAGGCGCACTAGACAGAAAGCAAGTACACATTAAAAAACAGATCCTCGCAAATTAAACCGTCGGAAACATCAATGCGAATGCGATATTACTCGTAATTCTATTCCAATCACACCACATAATCTTGGGCGCGGATTGGTTGCACCAAAACAACTTTGTTATTAACTTGATTCAGAAAAAGATATTTTTTGGGGATGAAGAGATTAAAAATGACCTAATATTGTTCCACGAACCAGATGCAAGTAATAGAATAATCGCGTCACTGTCCTCGAAAACAGATAAAACGGTAATCCCAGAAAGTACATTCCAAACTAAAGCAAAAGCACTTCGCAATAAAAACACAACTTCACAGCAGAAAAAAAACAAATCAATAAAAATAGTCTTGAAAAATGAATAAGCGTTCTCAGAAAAACTAGGATGCACCACGCTATACGAACGCTCCATCGTCCTAACCTCGGACAAACACGTAATCCAACGAAACTACCATTTGGACTCAAGCCAGAAACGACATACGTAGACGATACACTTATAGCATCAAAAACATTTGACGAACACATACAACACTTCGATGACTATTCACAACGAATAACAAGAGCAGGGTTTACTATTAATTTTGAGAAATGTAACTTTTGTGAACCGGATTAGATTATCTGGGATCCAAAATCTCCGGCAAAAAAGTAAAACATAACCCGGACAGAACTAAAGCGATCCAAGAAATTCCGTCCCCCAATAACCGTAAAGAATTGCGGAGCGCACTAGGATTCTCCGGGTACTACAGGAAAATCAGTAAAGTGCACGCGAAATTCGTAAATGAAGTTAGGGAAATCCTAAACGAAAAAAAAATTCAAATGGATTGAAAAACACGAAGAAAGATTCAAAAGATTAATAGAAAATTTCTGCAAAACAGTTACTCTAGCACACTACACAACCGACTGACCATTCCATCTGCAAACGGTTGCGAGTAAACAGGGCATCAGCTCGATCCTATTCCAAATAGATAACGATGGTAATAGAAGAATCATCGCGATGATCAGCAGATGCCTGAACACCCACGAGATAAATTATACAGTAACAGAACTAGAATTAATCGCGATCGTCTTCGCAGTATCGAAATTGAAAAAATTCTTACTAAATAAACGTTTCAACATAATCACAGACAATCATACACTGTGAGGGAAAAGACAGCATCCCAGCAGATTACATCAGCCGCGTCTTTTGCCCCTCAAATGATAATGCCCGCGATCAATCATTCAACATAGCCACCATATGCAACGGAATAATAAACCGTGAAGTGCATAACATCGTAGCAGCGATCGACAGCCATAACAACAATCAATTACCATCATTTCTGAATAACTTCAAGGAAGAACAACGCAATGATATAAAAACAAGACTAATCATAGAGCAGGCCCATAACAAAACAGCGCGAACAGACTATAAACTATATAACGACATCCTCTTCTACAGCGGAAAACATGACGAAAACTGGCGAATCGTGATGTCATCCAAAAAATCAAAGATAATCGCAGAACTAATCCACAAAACCGTAGGTCATGTAGGGGTATTCAAGGCAAACAAATTCACAAACAAGCATTTTTTGGAAAGGGATCAGACGGGATGTTGAAAACGTGGTAGAATCATGCGACACCTGCCAGCGCACGAAACTTCAAAACTTTACAATGGAGGGAGAGTTCAAACCGATTATCTCCGACAAACCGAACATGTTAGTATCCCTAGACTTTTAGGGACCCTTACTACAATCAAGGGGCGGTGCAAAATACATTTTTGTAGCGCAAAACGTGTTCTTAAAACTCGTAACTTTATATCCGATCAAAAAAGAAAATACAAAAACTTGCCTGAACAAACTCATGAACTACTACTTCCTTCAAGTCAGCAAACCCAAGACAGTCATAACAGATCACGGTATGCAGTTCGCATCACCAGTGTGGACTAAAACGTTAGCTGAGCACGGAGTCAAAACCACGTTTTCAAGCATCCCGGACCCACAATCTAACCCAGTAGAAAGAACAATGCGCGAAACAGGCCGCTACTTCAGGGTATACTGCGCGGAAAATACACATCGTGGGCGACCTTCACACAGCAAATTCAAAATTACATGAACACAACCACCAACAACAAACCGGCAAAAAATAAAATACGTGACATGATTGACTTCCCACAACTTAATACACAGCCAAGGGATATATAAATAAGAAAAGCGAAAGAAAACATGATTAAGGCAGCTAAAAAGCGGGGTCAATAACAGAAAAAGCCATCAAGCATTTTGATACAGGTAGGCGACCTCGTATTACTTCAAATTCCGCAATTATCTAGCCCCATCGATAGGGAAATGGACAAATTCTTCCATATCTTCTACGGACCATTGGAAGTAGACAAAATAATCAATAACAATGCTGTTCAGATGACGGACCCGAAAAACAAGGATAAAGTAAAAGGAACACTAAACAGGTGTGATCTACGAAAATACATTCTGAAAGGTTAACTTCAGCTTCACTGTAAACTGTAAACATACACAATTAATTGTGTCTACAAAATTCGATTAGGTTTTCAAAAACAGTTACTGCAAGATTTCAGAGACAAATAATTACAACGCTTTTTTAGATGGAGATATAAATAGAGTCGAAGGAGAAAAATTGTTGATCTCATTCTCAAATCTCCAAATTTTCCTTATTTGCTTCACCTTCAGAGTTAAAAAAATAAGGATGACAGCCTACTTTGAATGAAAAATTATGTATTTCCTAAAAATCTAGGTCGCCTGTTTCCGTATCTTACACGTCGAAGAATATACATGATGAAAAATTATAAATCGATATGGATAAGATGTCAATTTTTCTTTGAGTGTCAATGATTACAGTGTTGAAATTTTACAAAGCACATCCTATGCTAGTTCATCTTCATAATAGTAATGCCATACTTTGTTCAAAATCTCCGGAATAAACAAGGCTTGAATATTTTCAAATTTCATTTATTTATATAAGTGCATGTACATAATTTCCTTTATTGTTGATCAATAGTATATAGAATATATGTATATCATCAAAGAACTGAATTAATCATGAACAAACCCAGTGGGCACAAAACCATGAGCATTCGAAAAAGTCCTTGGGACGTTCCTAGGACGTACTATGTCAGTCCAATCAACGTCTCTAAGACGTCCAATGTCCTGAAGATGTCCTAAAAATATCATAAAGACATAGGATGTTCTCAGGACATCATTCGTACTGACCCTAAGCGTCTTAAGAGCATCCCTAGTATATCCAAAGGACATTCCAAAAGACGTCTAAGGGATGTTCCGAAAACGTCTCTAGGACATCCTTAATTTTTTCGCCCACTGGGAAGGAATCAGGTTAATGATTGGAATACTATGCAAATGAACATACCTTTCAGCAAATAATATTGCAAAAGTAAAATCAAGAACGTCCATTGTGTCTGTAGGGAGAGGGATAACCCATAACGGTACCACCGGCAACAGGAAGTGGGCTACCAGGTGCAACCGGGATACCAATAGGGATTCGACGGTGACCGGCGATATTGTCAACGGCTACATATTCAAAGGGTGCACCAGCGGGTACATTTCCATCGTGGCTGATTATTGATGAATAGATGTTGCCATTTAGCATCATTATGTAAGTCATATTTATGGGAGGATCAAAATCATCCCACTTGAACCTTCTGAAATTGAATTTGGGTCGCGGATGACGTCCGAAATCTTGAGCTACCCAATTTTGAGTTGTGAATCTAATTTTAGCGTGCAGCGGATAAAGCCTGGGGTCAGTTCGATCATGATGCATGATTCTGACATCGGTACCAGCAATTTGTCCTTCAAAATATGTTCCTGAATGATCATTTATAAAAATCATTATAGGGACGATCCTTGCCGGTAGTCGAGATTTCATCCAACGGGGTACTGTGTTTTGAGTCATTCTTGTGAAAGGTCCTTGCATGTAGAAGTTGTTCGTTAATCGCAGACCTACGGTGTTGGTAACCGCATCTAATTCTGCAAGAAGAAAATTTAAATTTTGCAAATTTTTTCATGTCTGGGTGGTCTAAAAAGAGGCTTTTTTCAAGTGATGTGGTGCAATCCACTTGTAATCCAAATAATCCGAAGTAATTTGAGTAATACAAACAATTGACTTGTGATCTATATCTTTTTTAGTTTAAATTCAGGTATTTTTATAAAAAATCGCCTTTTTTAGTGGAAAATTAATCTTCTTTGTTAGAAATTCACGACTCTGGTTGAAAATTCAACTTTAGGGTGGAAAATTGATCTACTTTGTAGGAAATTCAACAATTTTGTTAAAATGTTATTTTTTGTCTAAAAATGTAATTGCTCTGATGAAAATTCATCTTTTTGGATTGAAATATCAACTAATTTGATCAAATAATTTATTTATTTGCTTGAAAATTTAAACATATCGTTGAAAATCGTTTTTTCTATTGAGTATTTTTTTTTAATTGAAAATTTGAGTATCCCAATTGAAGATTTTTCCTTTTAGTTATAAATTCATTCCTGGGCTATAAATTGGAATATTCTGTTGAATATTTTATTTTTTGTAAAGGATTTATTTTTTAGTTGGAATTGTGAGTATTCCATTTTTGTTTGAAAACTTATTTTTTTCATCTGTAAAATCAACTGTTATTTGGATGAAAATGTATCTTTTTTAGTTGAAGATTTAACTACTTGGTTGAAAATTGAAATATTTTGTTAAAAATTTATTTTTCTGGTTGAAGATTATTGATTTCAGTTGAAAATAATTTGGTTGGAAATTTAACTATTTTGTTGAAAATTTTGTTTTACTGATTGAAAATTAACTCATTCAACTGAAAATTGA
The DNA here is from genome assembly GCA_932178445.1 of Andricus quercusramuli. Lineage (NCBI taxonomy): Eukaryota > Metazoa > Arthropoda > Insecta > Hymenoptera > Cynipidae > Andricus > Andricus quercusramuli. The sequence goes on from CAKNXH010001230.1 coordinate 76,591, forward strand.
ACTTATACATTCTTGATAGTAGGTTTATCTTTTACACTCGAAAATTAAACTCGTGAGTTGAAAATTCATCTATTTCGTTGAAAATTTGTTTATTTCGGTAGAAAATTAATCTTTCTCGTTGAAAATTCACGACTTTGTTTGAAAATTCAACTTTATGATGAAAATTTAATCTAATTTGTAGGAAATTTGACAATTTTGTTAAAAAGTCCTTTTTTTTGTTTGAAAATTCAATTGTTCTGTTGAAAATTCATCTTTTTGGATTGAAAATTTAACTAATTTGATCGAATAATTTATTTATTCACTTGAAAATCTAAACAAATCGTTGAAAATAGTTTTTTTATTAATTTTTTTTTCAATTGAAAATTCAAGTATTCCATTTGAAGATTCTCCATTTTAGTTGAAAATTCATTCCTGGATTCCAAATTTGACTATGCTTTTGAGTATTCTATTTTTCGTGAAATTTATATTTTTTAGTTGAAACTTCAACTGTTATTTCGATTAAAACTTATCTTTTTCAGTTGAAAATTTAACTACTTGGTTGAAAATTGAACTAATTTGTTAAAAATTTATTTTTCTGGTTGAAGATCATTGATTTCAGTTGTAAATAATTTGTTTGAAAATTCAACTATTCTGTTGAAAATTTAGTTTTAGTGATTGAAAATTAACTTATTTGACTGATGCACTTTTGGTTGTAAGTTTATCTTCTTCAGATGAAAATTCAACTCGTGATGGAAAATTCATCTATTTCATTAGAAAGCGGTCTTTTTTGGTAGAAAATTAATCTTTTTGGTAGAAAATTCCACTACTTGGTCAATATTCGAAATACTTGTTAAAAATGTATTAAAAATTTTTTTTTTGCTTTCAGATGAAAATTCACCTCCTTGGTTGAAAATTAAATTATTTTGTTACAAATTCGTTGTTCTTTGGTGGAAAATTTATTTTTTTGAATGCAGATTTAACTATTCCAGTCTAAGATTCTTCATTTTAGTAAGAAATTCATCAAGCATAATTTCATGTAATCCAGAGTAATCCTATGTAATTCGGACCGCATTTTTAGGAGTTGTTCCCCCCTCATGACGTATATGGGAATTTTTTTTATAAATAATAATTATAAAATTATAGTAAACTTGCCTTCAAAGTAAAGAATTATCATGAACGTGAGACGTTGAGTGAAAGAAATGATCATAATTTTTTCGTGAATCTACACATTGATAGAGCACTGAAGTTCTGTTCTTCAAAATTCTCGAAAACTTACTGCCAAAAATGCATTTATGAAACTCATCTAATGACTGGAGTTTATTTATTCGTTGAAATTAGGGCAGTCGAATGAGAAATATTTTTGTTTCCACATCCAGAAGTGTCTCGTATTTCCTAGATTCAGAAAAGTAGTCCAACAGAACCTTCATAATTTTTGAATTTGACGACAATATGTATCATATAGTACTTGGCCGAGGCAGCGAAAACAAATATTGAATTTAGCTTTTTTATCTCCTAAGTTTCTTTTACAAACAAGGATAAAAAAAGGTAATGTGCCATTAGAGGCATGATAGACTTCCGCCAATTAGTTTTCTGTTATCTGCTCAATATGTATGTACGCTTCAACTTTCGTAACGCAGTTCATGAGCATTTTTTTCAGAGCAAATGATAAATTTTATTGCTTTTTAAAATACGACTATACCGATTAATTTTTTTTTTAATCCAAGAATTTTAAACTGAATTGAAATCAAATTCAAAATATTGTTCAACGTTCAATACTCCAGTCAATCTATAGAAATTCTGTGCATAAGGAGGTTCGGTTGGTTGTCTTCTCATTTTTCTTTCCTCTTTTTTATTTTTGTTCGAAAAAAAAAAAATTTCAAGAAATATTTTTTTCTTCTCGAGAATTTTTCTTCCCCATCACAACAGGAGCATTCTTTGGTGGTTGTCAAAATTCGATCGTTGGATTCTTGTTTTTCTTTTCCGGGATTCTTTGTTAAATATGGATCCCATTCAGCAATTTCGATTGGAAATGCAAGCGTTGAGACTCGAGAATTCCAGAATGAAGAAAGAACTCGTCACACTTAACGATGAAAATCACAACAGGGGACGGGAAATTGAACAAGTTGCAAAAAATACAGCACTTATAACGGACGAAGATTCCGGACCCTGACGCTCAAAAAACTGAAGTACCTACACGAGGAATAATAAAACAGCTCCCACGATCCACCGAGCTTCCGATATTAGAAATTAGACAGTCAATCTCTCAGCAAACTGCACTTACGAATCCAGCACTACCAAGAAGTATGTCAACGAAACGACCCAATCAGCTGCCCAATAGAAGAGCCCCTATAACCACTCCCCTAGCACCAGCAAAGGATATGATAAGAACGATTAAAATCATTGATGGAACTAACGATGCCGGCATCTACGAATGGATAAAAAGCGTAAAAAGAGCTCGTTCGCGCTGTGACAATCAAGAGGTCTTGATTGTCACTTCTTGATTTTGCAATAGCTGGAAAAATTTGATACAACGCCAAACAAGCTATATGACACACCTCAATAGGAAGTTACGAAAAATTGTACTCAGCTTTAGAAACTAACCTTGGAATACAAAGCTCAATTGAATTGTGCAGAGCTAAATTGATCGCAATTAGACAAGGAGGAACCACGGTTCAAATGTTTAGCCTTCTTTTCAGAGACGCCTATAAGGACCTTGTGTACGCGGTACAAGCAGAATACCCTTCCGGAACGGAAAGGAAAATGGCCCTGGAGATAGAAGAGAACAGCGCGATCAAAAGATTCACAATGAATTTAAGAGACGATATTCCGTCGAAGGTGAGACCAATGGAACCTACCACACTAACAAAAGCCCTGCAAGAAGCACTAGAAGCAGAAGCTTAGCAACGAGAAAAAAATAAAGATAGAATACTTAGACAAAGCGAAGTGCCTAGATAACCTACTAAATTCCAACCCGGCCCGATAACAACTGGACCTTCAGCAAATACCACACCCGAACAGGTGAGAGTACCAAACTCGAGTTTCCCACTAAGCGAAAGATTAAGGATGCCCTGCCACAAGTGCGGAAAACCTGGTCATTTTGCATACCAATGTTTTTGAAAATCTCAAAATTTTCAACTGGGACAGTTCCAAAAAAGATCACCGGGAGTGAAAACTTTTCAGGAACAACAGGAACCTCTACAAGAATGTTTAGAAGTGGAGGAGATGACAACGGAGGAAATCCAGGAGCACATAGATTACGAGCACCAAGCAGAATATTTAAATTATCCGGAAAATTACAATCAATATAGGGAGGAAGAAGAAGCGACGGATCAATATCAAATTATCAGTGGAAAGCGGAGCAGCAATCAACATAATTAAGAGAAGCCATTTACAGCCCGACCAATAAACCTTTCAGTTCCAGAAAAAATTCTCAATGGGAGATGATTACCACGGAAGTACGGAAGCCACTTATCTGCAGTATTTTGGAAAAAAACAACTATCCCACATAGTAGAAGAAAACTTCCTATTACTAGAAGTTGGAATAATAGGATTGCCATTCTTCCACAAATATCCCAGATCTGCTATTACAAAAACTGATTTGATAATCAGCAATTGGGAACCACCACTGCATTTTGAGGGAGACTACCTACCCGGAAACTCAACAAGACTCTGCGAAATCAAAGTACCCGACGAAGAGAATCGAATAGTTTGGGTAGAAGACCAAAAAGCAATTCCTGATGGACAATAAGGTAGAAATACCATATTATAAGTATTCCCGGAAACCCATCAAAATACCAGAGGAATCAAAATTCATCAGAATTAAGCCTATAAGATCACGAGACGTAGATTTTTCCCAAATAGGGGGTGATTACCCTTCCAACTACTTCAAACGATTAAAAAAACTTCAAAATTGCCTGAACCTCAAACATATTGAACCAAAAATTAGAGAACGGATAAAAGAAATCGTGACTCAATACTCAGAAGTCTTCAATTCAGATGGAGACCCCCTACCCTCTACAAATCTAACTGAACATGAAATAATCTTGAACTCAGGAAAAATTATCAACTCAAGATCTCATAAACTACCAGAAAAACACCAGGAATTCACACTTATCGAAACAAGTGAATTACTGAAAAAAGGTATAATAAGAGAGTCCCAATCACCTTTCAACTCACCACTATGGATAGTCCCTAAAATAGGAGGAAAGCTTAGAATGGTAGTAGATTACCGTCAGATTAATAAAGACACCGTTTAGGATGCATACCCTCTCCCGACGATATTCCCGTCCAGTTAGGAAATGCAAAGTTTTTCTCAGCTTTCGACCTTAGTGCAGGATTCCACAAAATCCCCATGAAGGAAGAGTGCAAAAAATATACAGCATTCTCTACTATACAAGGGCTGTCCTGAAAAGAATAAAACAATTAGGCTTGAAATTAGAACCATCAAAATGTGAGTGACTACGTCCACAACTAGAATACCTAGGCCACCTGATCACCGCAGAAGGATTCAAGACAAACCCTATTAAGATCGAAGCAATCCAAGAATTCAAGCAGCTGAAAACACCTAAAGACGTGCAATAATTCTTAGGATTAGCTGGATATCATAGGAAGTTTATAAAGAACTTTTCATCTATAGCTAGACCACTCATCAGGCTAACTCAAAATGACACCATTTTTTATTGGACTCCAAAGCATGGAGAAGCGTTCAAAAAATTGAAAAACGCATTAACAACATCACCAGTATTAATATTCCCCGATTGTACAGAAGTGTTCACTCTAAGAACCGACGCATCAAATCAGGGATTGAAGCAGTGCTATCCCAGGCCGGAAATTATTGCCTATTTATCAGCAGAACCCTTAATAAAGCAGAAGAAAATTACAGTACCTCGGAAAAAGAACTCTTAGCTATAGTATGGCCAATGAAAAGGTTACGTCAATACTTGCTAGGAAACAAGTTCTAAATTCAAACTGATCACAAAGTAGTAATTTGGTTAGACAATATGAAAGACCCTAGCTCGCGACTCTTACGATGGCGATTACGGCTAGAGAAATATAAGTTTGAAATAGAATATGTTTAAGGAAAAAAGGAAAAAGTAGCAGACTGCTAATCCAGGCTATTCCCACTTCACACCAGCGACATTCTACAACCAGCGCCAGACGGAATAGACTCAACTACCGACGATGAGCTATCAGAAAGCGAAATTTTGGGTACACCAGTTAAACGCCCCACTATCATCAAGGACAAAATAGTACAAGAAAGAATTGAAATCCCAGTGAGAAGAATGTGCGAATCAGTAGAAAGTAACGACGATCCCAATAATTCATCCGGATCCGAAACATCCTTAACAAAATGAACTTTACGACGATTTTATGACATGGCGATTGAACCCAACGCAAGGAAAATTAAAAACAAAACCCAACGCCGCGGGAAAACTCTGGAAAGTAATAAATAAAGAAGACATGCCAAAATATAATGAAGAGGATTATTTACGGAAACTAGGCTGGTTCATCTACATCATCATCTACATCTTCGAAGCACCCAAAACAATCCTGACAGACCAAGGACAAAACCTTCTATCAGAAATGATGCAACAGTTTGAAGACGCATTACAAATCACTCGTATAAAAACAACAATTTTTCATCCGCAGTCCAACGGCAACATCGAAAGAATGCACTCCACACTAGGAAATCCAATCAAAACAAAGCATCTCAGAAAGAAACAATGAATTCGATGACAATTTGAAATTTAATAACTTTGCAATCAACACAATGAAGAAACAAACAGGATTCTCACCCTTCGAACTTATATTTGGAAGAGAAGCTAACATACCATCATCGGTAGCGTGTTCACCAACCCTGACGTATCCGGAACTAGTGAGAAAGTGGAGAAAGAAACACGAAGACAACCTACAAAGGGTGAGAGAAAGAATAAAAATAGAAACAGAAAAAACGCAGAAAAGACTCAACGAAAATATCACTCATAAACACCCCCCATACAAACCAGGAGACACAGTAAACATCATTAACAGTACTAAGTCTAACAAGCTAGAACCATCTTGGAAAGGCCCTTTTGAAGTTATTGACTACTTAGACAATAACAATTTACGAACAAGAAATAAGAAAAAAATTATCTGAATTCATATAAATCAGACCACATATCAATAGTCCCCGACTATGACATCAGTCTTTTCCTCTTTATAATTTTTCCACTTGAATGTGAACTAAATCATTAGAAACCAATTGGAAAATTCAACTATTTTCGGCTGTAAGTTTATTATTTTCGGTTGTGAAGCTTACTTTTAATTTTAGGGTAAAAATTAACATTTTTGGTAGAGAATTCCTCTTTTTTGGTCAAAAATTATATTATTTGGTACAAAACCTAATTATTCTGTAAAAATTCCAACAATTTTCTCAATAAGCATACCTGTTAATCTAAAATTAACATATTACAATCAGAGATCTTCTTTTTGTCTTCAAAATTGAGCTATTGGATTCAAATTTTTCTTGTTATGGTATGTTACATGTTTTCATCCTTGTTTGCTTTTTTTTTTGACGAAACCAAAACTTGAAAGGTGAGGAAGATGAATTTTCAACTACAAATATAATCTTATTACAAAACATTTTCTAGAAAAAAAGGAAACAGTCTTCAATAGGGAAAGCAGCGAATATTCCTTGATGTGGCTTAATTGGTTTGAGATTTTAATGATTTATTGAAAAATTCTTTGTCCTTTGTTTACGAATTCATGTTTCAATTGAAAATTTAACTTTTCTATTTTATCTTTTTCTATCTTTCTTTTTTATCTTTATCTTGAAAAATTCTTTTCAAATCTGCAAAATTCCACTATTTGGTTAAAGAATGAGCTAGTTGATTGGAAATTTTTCTCTTGTGTTTGAAAGTTTAGACATTTAATTGTAAATGCAAATCTGGGTAGAAATTTATTCTTTTTTTATTAAACATTGAACTATTTTGTGGAGATTGCAATATGTTCCGACTGGAAATATTAAGCTTTTCTTATTCAATTTAATATGGTACAAGAAATTATTGTACTTAGAAGAATTGATCTCCCTTCTGTCGTAAAAAATATCACCCTGTTTTCCTCATTTTGAGATCTAGAGTTTTGGGAATTGTTTATTTATAAATGAGCCAGGAATCCGAATTCTTTTTGCGTGTACAATTAGAAAAATTAAAAAATATTGTTGAAATATTTGACCCCTAAATATATATTTCTCTGATCTGTTGAGAATATCCATGAAAGAAGGATAGAAATATAAACAGAGTGGAAGGAGAAATATTGTTTATCTTATTCCCAAATTTAAAAATCCTCCTTATTTGCTTCCCCATCAGAGTTAATAGTTCTTACAATAATGACAATAGCAGCCTACTTTTCACGAATCTTAGTCGGCTCTTTTCATCTTACGCTAGCTCTTCTTCAGAATAAATAATGCTTGAATATTTTTAAACGATAAGTTTATTCATTTATTCGATTCAGTGTACACAATTAATGATCGCTGATTAGTACATTGTATGTTTCTTGCGATGACGGTGGTTTTTTAAAATGAAATGCTAGGTCCTGTTCCGATATGATGCTCAGCTAGTGCTGATTGCGTGAAATGTTTCAGGCTGACTTTACTCTCACTTTCGTTTAGACATTGGCTCACCGCGCTCCCGGTTTCTCCAGTATGGACTTCGCCATATGAGCAAGAAAACAAAGAAATTAGATGGATAATTGAAGCACAAAGAAAATAAACGTACTTTCCGCAAATAATATTGCAACACTACAATCAAAATTGTACACGACGTGCGAAACCTGAAATGCCTCTACCGGGAATGGGTCTACCGATAACGGTTTCTCTGATAACGGGGACACCGTCAACTCTTACATTGTCAAAGGGTTCTTCTTCAAGTACAGTTTCGTCGTATCTGAACGTTGATGAATAGATCTTGCCATTAAACATCATTACGTAAGTCATGTTTGTTTCTGGCATAGGATTACTCCTCCTCATAATCCTTCCGATATTTGAAGTTGGTGGCCTGTGATAACGTTTGAAATTGTTAGCTATACAATTTTCAGTTCTGAATCTTATTTTAGCGTGCCATGGAGTAATTGAGGGTGCAGTTTGATCATACGCTGAAACCCTTTCATTTACATCAGCAACTATTCCTTCGTAATATATTCCCGAATGATCAATAATAAAAATCGTCACGGGGGTGATCGCCTGTGGCCGATGTTGCATCCAACCAGGTACAATGGTTTGAATTCTTGAGAAATACACCTGTTTTATGAAGCCGAACCTGAATTGCAGACCTACGACGTCAGCCAGTGCGTCTAATTCTGTAAGAAAAAATTGAAATTTAGCATGTTGTTTTTATGGTAGGGTGGTCTAAAAAAAGGCTTTTTTATGCAGTGTCAGGGGAAAGTTAGAGATCAGACTTGCATTGCGCACAAGTATAATTCCGAGACTCTAAATATAAATTTAAAATTACAAACTTCAATGTTAAAGCGTTTAAAGCTTCAACAATATTTGTCAATTATCTTTATTGTGCAATCAAAGAGAAAAGGATGCTTGTCCAATTTAGGAATGAACAATTCTAACTTGACGATTCTTGAAAACTAATTACAAAAGAGGACGTATATGTAACATTTTTTTATGAATAACGATTATAATATTATATTATACTTGCCTTTGGAATGAAGAAATATCACGAACGTAAGATATTGAATGACAGAAATAATCTTCATTCTTTTCTGAAACGGCACAATCATGTAGCACTGAAGGGTTGTTTTTCAAAATTTTCCTGTGTATAGTGACCCTCGAAAAGTAATTGATAAAATACTTTTAATGTAAAATGCCTTTCATGGAACTGATCTAACCACCGAAGTCTGTTTATCCGTTGAAATCAAGGTAGTCAAATGAGGAAGATTATTGTCTGCAGATCTAAAAATGTTACATATTTGTTAGATATATGAAAGTGTTGCCCAACAGAATCTTCAGAATTTATGAAGTCACTGACAAATATGTATTATACATTTCATGATCGAGGCAGTGAAAAACAAATTAAATTTTGCTTTTTTATCTTATAAGTGTCTCTCGCAAACAAGAATAAGATAAAGTTCAATATGTCACAAGAGACATAATAAAATTTCACCAAATAATTTTCTGTTACCTACTCAATATGTATATACGCTTTAACTTTTGAAATGTAGTCAATAAGTATTTTTTTCTAAAAGTCAATGTGATATGCTCAATTGCAGGATTTTTACTCAAAATATAAGAAAGTGACATTTCATAGTAAAATGTTCTAAAAAAGCATCACTATTTCCAGATGTAAGTTAATTATTTGCGGGTGCAAAGCTTAGTATTAATTTTCCAGTCAAAAATTTATTTTTTTGCTGAAAAATTCCACTTCTTCGGTAAAAATCATTTTATTTTGTACAAAATTTGATTATTTGGTTGGAAGTTAAGTATTTTGTTGAAATTTCAACAGTTTTTTCAAACGGGTATACTTTTTAGTCTAAAATTACCATTTTTCATTTGAAGATCATCTCTTTGTCCCCAAAATTTAGGTATTATTTTTCTTTTGAAAATTTATATCTTTTGGTAAATATTTCCCCTTTCTCGGTTAAAAATGAAACTGTCCGGATAAAAAATTGTTCGGTATATGATGCTCAGCTATTGCTGATTGCGTGTAATGTTTCAGGCTGACTTTACTCTCATTTTCCTTCAGACATTGGCTCACCGCCCTCCCGGATCACTGAGAGGTGCCTCTTAATGTTTAGGGTTGTTTAGAAATTGCCCTATTTTTGCTGGTGGTTGGAATATGGCTTGGATGTTGCGTTTGTTGAGAATTTTTACGATTTGATCTGTGATGCCTCATATGTAGGGTAGGCTGGTGGTCGTTTTTCTCTTCCTTTCTTTGGTAGGTTTTGTTGACTTGTTGTATTTTCTTATTTATTTATCAATTTGTTTATTTGTGTAATCGTTCTGTATTAGAATTCATTCAACATTTTGTAATTTCTCTTGTAAGTTCGCCTTATCTGTTATGGAAGCAGCTCTGTATAAAAGGTAGTTGCTGGCCAATTGCTTGTGAGATAGGTGGTGATGGAAGGAGGCATGTAGTTGTATGCTTGTATGAGTGAGTTTTCTGTAAACTTCATGTCGTAATGTGTTATAAGATATTTTGTAAAGTAGTACGTCGAAGAAAGGCAATTTTCCATTTTGTTCAATTTCCTTGATGATGTGGATCTTAGGGTGTAATCCATTGATGAAATCGGAAAACTTGTATAGTTCGTCTTGTTCATATCTCCAGATGATAAAATTCTCGTCAACGTAACGGAACTAAAGTTCCGGTGTAAGCTTGGATTGGTTAAAGATTTCAGTTTCTAGATGTTCCATAAAGATGTTGGTGAGATTGGAGATCCCGTCGTTGCACCTGTTGGTATGTTCGCACAATTGATTCTTGGGAAAGAAGTTAGTATTATTGAAACAGTGTTCTATGAAAGTTATGAGATCGAAAAGGAAGTTTGCAAAGAATTGGATAATATCGATTGTACCAGAGATTGGTACTTCCGTAAAGAGTGATATTACGTCAAAACTCACTAGGACGTATTACGGTTGAATATAAATCTGTTGTATCTTTTTGATAATGTCAAAAGAGGTTTGAACGTCCGTGATATAATTTCCTGTAAAAGTATTCAGTTCTTTGGTGATGAAGCGTGCTAGGTTCTAAGTTGGTGAGTTAATTGCGCTGCCGACCGTTCTGAGTAGCAAGTTGTTTTTGTGGATTTTTGGAAGTCCATGAAGGTTCGGAAATTTGGGAGCAGTAGGTATTAACTGAGGTATTGTTTTGCTGTCAAGTTTGGAGTATTCTAAAAGGTATTTTGTTTTGCTGACTATTGTTTTTGTGGTCTCATTTTCAAGTTTTTCATGTATATTGTCGTTTAGAAGGTCCATGATTTTGTTGATATAGCCTTCTTCAATCATTCTTACTGTTTTTTGCCTTTATCTGTGGGTAATATTATGATGCCTTCATTCTGACTGAGTTCTATAATTGCTGTTTTTTCTTGTTTTGTTCAGTTTGAGGGGGGCAGTTGGGCTTGGCGTTAGATGCTGGCTGTCCTACGTCGTATGTCATTCGCTTTTGCGTGTAGCAGGGTATATATTGTTGATTCCAAATTATTGATGACCTTTTTCTCTCTCGGAATTTCAGAGGGAGCTGCTGCAAAATCATGTGCTTCAGACAAGGCTGAAATCATTTAATTGCTGAGAGGATCATTAGATATGTATTTTACTGTATTAGTGGTGTGTGCTTCACTGGAAGTAATTTGTCAAATTTTGTTCTTTGTTTTCAAGTGGAAAGATCTCTAATCCGTTGGGATTCGTCAAATGATATGCAATAAAATGTAGAACAAATGTAATATCTGCGGGTGTTTGATAGGACCAGGCGAAGTTTTAATAGGCTTTTGGAGGTAGTGTGCAAGACAAATTTGATATGTTGTGTCGTTTCTTTCAAGAGAAGCATACTTGCTTCATTGATTTAAAGTTAGATGTTCATAAATGGGTTTTCAATTTTCAGGAATTCTGGGACAATGCTGTTGTCCCTGAAGACGTTTCATGAACTTCTACCGAGAAGTCAAAAAACGTATTAAGAGACATGAAGAACTATTCCACTCCAGAGCCAGATGGTACACATACCTTCTGGTGGAAGAAATTTCATTCAACCTACCAGCATCCATCCCTCATTTCCACCTCATATCTAAAGTCGGAAGAACCTATTCCGGAGTGTTTGGTGGAAGGGCGTACAGTGCTCCTGCTGAAGACGGGCAACTTAGATAACCCTCAAAATAATAGGCCAATAACCTGTCTGAACACACTGTATACGATCATCACAGGTAACCTGAATTATAGGATTGTCCGGACAATTGGACCTGTGTGGCGAAAGATTTACGAACAACGCATCTCGAAGAAAGGCGTAGCAGGGTGTCGGAAGAACCTGCTAATCGGCAGAAGTGTCTGTAAAGATGCAGCATCCTATCTAATTTACCAAGGCATTTCGTTGCAGCAACTTCCCGTGTGACACCCTGTATATGACCTTCATCACGATCAGCTTCTCAAAATCTTCTGGTTTTTCAAAAAGAGGATAGAAATATAAATTAAGTGGAAGGAGGAATATTGTTGATCTCATTCCCAAATCTAAAAAATGTCCTCATTTGCTTCACCTTCAGAGTTAATAGTTCTAACAATAATGACAATAACAGCCTACTATCTATAAATCTGAGTTGGTTCTTTCTATATCTGGCCTTTCAATTAATAGACATGAACAAAAATTATAAATTGATATGAATATTCAAACAACACATCTGATGCTAATTCTTCGTGATAATAGGAATGTCACATTCCGCTCAAAATCTTCAGAATAAATAATGCTTGAATATTTTCAAATGATGACGTTATTTATTTATTTATTAGATTCAGTGTAGACAATTAGTGATCGTTGATTAGTAGTATATAAAATAAAGGGATATTATCAACAAACTGCATCAATTATAAACGGAGAAATTAGATGGATGATTGAAACACAAAGAAAATAAATATACTTCCAGCAAATAATATTGCAACATTACAATCATAATTGTATACGGCGTGCGCTGCCATGAACGCGTCTACCGGAAATGGGTCTACCGATAACGGTTTCTGCGATAACGGGGACACCGTCATCTCTTAAATTCTCGAAGGGTTCTTCTTCGAGTACAGTTTCTTTGTATCTGAACATTGATGAATAGATTTTGCCATTAAACATCATTACATAAGTCATGTTTGTTTCTGGCATAGGATTACTCCTCCTCATAATCCTTCCGATATTTGAAGTTGGTGGCCTGTGATAACGTTGGTAATTGTCAGCTACACAATTTTCAGTTCTGAATCTTATTTTAGCATGCCATGGAGCATTCAAGGCTTCGATCTGATCCCACATTGACGTCACTTCATGTACAGCAGCAATTATTCCTTCATAATATATTCCCGAATGATCAATGATAAAATTCGTTACCGGGTTGATTGCCTGTGGCCGATGTTGCATCCAATTGGGTAGAATGGTTTGAATTCTTGTGAAATATACATACCGTGAGATGCCGTTCCTGAGTTGCAGACCTACGATGTTACTAAATGCATCTAATTCTGTGAAGAAAAACTGAAATTTAACAAGCTCTTCTTATGGAAGGGTGGTCTAGTAAGAGGCTTTTTTTTAGTGCAGTCTCAAGGAAAAGTTATGGATCAGGCTCGCATTGTGCACAATGTAACAATTTGAACTGGAAGCTTTTTCAAAACAAATCATAAAAGAGGACGTATATGTAACATTTTCATAAATAATGATTACAATATTATAGTATACTTACCTTTAAAGTAAAGTAATATCACGAGCGTGAGTTGCTGAATGACAGAAATAATCTTCATTCCTTTCGAATCGACACAATCATATGGCACTCAAGTGTTGTTTTTCAAGATTTTCCTGTGTACAGTAACTCTGGAAAAGTAACTGAAAAATGTACTGCCTTTCACGGAACTGATGTAACCACCGGAGTTTGTTTATTCGTTGAAATTAGGGCAGTCAAATGAGAAAGATTGTTGTCTGCAGATCTAAAAGTGTTCCTTATTTGTTAGTTATATAAAAATGTTGCCCAGCAGAACCTTTAGAATTTCTGAAGTTACTGACAAATATGTTTTATACATTTCATAGTCGAGGCGGTGAAAAAAATTTAATTCAGCTTCCTTATCTTATCAGTGTCTCACGCAAACAAGAATAAGATAGTTTAAGATGCCATAAGAGGCATAATAAAATCCCACCAATTAATTATCTGTTATCTATTCAACATGTGTGTACGTTTCAACTTTTGAGATGTAGTTTGTAAGTCCGGATAAAGAATTGTTTCGGTTTGAATGCAACTTTTTTGTTGAAACTTCGCATCTTTGGGTTGAAGATTTAATGGTTTTGAAGATTATTCATATTTTTGTATCCAAAGTTTAACTATTTGGCTATAGATTCAATCGCTTGGTTGAAAATTCATTTAATTAGTTAAAGATTCATCATTTTAGTTCAAAATTTATTTCTATGGCTAAAAATTATACTTTCCTTTATACACTTGTCCAGTCAGTCGTTCATCTTTCATTCTTTCAAGATGTCCAAGCAATCTCAACTGATTTCTTCCCAATGTGTGCACTATTGTCTCTTTTACACCATATTCTTTGAGGATTATCTCGCTTTGGAATCCCACATGACCCTTGTATCTTTTACTAGTTCACTCAGTCTTTCAACCACAATAACGAAGTCAGTTATACTGCGGATATTTCCTTCAAACAGGTGTACGTGTGGATCATTTGATGTCGAAACTAGGCATTTGCGATAAATCAGCCCTTCTCTAAGCATAAGCTAACTACTTTTTCCCCGTCATCATTTTTTCTTCTTGGGTCCCCAAACTTACCTAGCACCCTTCCTGTATCTGCATCCTGAGGTTGGACGCCGACCCATCGGTTCAGATTTCGTAACAAAATTATTCTTTCACATTGATCGCAAATACTTACTGTATCATATAAAGTGTTTCACAAGGCGTCTTTCACTTCTCTCGGGTAACTTTCAACTGGGGCGTAGCACTCTATGATTAACAATCTTCTGATTCCTATCTTCGTTCTAATCCACGGCAATCTGTGCGATACATCCTTGATCTCTGAGATGCTGTTTTGCTTTTTCATTCATAATCAAACCGACCCCTTGACTACCAAGTGATTAACTATCTACTCCTGACCATATTACGAAACCGCCTTTCAACACCCCATTTTCTATGTTTCTACTTTCGCAACCCCCTGCACTCCTTTTTTAACTTCCCTAGATATTCTGGGACCCCTTCCATCTTAACCTGATCGTTGATTAGTAGTACATACAATGTGGGGATATAATCAAAAAGTTAATCAATTATAAAAAAAGGAGTTAGATGAATAATTAAAATGTAAAGAAAATAAACGTACCTTTCAGCAAATAATATCGCAACAGTACAATCAAAAACGTCTATTGCGTGCATTGGCAGCGGGATAACCGTACACTTCTCTAGCAAAAAAGGATCTACCGATAGCGTGTCCATCGGGAACAGGGAACCCGTCAACTCTTCTATAGTAAAAGGGTTCATCTTCGAATACAGCTTCTTCGAATGTCATTATTGATGAATAGATGTTGCCATTTTTCATCATAATATAAGTCTTGTTTCTTTCTGGAACAGGAATACTCATCCTCATCATCCTTCGGATATTCGAATATGGTCGCGGGTGACGTTGGAAATTTTGAGCTACCCAATTTTCAGTTCTGAATCTTATTTTAGCGTGCCATGGAGTAACTGTGGGATCATTTTGATAATGAGGTGCAAGCCAGGTATTTATATCACTAATTTGTCCTTCAAAATATATTCCGGAATGATCATTCATAAAAACCGTCAGCGGGACGATTGTCGGTGGCCGAGATAGCATCCAACCTGGTAGTGTGGTTTCGGTCATTCTTCTAAAGACTCCAAACTTTACGTAGTCGTTCGTTAATTGCACACTTATTTCGTTAGCAACTGCATCTAATTCTGTAAGAAGAAATTGAAATTTAGCAGAGCTTGTTTTATAATAGGGTGGTCTAGAAAAAAGGCTTTTTTGAGAGCAGTGTCAGGGAAAAATTAGAGATCAGGTTCGCATTTGAATATCAATTTTTCAAATTTGTTTTTCAATTTAGAAAAATGTTTCGTCATTTTTTAGTATCTTTCGAGTTCTCATTGACCGATTTCCTTAACGAGCACTCAAATTGAAGGCAAATGAATCATCTACAACTTTCTATTCCAAAGTTTTCAGAACGGCGTAGTTCAGATACGAGCGATTCTAGTAAGTTGGCTAATATTTGCAATTTCTATTCTTCCCGAGACGATATGTGAATTGTCGTACTCGATTTCAGCCAAAAAATACAACATGTCTAATTAGAATTCAAGACATACTCAAAAACGACGGAAGAATTTATAATGGAAAATTCAAACCGGAAGCATTTGAAGAACTAATTATGCTAGAGGACGTATATGTAACATTTTTCATAAATAATAATTGTAATATTGTAGTGAACTTGCCTTCAATGTGAAGAAATATCACGAACGTGAAATGTTGAATTACAAAAATATTCTTCATTCTTTTGTGAATCGACACAATGATAAAGCACTGAAGTATTGATCTTCAAGATTTTCATGTGCATAGTGACTCTCGAAAAATAAGTGATAAATATACTTCCTTTAATGAAACTCATCTAACGACCGGAGTTTGTTTATTCGTTGAAATTAGGTCAGTCGAATGAGGAAAATTGTTGTTTGTAGATCTAGCAATATTCCGTGTTTCCTAGATTTATGAGAGTAGTCCAATAGAACCTTCAGAATTTTTTTAAGTTAAAGACAAACATTTATTATAGATTGCATGGCTGAGATGGCGAAAACGAGAATTAAGTTCAGCTTCCTCATTTTATAAGTGTATCATATCCTTCGTTCTTCCCCCCTTTTGTTTCTTGTCTCTTTTGGCTTCTTACTATTTCTTATTTTCCTAACTTCTGTTCCTTTCTCTCCTAGTATTCCGGGACTACAAGCTCTTTCCTTACTTTGTTCCGATCCCACCATACACCTTCTATCCGTATTTTCCCATACACAACCAAAATTCCTTCACTTCTTTCCTCTTACGCTATTTGACTTAACTTAAACTGCATACTGCTTCATACCCATGTCAAACCATACTCTATACTCTCCGAACTTCCATATAGCAACCTTTCTTTTTCAATCTGTTCCCTCTTCTGTTCCCATTCCTTTAAATTCGATAGTATAATTTCTTCTCCTCTTCGCGTTTCCTTTCTTACACTTCGCATTTCCTTTACCACTACTTGAGCATGTATCCTTTTTTGCACATCTTGCCCTCCTTCCTTCAATTCCTTCCCTGCTCATCTTAAACCCCTCATCACTGTGTTTCTTTTCCTTTCGTCTCTCTTTTCTACTTCTGATCTTCTTTCTATTTCCATAAGCCTTTCCCTCTCATTATTTCCACACCCCCCTTTACCAATATACCGGTTTGATTTTTCCATCTTCACTATCCTATCTTCCAACTGTGCTACCTTTTTATTATGCTCATAATGTTTCTTCTAATCTTTCTACAAAAGTCTGCACCCTTTTTTCTGACTGTTCACTAACCTTTTGCAATTTTCGCATCTCTTTGCTGAGTTCGGCCATTTCTTTTCTTATTTCTTGTTTTATTTCCTCTTCTCTTCATCCTGCCTATCTTCGTTTATCTGTATTGCCCCTATCGTAATTTCTCGCCATTCTTTTATCTTCAACTTTCCAAATTCTGTTGTCCTTCTATGTTCACCTTCTCCCGTGTGTTCCCTCTCGCTCTATTTTGATCTTTTTCTACTGTTTTTCTAATCATCTCCGGGTTTTTAGGGTGGTTTCTACTTCTATCTTGTCTTCACTACTTCCTCTTTTCACCCGGACTCTCTTCCTATTTACGAATGGTTCGATTGAGCCAAAACTCTCCACCCCCAAACTATCCATCTTTACTTCAATACTCCAGTTGATATACCTACCTCCACAGTAATATAACACAACCCATAGGAGCAACCCCTATCACAGTTAGCGAACGAAGTCTTAAATGCCTGCAACTGAAACCGTCCGACTACTCTCAAATTAAAAATAATCACCCCAGACAACTATTCAGGACTTTGGTTAATATATTCATCACCACGGTAATGTTCTACAACCCCTGAAAACTACCCCTGCCACATTTAGAAAACCAAGTTTCAGCTGCCTTCAACTGAAAACGCCCAGAAACTTTCAAATTAAAAATAATCACCACGGACAACTGTCCAGGATCCCAGTTGATACATCTACCTCCACGGTAATATAACACAACTCCTAGAAACTACCTGAATCACCAAACAAATTTCCAATAAAAATAATTAGCACACACAGCTTTCCGGATCTCTAGTTGACATATCTACTGTCTCAGTGATATTCCACAACTCCTAGGAATCCTATCACATTTGACAAATACAGTCTTAGCTTCCTTGAATCAAAATTGTCAAAAAAGTACAATTCCCAAATTATTATTGACAACCTCAAATAAACTACTATGTTTAAATGTGACGTGCCTTATCGAAACTATTTCCAGCTAATCAGACAAAACAGATGTAGTTGCTGTTAATCACGCAAGGTACCCTATAAAGGCGCTAGTAACTATCCCTATTACAACAGTGTTAGTAGAAAAACAACAACCCACCCGTAGCACATCCAAAGAAACCCTTTTTAGCTGCCTTCAACTAAAATTAACTGCTGAGATTTGGATTGTCAAATGTGTTTAGGATAGCTCCTAGGGGTTGTGTAATATCACTGTGAGTGTGGATGTACCACCTGGAGACTTGGAAAGTTGTGTCTGGTGATTGCTTTTTAATTAATATTTTTTTGCGTATTTAGTTGAAGGTAGCTGAGACTTATTTCATTAAATGCGATAGGGGTAGTACCTAGGGGTTGTGGAATATGATTGTTAATATATATACTGACTTGTGTCTTGGAGAAGTGTCTGGGCTGATTCTATTTAATTATTTAATATTACCGTGGAGATGAAGATATGAAAAAGAGTTTTGGAAAGGTGTTTGTGGTTATTATTCTTAATTGAAACGTTCATGAATTTTTTAGTTGAAGGCAGCCGAGCAAGGTTTGGATAAATGCGTCAGGGGTGTGTTTTCGTTTTGTTTCTGGTTATTATTTTGGGGTTGTGGGTATAGTTTAGAGTTTAGAGAAGGTGACTTCTGCTTTATATATATTTTTGTTTTGTTTAATATTTATATTTTTAATTGAGGGTAAATGTTAGTATTATCTGTTGCTGCTGGACAATTTAATTTGTTATTTTCAGAGAGCTCAAAAGTAGCTTGGCCCTGCGGTATGTTTTTTTAAACTTATGTCATATCTTATCCTCTTGGTTTTTTAAAGGATAGGGCTGACTTTTTAAAATGACTCTTGAGTATTTTGGAGAGCCTCAAAATAGCCTGAATTTCGGATATGCTTACATGTAGGCTGCGTGCGTAAGTTATTGTAAGGGTAATTTTCAAGAGACAGGGGTTGTTTTCTTAACATTCTTTCTTGCAGTTTTGGAGAGTACAAAAAAAGCCTTAACCTTAATCACGATTAGCTTCTAAAAATCTTCCGGTTGTTAAAAAAAAAGGATAGAAATGTAAATAGAGTGGAAGGAGAAATATTGTTGATCTCATTCCCAAATAAAAAAAATTTTCTTATTTGCTTCACCTTCAGAGTTAATAGTTCTAAAAATGATGACAGTAACAGCCCACTTTCTACAAATCTGAGTTAGCTCTTCTTATATCTGGCCTCTTAATTACAAGACATAAAAAAAATTATAAATTGATATAGATATTCAAAAAGTTGTCAATTTTTCTTTGAGTATCAACAATAATTAAAGCGCTGAGATTTGAAACAACGCATCTTATGCTAGTTCCTCTTCGTAATAGGAATGCCATGCTTCTCTCGAAAATCTTCAAAATGAATAATGCTTGAATATTTATGAACGATAAGTTTATTTATTTATTCGATTAAGTGTACAAAATTACTTGATCGTTGAGTGGTGCTATAAAGAATATAGGGACATCATCAACAAACTAAATCAATTATAAACAGAGGAATTAGATCAATAATTAAAACACAAAGAAAATAAACATATATTCAGAAAATAATATTGCAACATTACAATCATAATTGTATATGGCGTGCGCTGCCATGAACGCGTCTACCGGAAATGGGTCTACCGATAACGGTTTCTTCGATCACGGGGACACCGTCAACTCTTACATTGTCAAAGGGTTCATCTTCGAGTACAGTTTCGTCGTATCTGAACATTGATGAATAGATGTTGCCATTAAACATCATTACGTAAGTCATGTTTGTTTCTGGCATAGGATTACTCCTCCTCATAATCCTTCGGATATTTGAAGTTGGTGGCCTGGGATAACGTTCGAAATTGTCAGCTACACAATTTTCAGTTCTGAATCTTATTTTAGCGTACCTTGGAGTAACTAAGAGCTCAGTTTCATCCCACATTGAAATCCTTTCATGTAAACCAGCAATTATTCCTTCATAATATATTCCCGAATGATCAATAATAAAAATCGTTACGGGGGTGATTTCCTGTGGTCGATGTTGCATCCAACCCGGTACAATGGTTAGAATTCTTGTGAAGTATACATGCTTCAAAAAGCTGTTCGTGAATCGCATACCTACGACGTTAGTAACTGCATCTAATTCTGTAAGTAAAAATTGAAATTTAGCAAGTTATTCCTATAGTAGGGTGGTTTAATAAGAAGCTTTTTTGAGAGCAGTGTCAGGGGATAGTTAGAGATCAGACTCGCATTGCGCACAAGTATAATCATGAAAATCTAAAGGTAAATTTTAAATCAGAAACTTCAATGTCAGAGCGTTTGAAACATCAACGATATTGTTCAATTAGATTTATGGTGCACTCAGAGAGAATTTGGTTGTTTGACCAATTTATAAATAAACAATTAAAAACTAGAAACTTTTTGAAAACTAATCATGATAGGGAACGTATTTGTAACATTTTTTATAAATAATGATTACAATATTATAGTATACTTGCCTTGAAAATAAAGAAATATCACGAACGTGAGATTTTGAATGACAGAAATAATCTTCATTCTTTTCTGAAACGACACAATCATATAGCACAGAAGTGTTGTTTTTTAAGATTTTCCTGTGTATAGTGATCCTTAAAAAGTAACTGATGAATATACTGCTCTTCGTGAAATTCATATAGCCACCGGAGTTTGTTTATTCATTGAAATTAGGGCAGTCAAATGAGAAAGATTATTATCTGCAGATCTAAAAATGTTCCGTATTTGTTAGATGTATAAAAATGTTGCCCAATAGAACCTTTAGAATTTCTGAAGTTACTGACAAATATGTATAATACATTTCATGGTCGATGCGGTGAAAAAGAAATTAAATTTTGCTTTCTCATCTTATAAGTGTCTTTCGCAAACGAGAATAAGATAAAGTTTAATATGTCATAAGAGACATAATAAAATCCCACCAATGGATTTTCTGTTATCTACTCATCATGTATGCACGCTATAACTTTTGAAATGTAGTCAATAAGTACTTTTTTACGAAAGTCAACACGTTTTATTGATTTTTTTTAAATACTACTATACCGATTTTAATGTTTTTTAATTTTAATGCAATCAATTTCGAACAGCCTTCAAGCTAGAAACGTTGCTCTTCTTTCTGTGTTCATTTGAAAAATATTCACTCAAAATATAAGGAAGATACATTTAATAGTGAAATGTTCTGAAAAAGCGTGTCGATGCAATACTTGAATGTCCATTTACTTTCTAATAATTATTTCTAGTTTTCTAACCTAATATTTTCAATATATTGCAAATGAACTTTAGTTTTCCTTTGAAATATCATTCTTTTTCTCATTTTCTCACTTAAATATGAATCAAATTATCAGAAACCAATCAGAAAATTCGACCATTTCCGGCTGTAAGTTCATTCTTTTCGATTGTAAATCTCACTATTAATTTTCTGGTTGAAAATTCATTCTTATGGTAAAGAATTCTTCTTCTTCCGTCAAAAATCATGTGGTTTGGTACAAAATTAAATCATTTGGTTGAAATGTAACTATTCTGTTGAAATTTCAATAGTTTTTTTGAAAGGGTATATCTTTGAGTCTAAAATTAACATTTTTCTTCTAAAAATCATCTCTTTGTCTACAAAATTTAGCTATTTAACTTCATTTTCTGTTTGCTTGAACAATATCTTGGTTCGAAAATGCAACAATTTTCTTCAAAATTCGTATTTGAAAATTTATATCTTTTCGTAAACACTTTTACTTTTTTGGTTAAAAATGAAACTGTCCGTAAAAAAATTGTTTTCGGTTTAAATTTTGCTTTTTTGTTGAAACTTTGCATCTATGGATTAAAAATTATATTGTTTTGGAGATAATTCGTATTTTTTTTGTCTCGAAAACTTAAATGTTTGACCATAGATTGAATTACTTTCTTGAAAATTCATTCAATTAGTTAAACATTCATTATTTCAGTTCAAAATTTATTTTCTTCGCTAAAAATTGACCTATTTTGTTGAAAATTCCTTTTTTTGCTGAAAATCAATTTTTTACTGGTAATGTGAATATTCCTTTATAAACTAAAAATGTTTGTTTTTAGTTGAAAATGGGCCCTGACAACATCAAATGAGAACAATTGCCCTACAAGCACTATTAAGTCTAGGAAGGGAGCAGAATGGTGGAACACCCACCTGGAGAGACTCCGTAGAAATACAAGAATGTTATGCAATAGGGCAAATAGAACTAAATTGCCTTTGGACTTGGACATCTATAAGACGGCCCAGTGCGAATACAATACAAATATAAGGAATTATAAGCAGGAAGATTGGAGGGGCTTCTGTGAGGAATCGAAAAACATTCCGGAAACAGCAAAGCTCCACAAGATCCTGGCGAAAAATCCGAAAGCTCGCCTCGGGCTCATAAGGCTCGATAATAGCGAGTTTGCCAAAGATGAAGAAGCAACGCTGAATCACCTGATGGAGGTTCACTTTCCGGGTTTTCAGAAAATCCGAACCGACCAAGAGGAGGAAGGCCGGGGCAGAATGGCCTTCATATCCAAACCTGGGAGGGAAGGTTACACTGCTGCTAAGATTTCCGACCAATCAGCCTAACATCTTTTATCCTGAAGACGCTAGAGAAGCTGGTCGAGAGATACATTAGGGATGAGGTACTTTTGGCCTCCCCGCTGCATAGAGAGCAGCATGCTTTCCAGACAGGCTGCTCGGTAGAAACTGCGCTTCATGCTGTTGTTGCAAAATCGGAGCAGCAGTTGGCACAAAAGGGGTATGCTGTGGGAGCTTTCTTGGGTATAGAGGGTGCCTTCAGCAATACTCCTCCATAAGTCATCTGTAGAGAGGCTTTGAGATGTGGCGTGCCAAACCAGCTACTATGCTGGATAGGAAGCAAGCTACGCCGAAGAAGACTCAAAACCATATGGGGTGAAGGCCTAGTAAGGGCGATAGCTCCGCGGGGTTGCCCACAGGGGTACAATACCCAAGAATATGCGGACGACTTTGTAATCCTAGTTAGGGGGACTCATCTGAAAACGCTGATGGGTCTTATAAGATCGGCGCTGCGCATTGTAGAGCTCTGGTGCAATAGCGCAGGACTTTCGGTAAATCCGGAAAAGACTAACTTGGCCATTTTCACGAGGAATTATAAAGTTCTGAAAGCTGACGCTTCTGCATTCTGTGGTAGGAAGCTGACGTTTTCAGATTCAGTTAAATATCTAGGAGTAATCCTAGATAGCAAGCTGACCTGATCAAAGCACCTGGAGACCCAATGCAGGAGATTTGTCATAACTTTTTTGATGTGCAGGAGAGCCTTTGAGTTGACGTGGGGGCTAGGACCTAAAATGCTTGCATGGCTCTACTCTGCTGTCTTAAAACCCAGGCTCCTACACGCGGCCGTGGTCTAGGGGCCACGAGCGGAATTTAAAACAGTGCAGGACAGGCTGCGAAGATTACAAACGCTAACATTTAGAGGTTTGACTGGAGCAATGAGGACTGCGCCTACAGCGGCGATAGGATTCATGCTCTGTGAGGAACCCCTACATGTCGCGATAACCGCTAGAGCGGCTCACGCAATGAGCCGCCTGGCAAGAGCAAAAAGATGGACTCCGGGGACTAAACACACTAGACTCCTGAGTGATATCAGCACACTGCCGATTCTACGGATGAGGCAAGATAAAATAAAAAAACGCTTCAACTTCGCCAAAGCTTTCCGCGTCTTTATCCCAAGCAGGGATCTGTGGAAAGAAAATGGTAATCCGCTCCTCCAGGGGGAAATCTGGTATATGGATGGATTCAGGGGAGAGGGAGGGTCAGGAGCATGAATGTATGACAGCAAGAGAGGGAGAGGGATAGGGTTCACACTTGGACGACACGCTACTGTCTTTCAAGCGGAGGTCCTGCCCGTCCTACGCTGTTCTGAAACACTAATAGAGGAAAACTGTTCAGACAGCCAAGCAACACTAACTGCAATAGGGAAACCAGACATAACATCAGAACTGGTTTGGGAATGCAAAAAGGCATCAAACCAACTGCAGAAAGAAACAAAGTGGCTCTCATATGGGTTCCTCGTCACAAAGGGATCAAGGGCAACGAAAAGGCGGATCAGTTGGCGAAGTGCGACGCAGCGAGCGAATTCGTAGGAGCGGAACCGGTACCGGGAACAGCGTCTTGCAGTGTCGGGAAGGCCATTAAAAACTGGATCTGAACAAAACACAGGAAATACTAGGAACAAACCAAGGGTTGCCGTCAAGCGGAATTCATTCTGGGGTATACCTATAGGATGGACAGAGCCAGGGAAATCCTGAGTTTACCCAAGAAAGGCGTAGGGACAGTGTTACGGACCCTGACAGGGTACAATCACTTGAACTATCATATGCACAAAATAGGGTATAGCCCCACGACGGAGTGCAGGAGGTGCGTCAGGGATGACGAAACATCCCTGCATGCATTATGCCAGTCTCCGGCATTAGCTAGGCTCAGGCAAAAGACCCTCCGGGTCCATTTTATGGCAACACAGGAAATCGAAACGCGATCAGTGGTCGAAATACTGGGCTTCGTCACAAGCTCTTGGGTCGAATGCTGAGAGTGAATAAGTAAGGGTGCGGCACAATAGGCTTTATAGCTTGAGCGCCAGGGGAGCTCTCCATGGGCTTCCCGCCCGTTTTAAAACTAACTAACTACAGAACTAATCATCTTAGTTTAAAATTGAATTATTTCCTGAAAATGTGGGTATTTTGTAGAAAATTCATTTTTTGAGGTTGAAAATTCAACTTTTTGGTTGAAAGTTGAACTACTTTCTTAGAAATTCCCTTTTTTTTGAAGATTCATAATTTTAGTTGAAACTTCATCTCTTTGGTTAAAAATTAAGCCACAGGTCTTATGCTAAATCTTCTTTATAATGGGAATTCCATGCTGTGTTTACAATTTTCGGAATGAATAATGCTTCAATATTTTAAAATGATAAGTCTATTCATTCATACAGTCAAATGTACATAATTTCTTGATTGATGATTAGTGTTGCATAGAATCTTGCCGACGTTTCGTGAACATTGCAGTTCACTTTTCCAGGGCAGCACTGAAACTCAAGTTTGAGCTTATGTTCTCCTTATATGTACTCTCTACAATGCCTGTGATTGGTAAAAGCACCCCACCATGAGGACTGGTCGAATTTGATTAGCCAATCAAGTTTTTTCCCAGGATTGGCCAATCAAGTCTTTTTTCCTCGCGATTTATGGCGTAGTATCTTTCTTAACGAATGTAACAATCTCTGATGCAATTGATATTATTGAATCCTTCGCAAACTATCCTTCCGATATCTTACCTTTGATACAACACTGTCTCAATAACACTTACTTCTCTTCCAATAATCAATTCAATGAACAAACCTGAATATGGTTACAATAATTAATAAGCAGTCGCGCACAATTGTGCAGGGATGGTCCTGAAGGAATAACCCCTAAGCGAAGGCGTAACAACCGTGCCAGAAGCTGCATGGCACCTGGGTAATGTGTCTTAAACGGTGACTCTGGGATAACGGGCAACCTCTCAACGTATGCAGCCTTATCCTTGCATGCGGGGCTCTACTAGGATGGCTCAACCCTCTTCCCTAGCTGTTCGTGGAAACAAGAATGGGAATACCAAAGACACTTGTAGTAAGTGCGGTTCAAAACAGTCGAACGCGCAGGGCTCCCGACTATGGGCCGGACAACAATGCCGACTACCCTAGAGTTGGTGGAGCCAATCAAGACGGAATCAGTGCGATTGACCTGCAGAATCTCATTAATTTTAAGTGCACGGATCGAGTCAGGGATGACCTGCTGGAGTGCTATGATACCAGTAGGCCCATGAACGAAAAGGTTACATGGCACGTCTGCATACTCTGCGGTGCGAGAAACAATTAGAGCTCTCGCATTTTTCGCACAAACTTCTGTAAAACCATGCCGAGGAACTCCGGAAAAGAGGTTATATAAGCGAAGCGTCTACTCAACCGCAACAAGAACAAGCCGGCAATAGAGCAAGAGAGGCGAGCCTGAGAGCAACCGCGAGCAGGCATCCAATAGAGGAAGAGCGATGCTTCAGAACCCAGAGAAACATCCACATTGAGGTTTCTCTCAAGCCCAGAAATCTGGCTGAACTGGATGACGAGCTTCGTGGAGATTTTTGCGAAGAATCCGACCTTTGGGCTATCACTTATAGTGTTTATGATGCATCGAGAGTTTTAACGGATGCAAACCGTAAAACAAAACCAAAGGTTGATGTGTGTAATTGACTACATAACATTTGGCAGGAATTTCACCGCCAAGGTTCGACAGTTCGCACGCGAACTGCAGATCCATCATTAAAAACTTAACAAGTCGAAGCTGCTGACCATTAGGCAGCATTCCGTTGACAATGTAAGAGTACTATCTAACACTAGGAGAAGTCTTGAGCGGAGAGAGGTGGGTCTGAGAAAATAAATTTGCGTTTTCGTCTGACCCATCTCGACTCTTCCAAGACCCTCCGGTTACTGTCGTCCACCCGCCCACATCAGAGAAGGTCGGGCCATTTTTTGAAGAAGTCTTTGAAATCCAGCATCCGCTGAAAGAGAACTCAAAGAATATCAATGGCTTCAAGGAGCTGCACAGTGCCCTCATAACACTTGAGCAGGGATGCCCACCTATCACTACCAAGAAGTCAAAGAACGTATTAAGAGACATGAAGAACTATTCCGCTTCAGAGCCAGATGGTATCAATATCTTCTAGTGGAAGAAGTTTCCTTCAACCCAACAGCATCTGACCCACATTTTCACCTCATATCTAAAGTCGGAAGAGCCTATTCCGGAGTGTTCAGTGGCAGGGCGCACAGTGCTCCTGCCGAAGACGGGCAACTCAGACATCCCGAAAAATTACAAGCCAATAACTTATCTGAACACAGTGTATACTATCTTCACAGTCTGTAAAGACGCAGCATCCTGTCAGCGATTCCTATCGATGGCCTGGATTGACTACCAGAAAGCGTTTGATTCAACCTTCCATAGACATATCATCACTAGCAAGGATAAGCAAGGTATCCTTTCGGGATTTTCAATACGATCATGTTGCTTTCACTCATTTGGACCATCCACGGAAGGGTAAATGGCCCATCGCGGCAGGCCAACCTAATTGGTTACCGAATGTGTGTTTTTTTTTTAATGATTGAAAGTTTAAGTCAAATTTTCGCATCAAATAATAAATTTAAAGTGCATAAGAATACTAGGAATAATTGTAAATTCATTTTCCGGATAAAAATGATATTCTTTTCTCTAAAATTGAAATCGATCATTCACTTATTATTCTTTTAAATTTTCAACATCAAATTTGATTTTTCCAAGGGATTTTTAACCGCTCGTTCAGCTATCAATTTGTTGTAACCGTGTCGTTTCAAACTGAAACTTCTTCCGAATAAGTAATGCTTCAATTTTTTTAAACGATAAGTTTATTGATTTATTCAATTCAGTGTGCACAATTAGTGATCGTTGATTAGTAGTATATATAATATAGGGACATCATCAGCAAACTGAATCAATTATAAACAAAGAGTTGGATGTATAATTGAAACAAAAAAAAATAAGCATACTTTCAGCAACTAATATTGCAACAGTACAATCAAAATTGTATATGGCGTGCGCTGCCGTGAACGCGACTACCGGGAATGGGTCTACCGATAACGGGTCCTTCGATAACGGGGACACCGTCAACTCTTACATTGTCGAAGGGTTCTTCTTCAAGTACAGTTTCGTCGTATCTGAACATTGATGAATAGATGTTGCCATTAAACATCATTACGTAAGTCATATTTGTTTCTGGCATAGGATTACTCCTCCTCATAATCCTTCCGATATTTGAAGTTGGTGGCCTGTGATAACGTTGGTAATTGTCAGCTACACAATTTTCAGTTCTGAATCTTATTTTAGCGTGCCATGGAGCATTTAAGGCTTCAATTTGATCCCAGATGTACGTCATTTCATGTACACCAGCAATTATTCCTTCATAATATATTCCCAAATGATCAATGATAAAAATCGTTACGGGGGTGATTTCCTGTGGCCGATGTTGCATCCAACCGGGTAGCATGGTTTGAATTCTTGTGAAATATACATGCCGTGAGATGCCGTTCCTGAATTGGAGACCTACGATGTTAGAAAATGCATCTAATTCTGTAAGAAAAAATTGAAATTTAGCAAGTTCTTTCTGTGGTAGGGTGGTCTAGTAAGAGGCTTTTTTTGAGAGCAGTCTCAAGGAAAAGTTATGGATCAGGATCGCATTGTGCACAATGTAACAATTTGAACTGGAAGCTTTTCTAAAACGAATCATAATAGAGGATGTGTATGTAACATTTTTATAAATAATGATTACAATATTATAGTATACTTGCCTTCAAAATAAAGTAACATCACGAACGTGAGATGTTGAATGACAGAAATAATCTTCATTCTTTTTCGAATCGACACAATCATGTAGCACTGAAGTGTTGTTTTTCAAGATTTCCCTGGGTATAGTGACTTTAGAAAAGTAACAGAAAAATATACTGCCTTTTACGAAACTGATGTAACCACCAGAATTTGTTTATTCGTTGAAACTTGGGCAGTAAAATGAGGAAGATTATTGTCTGCAGATCTAAAAATGTTCCGTATTTGTTAGGTATATCAAAATGTTGCACAACAGAACCTTTAGAATTTCTAAAGTTACTGACAAATATGTATAATACATTTCATGGCCGACGCGGTGAAAAAAATTTAATTCAGATTCCTTATCTTATAAGTGTCTCTCGCAAACAAGAATAAGATAATTTAATATGCCATAAGAGGCATAATAAAATGCCACTAATCAATTCTCTGTTATCTACTCAACATGTATATACGCTTTAACTTTTGAAATGTAGTCCTTGAGTATTTTTTTACAAAAGTCAATAAATTTTATTGCTTTTTCAAAACACATTGGCTCACCGCACTCCCGGTTTCTTTAATACAGACTCTGCCCCAGAGCAAGGGATTTAATATACAACCGGATCACTAAGAGGCGCTTTGTTATCTTTAGGGCTGTTTGGAAATTGTCTTATTTTCGCAGGTGGTTGGAATATGGTTAAGATGTTGCGTTTGTTGAGAGTTTTCCCATTTGTTCTGTGATGCCTTATATGTTGTGTTGAGTTGTTTTTTAGAATGTATCTTCTTTTCGATTAATCAATTCGTTAGTTCGTTGATGACCAATTGCTTTTGAGATACGTGTTGGTGGAAGGAGCATGTAGTTATATGTTTGTATGAATGGGCTTTCTGTAAACTTCATGTCCTAATGTGTTGTCAGATATTTTGTAAAGTAGTACGCCGAAGAAATGCATTTTTCCGTTTTGCTCAATTTCCTTGATAAAAGGTGTGACTGGAAGTAATTTGTCAAATTTTATTTGTTTTTCTCCAGTGGAAAGATCTTTAATCCATTGGGCTTCATCAAATGATATGCGATTCAATGTAGAATGAATTTCAAATCTAGGGGTGTTTCATAGGAGAACGTGAAGTTTTAATAGTTTTTTGGAGGTAGGGTGCAAGATAAATTTGGTTGGGTGTGTTGTTTCTTTTGAAATTTTATTTTAGTTTTATGTAAAATTTATTTCAATTTAGATGTTCACAAATGTTTTTCTAATTTTCAAGGATTGTGGGACAATGCTGTTGTCCCTGAATCGTTTCAAGAAAGCTAAGGATGTTAGTAGCTTAGCTTGAAAAGACCTAAGCCTACTAAAAGTGTTTGTTGTAGTAAGAAAATTCTTCGCGTAGAGATCTTTAATAATAGATGGGATGCTTTCACGATTGGCAATTTTTCTTAGAGTGCCAAAAATTGAAGCATTCATATTTTTCGAAACACATACTGTCAGTTCTTCTTCATAATAGGAATGCCATACTTTGATCAAAATCTTCGGATTGAATAATGCTCGAATATTTTCAAAGGATAAGATTATTTATTCATATGATTAAGTGTACACAATTACTTGATCGTTGATTAGTACTGTATTGTATTTTACTACTCTCTGTTTTACGGAATTGAGGGCTTTGTTCTCTTTACATCTTTTACAATTTCAATTAACCACTATGCCTTATGCCTAACTTATCCTGACTTAACGTTTAATTGCTTCGCTTTCTAATATTTACTAGCTCATACATATTATCTGACAATTGCGCGAGAACTTCAAGGGCTTCCATTTCCTCTCACCACTTCTCTTCAAACTTTTGTAAGTTACGCAACATTAATTTTCCTCACACATATTCCTCTTATATAAATTTTGGTCTCGATTTTGCTTTCTTTTACCCTATGCATTCTCTCTTTCCTATTCTCTTCTAGAGTCTAATTCACTTTTACCCTTGTCCACAACCGCACAGTATCAACCTAACCTTATCTATAACGCTCTTTCCCCTTTTTTCTTCCTCTGTACATTTTTCCAAAACGTGCTACCATGATTCCTTTACATAACCACATACCTTGCACATTTTCATTCCTTCACTCATCCAATATTTACACTCATTCATGCCTTATCACATTCTGTAACGTAACGCTCTGATCCACCTGCACTCCTTTTTCAACTTCCCTGCATATTCTGGGACCGCTTTCATCTCAACCTGATCGTTAATTAGTAGTACACACAATGTAGAGACATAATCAAAACGACGAAATCAATTATAGACAAAAGAATTAGATGAATAATTATAATACAAAGAAAATGAACATACCGTTCAGCAAATAATATTGCAACAGTACAATCAAAAACGTCTATTGCGTACATTGGCAGCGGGATAACCGTACACGTCTCTAGCGAAAAAGGATCTTCCGATAGCATGTCCATCCGGAACCGGAAATCCGTCAACTCTTACATGGTCAAAGGGTTCACTAGAGAACACAGTTTCTACAAATGTCATTATTGATGAATAGATGTTGCCATTTTTCATCATTATATAAAGCATGTTTCTGTCTGAAACAGAATGTCTCATCAGCCTTCTGAAACTCCAAATTGATCGCGGGTAAGGTTGGAAATTTTGAGCTACCCAAACTTCACTTTCGAATCTTATTTTAGCGTGCACTGGAGTAACTTTGGGATCATTTTGATAATGAGGTGCAATCCAGGTATTTATATCACCAATTTCTCCTTCAAAATATATTCCTGAATGATCATTTATGAAAACCGTCAGGGGGACGATTGCCTGCGGCCGATATTGCATCCAACGGGGTACTATGGTTCCGGTCATAGTTGTGAAACCTCCACGCTTTTCGAAGTCGCTTGTTAATGTCACTTTTATTTTGTTAGCAACTGCATTTAATTCTGCAAGAAAAAATTGGAATTTTTCAAGTTTGCTGCATAATAGGGTGGTCTAAAAAAAGGCTTTATTTTAAAGCACTGTCAGGGGAAAATTAAAGATCAGGCTCTCATTGCGTATAAGTATAATTCCGAGACTCTAAATGTAAGTTTAAAATGATGTGGTGGGCAGAAAATATTTTTGATTTTGTCAACTAGTGTTCTCTTTATTGTGAACTCAAAGAGAATTTGGATGATTGACTAATTTATAAATGAACGATTCCAACTGGATGCTTTTTGAAAACTAATTATTCCAGAGGACGTATATGTAACATTTTTTAGAAATAATAATTATAATATCGTAGTAAACTTGCCTTTAAAATGAAGAAATACCACGAACGTGAGATTTTGAATAACTGAAATAATCTTCATACTTCTGTGAATCGACACAATGAAATAGCACTTAAGTATTGTTTTTCAAAGATTCTCCTGCGTATAGTGACTCTCGAAAAATAACTGATAGATATACTGCATTTTATGAAACTCATCTGACGACCGGAGTTTGTTTATTCGTTGAAATTAGGACAGTCGGATGAAGAAAATTGTTGTTGGCAGATCTCAAAATGTTCCGTGTTTTCTAGATTTATGAAAGTAGACCAACAGAACCTTTAGAATTTTGTGGGTAAATGACAAACATTTATTATAGATTGCATGGTTGAGACAACGAAAACAAAAATTAAATTTAGCTTCCTTATCTTATAACTGTCTCTTAAAAATATAAAAAACTGAATTTAATATGCCATTAGAGGCACAATAGAATTCTTAAATTGCTTTTTTAATACACCACTATACCGATTTTAATTTTTTTTCATATTTTACTGCAATAAATTTTGAATAGCTTCCAGGTCAAGAATTATATTATTTGGTACAAAATTTAATTATTTTGTTGAGACTCAATTATTTCCTTGAAATTGCCCTACTTCTAGTTTCTTGACCTTCTCTCTTACCTCTACTATTACCTCTACTATTAATCCTTTCTTTTTTTTCCTTTCCTCTCTTTCTTATCCTTTCCTGTTATACATTCGTTCCTTACTCCCATCACCATTCCTCCCATTGATCTGCCTTTTCTACTCTTCCTTTTTGCATTTTGAACTTGCCATTTGTAGCCTCTTGCCAATCTTCCTCTCACTATTTCCCATCCCTTTTCATCTAGCACCGTCTCCATTGTGAATACTACATTTAATTGTTACAAACTTCCCAAAACTATTTCTTATTTTCCTATTTTCCGTTCCTTTCCCTCCTAGTTTCCCGGCACTATTAGCTCTTCCCCTACTTCGTCCCGAGCATACCATACACCTTCTATCTGTATTTTCCCATACTCAATCCCCGTTCTTTCACCCTTGCTCCTTTTCTCTTCTGCTATTTCCCTCATTTTATACTGCATACTCCTTCATACCCATGTCAAATAATTCTCTATACTCTCTCAACTTCTATATAAAAACCTCTTCTTTTTCATCACTTCCCTCTCATGTTCCCATTTATTCAGATTCAATAGTATCATTTCTTCTCCTCTTCGAGTTTCCTCTCCTACACTTCGCATTTCCTCTATCTCTACTTTAGGATGTGTCCTTTTCAGCACATATTCTGCTGCTTTCTTCAATTCCTTCCCTTCTAATCTTAGACCCTTCGTCACTGTTTTTCTTTTCCTTTCATCTCTATCTTTAACTACTAATCTTCTTTCTATTTCCATTAGCCTTTCCCTCTCATCATTTCCACTCTCCCCATCAACAATATCCCGGTTTGATTTTTCCATTTTCAGTATCCTATCTTCCAACTGTGCTACATTTGTATTATGCTCATCCTGGTTTTCTAACCTTTGTTCCAAATTCTGCATCCTTTTTCAAACTTTCCCTAACCTCTTCCCATTTCCGCATCTCTTTTCTAAGTTTGGCCAATTTCCTCCCTAATTTATTTTTTTATTTCCTCTTCTCTTTCTTCCTGCTTTTTTTCGTTCCTCTTTACAAACTCTATCATCATTTTCCACAATTCTTTTCACTTTAATTTTTCAACTTCTATTGGCCATCTATGTTCAACTTTCCCCTTGTGTTTCTTCCTTTCTCTATTTTGGTTCTCTCTCAGTGGTATTCTAGTCATTACCGGATTTTTTATTTTTTTATTTAGAATCTTGTCTTCAATCTTCTTCTTTCTTTTCTTCACTACTTTATCTTTCCGCCCTAACTCTCATTCTATTTACGAATGGTTCGACTGAGCCTAAGCTATTCACCATAAATTTCTCCCTCTTTACTTCAATACTGCAGTTGATATTAACCTACCTCCACAGTAATATAAAACAACTCATCGGAACATCCCCTATCACATTTAACGAACGAAGTCTCAACTGCCTTCAACTGAAACCGCCCAAAAACTTTCGAATTGAAAATAATCACCACTGACAACATTTCAAGACTCTGATTGATATATTTATCAGCACGGTAATATTCTAGAACCCCTAGGAACTACCCTTTGTTACACTTGGTGAACCAAGTCTCAGCTGCCTTTAACTAAAACTGCCAAACAATCTCAAATTGAACACAATCACCACAGATAATTTTCCAAGCCTCTAGTAGATATATCTATTCCCACCAGCATATTCCATAGCCCCTAAGTACCACCCCTGTTACATTTAGTGATCCAAGTCTTAGCTGCACTCAACTAAAACTGTCAAAAAATATCCAATTGGAACTAATCACTACATACAACTGTCTAGGACCCTAGTTGATATACCTAACTCCACAACTCCTAGGAAACCAGTCACATTTGACAAATGGAGTCTTCGCTCCCTTCACACAGCTCTTTGTCCTCTAAAATACTATTGCGCATTAGTATATGCTATAGGAGCCTGCTGCGCATCCACAAGTATCATAAAAGCCCATTGCGCAGCTTTGCGCACCGCCGAACTGTACTGCGCATCCATGTGTATCAAAGAAGTCTACTGCGCATCCGTCAGTGTCCTGCAAGTGTGCATGAAAAAAAATCATAGATTGATATTGATATTCAAGAACTTGTCAATTTTCTTTGAGTGTCAATAATTAAAGGATGGAGATTTTAAACAACACATATTATGCTACTTCTTCTTTATTATAGGAATGCCACACTTTGCTTGAAATTTTTAGAAGAAATGATGCCTAAATATTTTTAAACGATAAGTTTATTTATTTATTAGATTCAGAATAGTACAATCAATAATTTGCATAATGTGCATCGTGAGGGGGATAACCGATAACGTTAACACCGTCAAAGACCGCCGCTCTACCGTCAGCGATTCCACCGGCAACAGGGTAACCGCTAACTTTCAAATTGTCAAAGGGTTCATCTTCGAGTACAGTTTCGTCGTATCTGATCATTGATGAATAAATGTTGCCATTGAACATCATCACATAAGTCATGTTCCTTTCTGGAACAGGATTACTCATCCTCATAATCCTTCGGATATGCGGATTTGATCGCCTGTGATAACGCTCAAAATTTTCAGCTACCCAATTTTGAGTTGTGAATCTTATTTTAGCGTGATTTGGAGTAACTGAGGGATCAGTTCGATCCCAGATCCCAATTCTTTGATTTACATCAGCAATTATTCCTTCATAATATATTCCAGAATGATCATGAATACAAATCTTTATGGGGGTGATTGCCTGTGGCCGATATTCCATCCAACCGGGTATAGTGGTTAGCATACTTGTGAAAGATCCATGCTTTAAGAAGTTGTTTGTGAATCGCACACCTACGACGTTAGTAACTGCATCCAATTCTGAAAGGAAAAATTGTAAATTTAGCAAGTCCTTTTTATAGTATGGTGGTCAAAAGAAGGCTTTTTTGAGAGCGTTTGAAATTTGAACAATATTTTTCAATTATTTTTGTTGTGCAAACAAAGAGAATTGGGGTGTTTTTCCAATTAACAAATGAACAATTCAAACTGAAAGCTTTTCGCAAACTGATTAGAATCGAGGACGTATATATTACATTTTGTGTTAATAATAATTAGAATATTATAGCAAACTTGCCTTTAAAATGAAGAAATACTACGAACGTGAGATTTTGGATCACTGGTATAATCTTCATTCTTTTCTGAATCGACACAATGTATTGTTTTTCAATATCTCCCTGTGTATGGTTACTATCGAAAAATAACTGATAAATATACTGCCTTTCATGAAGCTGATCTAACGACCGGAGAATTTTTCAAGTTAATGACGAATATGTATTACAGATTTCGTGGTTGAGGCAGTAAAAAAAAATTAATATAGCTTCCTTATCTTATAATTGTCTCTCGCAAACAAGAATAAGATGATTTAATATGTCATAACAGGCATAATAAAATACCACCAATTAATTTTCTGTTACCCAATCCACATGTATGTAAGCTTCAACTTTTGAAATGTAGTCCCTAAGTATTTTTTTTTTACAAAAGTCAATATATTTTATTGCTTTTTCAAAACACCACTATACCGATCTTTTTTTCATTTCACTGCAATAAATTCCGCATAGCCCCCAGCTAACAACTTTTGCCTTCTTTATTTTTTAATTCACAAAATTTTCTCTTAAAATATAAGAAAATGACATTCAATAGTAGAATCATTCTGAGAAGCGTGATGTAATACTTGAATATCCATTTACTTTCTAAGGAATATTTTCAGTATTCCAATGTATTGCAATACATGATCTTTGATTTTCTTTCAACTTTTTTTTCTTACTTTCTCACTTGGATGCGAATGTGAACTTTTTGTTCGAAAATTCATCTTTTGGGTAAAAAAAATATCTTTTTCTGTCAAAAATCATATTATTTGGTACAAAATTTAATTATTCGTGTGAAATTTAATTATTTTTCTGAAATTTCAACAGATTTGTTGGAAGGGTATACCTCTAAATTTCAAATCATTATCTTCATTCAAAGATCATCTCTTTGTCTGTAAAATTTAGCTATTCGACTTGATTTTTTTTTCATTCATTTCTTTGGATAAAAATTAAACTACTTAATTCAAAATTTTTTTTTTTATTGAACATCAATTGTTTTACTGGTAATTTGAATAATCCATTTTGAACTGAAAACTTTCGTTTCTTAGTTGAAAATGCAACTATTCGGTTGTAAATTCAAGTATTGGGTTGAAGATTTGTCTTTTTTGGTACAGAAATAATCTTCTCGGT
Source organism: Andricus quercusramuli (assembly GCA_932178445.1). NCBI lineage: Eukaryota > Metazoa > Arthropoda > Insecta > Hymenoptera > Cynipidae > Andricus > Andricus quercusramuli. Next base: position 113,270 of record CAKNXH010001230.1, read on the forward strand.
TGAATATTAAGCCACACATCCTATGCTGGATCTTCTTTATAACAGGAATGCCTTGGAGACTGGTCGAACTTCAATGGCCAATCAAGTTGTTTTCAAGAACCCAGAAGAATGAAAAGCCAAATCGGATTGGTATTAATTCCATTGTCCCTGTTGACGTTATTAGGGTGTTTTGAAATTTTAATTCCTTCCCTAAGTTTTCTTGGGAAAGCATTGCATCTTTTTGCGATAACGGGTTTTTTAGCAAATAAAATTCTAGGTCCGGTTTCGATATGATGCTCATCTAGTGCTGATTACGTGAAATGTTTTAGGCTGACTTTACTCCCATATTCCTTCTCTCTTTGGCTCACTGCTCTCACGGTTTCTCCAATATAGACTTTGCGACAAGAGAAAGGGATTTTATATATTCCCAGATCATTGTGAGGTGGCTTTTTGTCTTTAGGGTTGTTCAGAAATTGTTCTATGCTCGCAGGAGGTTGAAATATGGTTTGGATGTTGCGTTTGTTGAGAATTCTTCTCGTTTTTTCTGCGATACCTTGCATTCAGGATCTTGTATACCATGGAACTTGAACACAACAGAAAAAAGCCTTCAGTTTTAGTAATCGCTTAGGAAAATCGGTCGATTAGAACTCGAGATATACTCAAAAACGTCGGAACAATTCTGGGCAGAAAAAAATTTTAATTTTGTAAACTAGTGGCATCTTCATTGTGCACTCAAAAAGAATTTGAATGATTGACCTATTTCTAAAAAAACAATTCAAACTGGAAGCTTTTTGCAAACTAATTAGGATAGGGGACTTCTCTAAACGGTGATGCTGAACAACTGTTGAAACACGTAATAATAACTGAAGCTAATTTGTTTTCCACTTGGGAGTCGTGAAGGGCTAGGTATGATAATAAGGGAGCTCTCATTACTAGTCATTTACAGGAATTTATTAGTCTCCCGAATGTATCTAACAAGTTTCTAGAGGATGTAAAAGAATTACGCGACACTATAAATGAGTCTCTGGCAGCTCTCATAAATTTACATCGACCAATTGATTCTTAGAGTGATGAGTTAGTATTTCTAACGACCAAGAAATTGGATATTCAATCTTTAAAGGAATGGGAGATTCAAATTGGTTCCGAATCTGATTATCCTACTCACAAGGAACTATTTTCATTCATAGAAAAATGCATCCGCGTAGTAGAAGCTATACAAGCTTCAAGGAATAATGCTAAAACGAGCTCACAAGACAAGAATAAAAATGCTAAACAATCAGGACCTCGAAGTTATAATGGATCTTCCACTTCAAAATGCCTCCTGTATGAGGAAAATCATGCACTGTTCAAATGGCAATTTTGGGCTCTTCATCTTTACCAGATAATGATACTGGTACCGTAGCTCAGGTGGCGAGAGCAAATCATGTGTCACTGAATAATAAATCAGACTATGGTCTTTCATACCATTTCTTAAATGACCATCCAAATATATCGAGTGCAACGTTGCTATTGACAGCTATCATTACATTACAAGCAGATAACAGGAAGGCTCATAAATTTAGAGTTTTATTGGATCAAGTTTCGGAATTTTGTTTTATCTCAGAAAGTGTGACGAAAATTTTGAATCCTAGTTTCCAAAAGGTGAAAGCCGTAGTTTAAGGTGTCGGTGGAATCAATATAGGTTCTGTGAGAAAATAAGCACGATTAAATTTGCTTCCCACTGAAAACCACAGTCCTAAATTCCTAATTAAAGCATTAGTATTGCTCCAACTTACTTCTTACATGACGCCTGGAAGACCTGATTGGCAAAGTGATACTAATTTGTCTGAATCGAAGTTGGCTGATCCTAACTACTTCGGTTCCGACAACAGGGTGTGTTAGGCACTCTCACAGCTCAATCTACCGTTTTCGGTTGGATATTGACGGGTCCAGTTATGGGGAATAATAATGAGAAAAGCGTCCCTCTTACGGTACATCAGAGTATAACTTCTGAAGCCTTGACCAAGTTTTGGGAGTTGGAAGAACTTCCAAATAGAGACCCTTTGACAGACGATGAAAGACTTTGTGAAGAATATTTCTTCATGACACGCCAACGCACTAACGATGGACGGTACTTAATACGATTACCATTTGAAAATGAGCCACCAATCAAAATCGGTGCCTACTTTTTGAGAGCCAAAGTTGTACTGGATAAGGTTCTACGACAATATCATTTATTTACTACTATGGTACTCTGCTGCCAATCGACTTTTAACTGTCACTTATGGTAATGCCTGTGCTTCTTACTTGGCTAATACAGTTATTAAACAATTAGCTCACGACAAAGGAAATAAATTTCTTTTAGCCAAAAGTATCCTTGAACAAAATATCTACTTCGATGATGTTTTGTTTGGTGCTAATACTAAAATACAAGCTGAAAGATAGAGAGTTCAAATATCTCAATTGTCGGAAGCCGGTGGTTTCCACTTGTGAAAATGGGCATCTAATGATGCAGAATTATTGGAAGATTGTCCTTTTGGCAAACATGACAGGACTATAGATTTTCCATTACCTGGAGAAGCTCAGCTCAAGGTTTTAGGCTTATTTCGGGACCCTGAGTCTGATGCGCTTCTCTTCGAAATGACTTCCTCTCCTGTCGAAATTCTAACTAAGCGGATCGTACTTTCCAGTAATTGTTGTGGCTAAGATACTAACGCAAGAGCTTTGGTTAAGAAAGCTCGACTGGGATGAGTGGTTGCCTGTCTTTCTTGCCCGCTTTATCTTGATCTTTCCCCAGTGGTGTTCTAATCATCTCTGTTTTTTTTGGGTGGATCCTAGTTTTATCTTTTCTTTGCTTCTTCAAAAAAAAAAAAAAAACACAGGCCAAGCTTAATTTCTTGCAAGCAGATAGATGGAAGAAGATGACTCAAAGAGCCCTGGATAATTTGAAGGGTGTGCTGAATGGGATGCAGGATTTCTGTGTCGGTTCTTTTTATAATAGGAATGCCATACTTTGTCCAAAATCTTCGGAACAAACAAGGTTCGAATATTTTCAAACGAGAAGATTATTTATTCATATGATTAAGTGTACACAATTACCTTATCGTTGATTAATAGTATATAGAAAATAGGGACATAATCGAAAAACTGAATCAATTATAAGCAAAGGAATCTGATGAATAATTGGAACACAAAGGAAATAAACATTTCCAGCAAATAATATTGCAACAGTACAATCAAGAACGTGCACGGCGTGCATTGAAACGGGGAATACCTAAAGCGGTTATAGGGACAACGGGCATACCGTCAGCGATTCCATAGGGAACTGGGTGACCTATAGTTCTGCAACTGATAAAGGGTTCACCAGGGAGTACATAGTCTTCGAATGTCATTATTGATGAATGGATGTTGCCATTTTTCATCATCACATAAAGCATGTTTCTGGCTGAAACAGAATGTCTCATCCTCATCATCCTTCTGAAACTCAAAACGGATCGCGGGTAAGGTTGGAAATGTTGAGCCACCCAAATTTCATTTTCGAATTGTATTTTAGCGTGTGTTGGAGTAACTTTGGGATCATTTTGAATATAAGGTCCAAGCCAGGTATCTATATCACCAGTTTCTCCTTCAAAATATATTCCTGAATGATCATTTATAAAAATCGTCAGGGGGACGATTGTCGGTGGCCGAGATTGCATCCAGCCGGGTATTGTGTTTTCGGTCCTTCTTCTGAATTCTCCAATCTTTACGTATTGGCTCGTTAAATCCGCACGTATCTTGTTAGTAGCTGCATCTAATTCTGTGAGAAAAAATTATAATTCAGTAAGCTTGTTTTATAATAGGGTGGTCTGAAAAAAGTCTTTCTTTGAGAGCAGTGTCAGGGGAAAATTATAAATCAGGCTATTATAGCAAACTTGCCTTCAAAATAAAGTAATACCACGAACGTGAGATTTTGGATCACTGAAATAATCTTCATTCTTTTCTGAATCGACACAATGATGCAGCAATGAAGTATTGTTCTTCAAAAATTTTCTTTGAATAGTGACTCTCGAAAGATGACTGATGAATATACTGCCTTTCATGAAACACATCTAACGATCGAAATTTGTTCATTCGTTGGAATTAGGACAGTCGAATGAGGAAAATTATTGTTTGCAGATCTCAAAAGGTTCCGTGTTTTCTAGATTTAGGAAAGTAGTCAAACAAAACCTTTGGAATTTTTTAAGTAAATGACAAACATTTATTGTAGATTGCATGATTGAGACGGCAAAAACATAAATCAAATTCAGCTTCCTTATCTTCTAACTGACTCTCATAAACAAGAATAACGAAATTCAATATGCCATTGGAGGCACAATAAAATTTCTAAATTGCTTTTTCAAAACACCACTATACCGACTTTAATTTTACTTTGAAGTATTATTCATTAGTCTTACTATTGTTTATTTTCCTACCTTCCGTTCCTTCCTCTTTTAATTTTCTAGCACTACTAGCTCTTCCCTTGCTTCGTCCCGATCCCACCATACACCTCCTATCTGTATTTTGCCCCATACAGAACCCATCTTCTTTTATTCTCACTTCTTTCTTCTTCCGCTATTTGCCTTAACTTATACTGCATATTCCTTTATACCCATGTCAAACCATCCTCTCTACTCTCCGATCTTCTATATAACAACCTCTTCTTCATGATCACTTCCCTCTTATGTTCGCATTTCTTTAGATTTACTAGCACCATTTTTATCCACTTATCCTTTCTGGAACATCTTCCGCCCCTTCCTTCAGTTCCTTCCCTTCTAATCTTAGACCCTTTATCACTGTATTTCTTTTTCTTCCGACACTTTTTTTCATTTGTAATCTTCTTTCAATTCCCCTCATCCTTTCCTTCTCATTATTCCTACTCACCTCTTCACCTATCTATCGGTTTGATTTTTCCATCTGAACTACCCTATCTTCCAACTGTGCTACCTCTCCGTGATGCTCACCCTGTTCTTCTAATCTTTGTTCCAAAGTCTGCTTTTTTCCAACTTTTCTCTAACTTCTGCCTATTATCGCATCTCTTTTCTAAGTTCAGCCATTTCTTTCCTAATTTCTTATTTTATTTCCACTCCTCTTCCTTCCCGACTTTTTGCGTTCATGTGTATTCTCTTTATCATCATTTCCCGCAATTCTTGTAACTTTAACTTTTCAACTTCTATTGGCCCTCTATGTTCAACTTTGTTTTTTGTATTTCCCGTTTTTTCTAACTTTTTTTTCTTATGAGACACGTGATGAGAATGTCTCCATTAATGCCAAAAGAGCTTTAACAAAAGAGAATTCACAATCACTAAATTGTATTCATCGATGGTTCGACCTTCGAATTTAAAAATTCTATGCAAAAATGTGGGGGATGCACAATAACCGAACTGGTTTGAAATTTTGTTCCTATCTTGACTTAAAAATCTGTGCTGGCTAAAAAATCAACTCTTTTGTTCAAAATTCCATTTGGTTGAAACTGCAACTATTCTTGCTTGAAGTTCAACCTTTTCTGTTAAAAATATGACCATTCGGTTGAAAATTCATCTTCTTAACTTCGATTTATTCAATCACAATGCAGCATAAAGTGGAGGAGTTGATTTTTTCTATTTTTCAAAATGGTGGTCCTAAGCCAGCACCCTCTGGTGCTAAGCCGGCACCCTCTGGTCCTAAGCCGAAAGATCATTTTTTCCATTTGAATGCAAGAAAATGGTCAAGTTATGTACGTTCTAGGAGGAAATGGACGAATTTCAACCATTTATACTGAAAAAGACATGTAGAATATTGTCAAACTTTATTTGTATGATGGAAACATTTCCCCAGTGCAATAATCTGAAAGGATTCAGAATAAAACCAAACTAAGAGAAACTTATAAGAAATGAGTGACATGGAATTGACGCACAACAAAATAAAATAAAATAACACACGAAGAACAACAAAAGCTACAAAAAAAAAAAGGTTGACTCATGACCACTTTCCTCGTTTGCTATTTGCCCTAACTTATACTGCATATTCCTTCATACCCATGACAAATCGTCCTTTATACTCTCCGAACTTCCATATAGCAACCTCTTTTTTGTCATCACTCCCCTCTTATGATCCCATTTCTATAGATTCAGTAGTATCATTGTTTGTCTTCTCCGAGTTTCCTCTCCTACACTTCGCATGTACTCTATCTCTACTTTACCATATATCCCTTTCAGCGCATCTTCCGCTCCTTCCTTCAATTTCTTCCCTTCTATTCTCAGACCCTTTATCACTGTGTTTTTTTCTCTTTTAGCACTTTCTTTTATTTCCTCTTTTTTCTTCCTGCTTTTTTTCATGCATCTGCATTACCCCTATCATCATCTTCTGCAATCCTTCTAACTTTAGCTATTCAAATTCTACTGGCCCTCTATTTTCAACTTTGCTTCTGTCTTTCCCTTTGTCTTCCTTCCCCGCTTTATCTTGATCTTTTTCAACTGATGTTCCAATCATCTCCGTTTTTCTAGGGAATCTTAGTTTTATCTTGTCTCCACTTCTTCCTCTTGTTCTCTCTTCCTATTTATGAATGTTTGGATCAGGCTGAAACCATTCACCCTCAATATCTTCCTCTCTACTTCAAGACTTCAGTTGATATACTTACTTCCACAGAAATAAAACACAGCCGATAGGAACAACCCCTATCACAATCTTGACACCAGTCAAAAGACGAAGGCCAAGCTTGATATCTTGGAAGCAGATAGATGGAAGAAGTTAACTAAAAGAGCCCTGGATAATTTGAAGGGTTTACTGAAGGGGATGCAGGATTTCTGCGACTCCAAGCGCAACATGTTTCTGCCGATCAGGGAAGGATTGGGTGAGGCACGGCGTGCAGTGAGCAATCTGGAACACTCCATCAATTACGGTGATTGTTGTCTCAAAGGTGCTATAAATTACGTTGGAAAAGACATAAGCAAAAACTTTGCCGAACATCAGAAGAAGGCTAATGCGCAGCAAGGGAGCAGCCAAAACGGTACTCAGATGGAAGAAACTAGGCCACAGGCGAAGAGGATGAGGACACGTACCGCTGCAGCGGCTGCGATTTCGATACCGAAGGAGGACAATGACGGAACAAAGCTTGCCATCAATAACAACGGTGAGCAAAAGAAGAAGGCGCAGAAATGAGCTCGCCCTGAGGCGCTCCTCATAATACCGGCCACAAGCGAAATGTGATGCCAGATACTCTTGGTGTAAAAATCAGGGGTGTCAGGCAAACCAGAAACGGAGAGGTTTTTGTAAAGGCAGGGCCTGCAGCGGATGGCAGATCCAAGCTGTCCGCTGCCATTAAAGAATCGTTTGCTGATGGCGGAAGTGTGCGCGAGCTTGTCCTCCGCATCAAGTTCGAGATCCTAGACCTCGAGACTACCACCGAGGCGGAGAAAGTGGACGTCGCCGTGCAAAGCCACTTCGGTGATACTACGTGCGGCGAAGTCAGGACAAGCATGAATAAGATGGTCTTCAGAGGAAGTCTGAAGGCCTTTGTGGAAATGGAGGAGGAACTTGCGACCAGGCTACTTCGTACGGGAAACCTAAAGGTGAGATGGGTGTTCTGTCGTGTGCGAGAAAAGATGCAGGTCCTGAGGTGTTACCGCTACCAAGCCTTTGGCACCGTCGAGGAAGCCACCCTGATAAAAATTGAAACCAGCCGAACCCAGCCATGATGTCGAAGGCCGACGAGCCCGTTGCACGACTTTGTCGTGCTACTGAGGACGATGCGTACATCATGGCTGGTTCTTGTGCCACATAGAGTCCAAGCCGCACATACAAGTAGGACGCCAAAGCATGGCGTAGAATGCCTATAACCCATGTTCCTGAAGTAATGTGAGAGCAGATTCCGAGACATGGGTTAGCAGGAAGTAGGAGGTGAGTTCAGTGGGTTTTAAAGTTTTAAGCTCGAGTCCCACATCCAGTGCGTAAATGCATTCTTACCTGCTCGACAAATTTAAACGATTTATAAAGAAAAAACATGTTGTGTATTGTCAAACTTTATTCATAGCATATAAACATTTCTAAATTACAATCATTGTCAAGCATGCAGTCAATACACAACCAGACTGAGAGAAACTAATAAGAGATGAGTGACATTAAACTGAAACCCAATAGAATAAAATAGCACACAAATGACAACAAAAGCACCAAAAAAAGGTGCCTCAGGAATGCCATACTTTGCCCAAAATCTTCGGAATAAATAAGGTTAGAATATTCTCAAACGATAAGATTATTTATTAATATGATTAAGTGTACACAATGACTTTATCGTTGATTAATAGTTTATAGAATATAGGGGCATAATCAAAACACTGAATCAATTATAAGCAAAGGAATCTAATCAGTAATTGGAACACAAAGAAAATAAATATTTCCAGCAAATAATATTGCAACAGTACAATCAAAAACGTACACGACGTACATTGAAACGGGGAATACCTAAAGCGGTTATAGGGACAACTGGTATACCGTCAGCGATTCCATAGGGAACGGGGCGACCCTTAGTTCTAAAACTGATAAAGGGTTCACCAGGGAGTACATAGTCTTCGAATGTCATTATTGATGAATGGATGTTGCCATTTTTCATCATTACGTAAATCATATTTGTGGCTGAAACAGAATGTCTCATCCTCATCATCCTTCTGAAACTCAAAACTGATCGCGGGTAAGGTTGGAAATATTGAGCCACCCAAATTTCATTTTCGAATTGTATTTTAGCGTGTGTTGGAGTTACTTTGGGATCATTCTGATGATGAGGTCCAATCCAGGTATCTGCATTACCAATTTCTCCTTCAAAGTATATTCCTGAATGATCATTCATGAAAACCGTCAGCGGGACGATTGTCGGTGGCCGAGATAGCAACCAACCGGGTAATGTGTCTTCGGTCCTTCTTCTGAATTCTCCAATCTTCATGTCTTTGTTCGTTAAGTCCACACCTATCGTGTTAGTAGCTGCATCTAATTCGGTGAAAAAAAAATTGAAATTCAGCAAGCTTGTTTCATAATAGGGAGGTCTAAAAGAAAGGCTTTTTTCGAGAGCAGTGTCAGGGGAAAATTAGAGATCAGGCTCGCATTGCTCACAGGTTTAATTCCGAGGCTCTAAATATAAGTTTGAAATTTTTAAATTCAATGTTAAATCATTCAAAATTTCAACAATAATATTTTGTTGATTTATTCTACCCGCCATATTTCACTATGAGTTTTCGAGTATATTTCGAATTCTAATTGACCAATTTTCTCAACGAGCACTCAAATTGAAGGCAACTGTATCATCTACAACTTTCTATGCTATAGTTTTCAGATCAGCGTTGTTCAGATTGTTCAAGTTGGCTGATATTTGTGATTTCTGTTCTTCCCAGGACTCTATGTGAGAATTTGGATGATTTTCCAATTTATAAATGAACAATTGAAACTGAAAGCTTTTTGCCAACTAATTAGGATAGAGGACGTATATGTTACATTTTGTGTAAATAACAATTATAATATTATAGCAAACTTGCCTTGAAAATAAAGAAACACCACGAACGTGAGATTTTGAATCACTGAAATAATCTTCATTCTTTTGTAAATGGACACAACGATGCAGCACTGAAGTATTGTTTTCAAAATTTTTCTTTGAATAGTGACTCTCGAAAGACAACTGATGAATATACTGCCTTTCATGAAACTCATCTAACGATCGAATTTTGTTTATTCGTTAAAATTAGGACAGTCGAATGAGGAAAATTATTGTTTGCAGATCTCGAAATGTTCCGTGTTTTCTAGATTTATGAAAGTAGTCAAACAGAACCTTTAGAATTTTTTAAGTAAATGACAAACATGTATTGTAGGTTGCATGGTTGAGGCGGCGAAAATAAAAATGAAATTCAGCTTCCTTATCTTATAACTGTCTCTCGCAAAAAAAATAAGGAAATTTAATATGCCATTAGAGGCAGAATAAAATTTTTCAATCGCTTTTTCAAAACACCACTATACCAACTTTAATTTCACTGTGAACTATTATTCGTTAGTCTAAAATTTTTCTGAATTCCTAATCTATGTATCGCAGGCTTCACAGTCTTTTTTTTTTATTCTTTTAACATGAATGTGAAATAAATTATCAGAAGCCAACTAGAAAATCTAACAATTTTCGGCTGTGAGTTCATTCCTTCCGGTTGTAAAGCTTACTAATAATTTTTTGATTGACAATTCATGTTTTTGTAAAGAATACCTCTTTTTCCGTCAAAAATTATATTATCTGGTACAAAATTTAATTAGTTTGTTGAGATTCAATTATTTTTTTGAAATTTCCACATTTCCCTTCTCCATTTCGATATTTCTGACCCCTTCTTCAAACTGTTATTTTCTACCTCTAGTTTTTTGACCTCCTCTCTTACCTCATCGTCCACTATTACATAATCAATTAACTTTCCCCTTTCTCCTTCTGCACGTGTTTAATTCCCTTCCTCATCCCCTTTTATCATTTTGTTGAAGATAAATCAATCTCTAAATCTTATCTCTCCTCCTCATTCCTTTCCTCCTCTATCTACTGTTCTCGCATTAAAATCTCTCTCTGTTATAAGCCTAATCTCTTCTTCATTTTCGTCCATCATTTCTACAATATCCTCTGATTCCTCCTGCGCATCATTGTTCACATAAGCCCCACTATCTTCCACTGCTCCCCTTCCAACTTTATCTCTTCTACTATTGATCCTTTTTTTATTCCTTCCTCTCTTATTTATCCTTTCCCGTTATACATTCGTTCCTTACTCCCATCACCATTCCTCCCATTGCTCTTCCTTCTTTACTCTTCCCCTTTGCATTTTGAATCAGCCCTTTTTAACCTCTTGGAAATCTTCCCCTCACTCTTTTCCTTCCCTTTTCATCTAGCCACGTCTTCCTTATTACAACTACATTTCATGGTGCTGAGTTCCTTATGAACTCCCTATTCTTTCTCTCCAAGCATACTTTATTTTAGTAACATATCCTTCATTCTTCCCTACATTTGTCTGTTGTCTCTTTTTGCTTCTTACTGTTCATTTTTTTCTTATCTCCCGCTCCTTTCTCTCCTAGTTTCTGGACACTTCTCTTACCTCTTTCCGGTCCCACCGTACACCTTCTGTTTGTGTTTTGCCATACTTAACCCACATTCGAGTTTCCTTTCCTACTTTTTCGCATTTCCTCTATCTCTGTTTTAGCATATATCCTTTCTAGCACATCTTCGGATCCTCCCTTCAATTCCTTCCTTTCTAATCTTAGACCCTCCATCAATGTGTATCTTTTCCTTTCAACTATCTCTCTCACTTCTAATCTTCTTTCTATTTTCATTGGCCTTTCTCTCTTATCATTTCCACTCCTCCGTTACCAATATCCCGGTTTGACTTTTCCATCTTCACTATCCTATCTTCCAACTGTGTTACCTTTTTATTATGCTCATCCTGTTTTTCTAATCTTTGTTCCAAAGTTGGAATCATTTTACCCATCTTTTCCCTAACCTTCCCATTTTCGCATCTCTTTTCTCGGTTTGGGAATTTCTTCCCTTATTTCTTATTTTAATTTCTCTTCTCTTTCTACCGGCCTTTTACTGTTCATCTGTATTACCTCTATCATCATTTCCCGCAATTCTTCTAACTTCAACTTCCTAACTCTCATTGGCCCTCTATGTTCAACTTCCCCCTTGTGTTTCTTCCCCGCTCTATTCTGATCTTTTCCCTGTTGTGTTCTAATCATCTCCGGGTTTGTCAGGGTAGATCCTACTTCTATCTTGTCTTCGCTACTTCCTTTTTCCACCTTAACTCCCTTCCTATGTACGAATGGTTGGATTGAGCCAAAATTAACCACCCTCAATCTCTCCCTCTTTACTTCAATAGTCCAGTAGATATACCTACCTCCACAGTATATAAAACAATCCATAGGAACAACTCCTATCACATTTACCGAACGAAGTTTTAACTGCCTTCAACTAAAACATTCCAAGTACTTTCAAATTAAAAATAATCAATCTAGAGAACTGTTCAAGACTCTGGTTAATATATTCATCACCGCGGTAATATTCAACAACCCCTAGGAACTACCCCTTTTAAATTTTGTGAACCAAGTCTCAGCTGGCTTCCTTTCAACCTTTTTTTCTTACGAGACACGTGATGAAAATATGTTCGTTAATGCCGAAAGAGCTTTAACAAAAGAGAATTCACAATCACTAAATTTCAGTTATCGATGGTTTTACCTTTAATTTGAAATGTCCTATGCAAAAATGTGGGGGATGTACAATGAAAGAATTGGTTTGACATTGTGTTTCTATCTTGACACAAAAATCTTTCCTGGTTAAAAATCCAACCCTTTTGTTAAAAATTCCATTTGGTTGAAACTGCAACTATTCTTGCTTGAAGTTCAACCTTCTTTGTTCAAAATATGATCATTTGGTTAAAAATTTATCTTCTCAGCTTCAATTCATTCAATCGCAATGCAGCACGAAGTGGAGAAGTTGATTTTTTCTATTTCTCAAAATGGTGGTCCTAAGCCGGCACCCCCTGGTCCTAAGTCGGCAGATAATTTTTTTCTTTCAAATGCAAGGAAAAGGTCAAAATATGTACGTTCTAGGAGGAAATGGACGAATTTTAACCATTCATACTGAAAAAGATATGTGGAACATTTTCAAATTTTATTTATATCATGGAAACATTTCTCCATTGCAATAATCTGAAAGCATTCAAAATAAAACCAAACTAAAGGAAACTAATAAGAGATGAGTGTCATGGAATTGACGCACAATAAAATAAAATGACACACGAATAACAACAAAAGCAACGAAAAAAAGATGACGTCTCATGACCACCTGTTTGGTGCCGACTCAGGACCACTACGAATGTTTACAAATTTCATGCTATTTCGCACGTAAATCACGTCCATGTCTACCAACATGTCATACGATAAAATGGTCAAGCCGACACGCCCGCTATCTCTGAGAAACGAGAGGGTGCCGGCGTAACCCACAGTGCCGACTTAGGACTGACTTCGCTTATTTCAAAATCCACCCTTTGGGCTACAAAATCTGTCAAAATAGCGTAACGTTACTTCAGAACGGCCCTGATGCTGAAATTATATAATCATTTATTGTCGAAATATGTACAAAATTAATTGCGTCTGAAAAATTCAGTCAGGTTTTCAACAATGACTGCGAGATTTCAGAGACAAATCGTTACACCGCTTTTTTTCGAGATAGAGATATGAATAAAGTGAAAGAAGAAATATTGTTGATCTCATTGTCAAATTTTCAAATCTTCCTTATGTGCTTTACCTTCAGAGTTCCAACAATTAGGACAATAACAGCCTGCTTTAAGAGAAAAATAAGTGACTTTCGAAAAAATCCAGGTCAGCTGCTTTTTCAGCTAACATCTCGAATAATATACATGAAAACAAATTATAAATCGATATGAATATTCGAGATGGTGTCAATTTTCCTTCGAGTGTCAATAATTACAACTTTCAGATTTTACCCAACAGATCCTATGCCGATTCTTCTCTAAGATAACAATGCCATTCTTTGTTCGAAATCTTCCGAATAAATGATGCTCAAATATTTTCAAATGCTGAGGTTTATTCGTTCACACGTACATTACAATTGATGTACACGTACACGTCTACATCATTTCTTGATGGTTGATTAATAGTATATGGAAAACAGGCACAGTAACAAAAAACTGAATTAGTTATAAACAAAGGAATGCATCGAAAAATTGAAATATAAACAAAATTAAACAACTTTCAGTAAATAATATTGTAACAGTACAATTAGGCATATGGATGGTGTCCATAAGTAACCGGAATACCTTGAGCGTTTGTAAGGGGAGTACCTGGAGTGGTTTCAATGGGTACACCGACAGCGGCTGCACCGTCAACGGGTACATTCCCAACGGCTCTACCAGTCAATCTGGTCGGAATGTTTTCCATCGTTGTTTTATAGAGGTCGCCTTTCGTTGTCATTACAACAATCTCGCCGTTGGTTGGAGGAGCAACATTTTTGTGTAAATAGGAATTGTCATTCTTTCGTCTGTAACGGCTGAAACCTTGAGCTGCCCAATTTTCATGTCCGAATTTCCAGTTTGCGTTCGCTGGAATCTCATTTGTACCAACTGGAACCTCATGTCCTCCCTCTATCCTTATTCCACCAAATGCTCCTTCAAAATGATGTCCATGAAAATCAATCATAAAAACTCGCATGTTGTGGATTATTCCTGGCCGAGCTGTGATCCAATCGGGTAATGGGGGAGGTATTTGTTGATGTGGTATGACATGTCGCGGGCCAAGTGCCATGGTTCCGGGTTTATATATGAAAATTCCAGCTATGGTCTTGCTTGTCCGTAAACGTAGTCTCATCGGGTTATTATTCGCATCTAATCCTGCAAAAAAAAATTGGAATCTAGCCAGATTTCAGAAGATTTCACAAAGATTTTGCAAAAAAAAATCAAGAAAGATTTCACAAATATTCGAAAAGATTTGATGAAGATTTCAGAGATTTCTAAGATTCAGAAAGAACGTGTACACCAGATTTTAGAGATCCAAAAAAATTTTCAAATCCACAGATTTTAAACGATTTCAAATTTGTTCAGAAGATTCCAAAAGATTTCACCAAGATTTTAAACATTTTGTTGGTTTCGAATCAATGCAAAAGATTTCAAAAAGATTTCAAAAATATTTCAAAGATTTCATAACAATTTCATGCAGATTGAATAGATATACAGTAATTTCAAAGATTTAAAAGAGTGTAAATTTGACTAGATTTCAAAGATTTCGAAACATTTCAGAGATTTTAGACAATTTCAACTTTTTTTTCAAGATTTCAAAAGTTTTTCCATACACTTCAAATATTCCTGTGATATGAAAAAATGTAGAAGATTTCAGAAATATTTTTGCAGGTATTTCAAATATTTCGAAACATTTCCAAAAATTTGTCAAAGAATTCAAAAGAATAATAGAATTTCACAAATTTTCAAAAAGGGTAGGGTACATCTAATTTCAAAGATTTCAAAATTTCTTGGATTTCTTAGAAATTTCTTGAAAAATGCAAAAGGTTACTAGAAACTATTTCAAAATTTTTTTTAGAAGATTTAAAAAGATTTCACAAAAATTTCAAGGATTTTGAAGATTTCAAAAATGGCATTATAAACTATATTTCTAAGAGTTCAGATCATTTTGAAGATTTTAAACGATTCAAAATTTTTTCAGAAGATTTCGGAAGATTTCACAAGGATCTAAAATTTTTTTTAATTTTTAAAGGTTTTCAAAGATTTGAAAAAGGGTACAGTGCACCAGATTTCGAAAAATTCAAAGCATTTCAAAGATTTCAAACGATTTCAAAAGGTTTTAATACATTTTGAAAGATTTCCAAAGATTCAACAAAAATTTTACAAAAAAATGTGAAAAATATTTTTAAAATATTTCAGAAGATTCCATGAAGATTTCAGAGATTTTCCAGATTCAGAAAAGGCGTGTACACCAAATTTTAGAAATTTCACAAAAAATTTCGAACATTTCAGAAAAATTTCAAGGATTTTGAAGATTTGAAAAAGGCATGTACGATACATTTAAAGATTTCATAAAGATTTTGAACAGTTTGCAAAGATTTTTAAACATTTCACAAAGATTGTAAAACTTTCAAGGATTTTGAAGATTTCGAAAATGGCATTATGAACCAGATTTTTAAGAGTTCAGATCATTTTAAAGAAAGTTTTTTCAAAGATTTCAAAAATTATTCAAAGATTTTAAGCGACTGCAATTTTGTTCAAAATTTCAAAAGTTTTCCCGAAAACTTCAAATATTCCTGTGATGTAAAAGAAACAAGATTTCAAAAATATTTTACAAATATTTCAAATATTTCAAAATATTTTGAAAATTTTCTCAAAGAATTCAAAAGAGTACTAGAATTCCGCAGATTTTCGAATAGGGTACAGTGAAACGAATTTCAAAGTTTTGAAAATTTTTATAAATTTCATAAAAAATTCCTGGAGAATTCAAAAGGTCACTAGAAATTGAGAGATTTCAAAAGGGGTATTGATCAAAAGGGATTTGAGAGGATTTAAAATCTTTTTTAGAAGATTTAAAAAGATTTCAAAATTATTCCAAAGAATGCATAAGGATTTCAAAAGATTCCAAGAATTTTAAAAAAGTTCAACAAATTTCAGAAGATTGGCGAGTTTAGAAAGGAAAAATTCGAACAAGAAGCTTTTTGCAAACCAATTATGATACAGGACGTATACGTAAATTTTTTTATAAATAATAATTATAATATTATAATATACTTGCCATTAAAATAAAGGAATCCCACGAGCGTGAGATGCTGAATGAAAAAAATAATCTTCATTCTTTCCTGAATCGTCCCAATGATAAAAAACTAAAGTATTATTTTCCAAGATTTTACTGTTAATAATGACTCTTGAAGAATGACTGCAGGTCCCTCGAAAAATGGGTGCTATATATGCTACTTTTTTGCCACTCATCTAATCAACAGACTTGGTTTTTCCGCTAAAACTAGGACAGCCGAATAGAAAATATTTTTGTTTTCAACCTAAAAATGTTTTGTATTCACCGGATTCAGAAAACTAGTCCAACAGCTCCTTCAGAATAATTGAAGGCAATCACAATACGTGCTATAGATTGCGTGGCCGAGGCAGCGAAAACAAAATTCAAATTCAGCTTCCTTATCTTTTAGGCTTCTCTTTCAAACAAGGATAAGAAATGTCATGTCATGAGAGCTTAATTAAAACTCCATTCATCAATTTTTTATTATCTACTGAATATTTATTTACCCTATGTGGGTACTTTATGGGTTACTTTTGCAAATAAGAAACGGAATGGTAATTAGTTACATTTTTTCAGTAAAAGTTGCTATAAAAATCCTATACTTTGTGATTGAATTTTCAAATAGTGTTTGTAAGTGTCTTTCACGGCAATCAATACATTTTTCTTCTTTTTCATAATGCCACTGTGGTTTTAGTTGAAGGCCGCCGAGACTTGATTCATTATATGTGATAAAAGTCGAAGGCTGAAGGCAGCTGAGACTTGGTTCTTTAAATTTAATAGAAATTTTTTCTTCGATTTTCGTTAAGGGCAGCTGAGATCTGGTACGTTCAATCTGATAGCGGTAGTTTCGAGCGAACGTATACTTTTTCTGTGGAGACAAGTATATCAACTGGTATGTTGGAAAATTTTCTTTTTTTTTTTAATTAGAGGCCGCCGAGACTTGATTCATTAAATGTGATGAAAGTAGTCCATAGGGGATTTGGAATATTACTGTGGTGGTAGATATATTGACTAGAGGCTTTGAAAGTTGTCTGAGGTGATCACTCTTAGTTTGAATTTTTTTAATAATTTATTTAGAGTAGCTAAACCTTCGTTCTTAACTTTCTTTTTGGGATTTTCGTTAAGGGTAGCTGAAACCTGATACGTTCAATCTGATAGGGGTAGTTTCAAGCGAAAGTATGTTTTTTCTGTGGAGACAAATATATCAACTGGTATGTGGGAAAGTTGTCTGTGGTGATCATTTTCAATTATTAATTTTTCTGGCGGTTTTAGTTGAAGGCCGCCGAGGCTTGATTCATTATATGTGATAAAATTGGTTTATAGGGGATTTTGAATATTACTCCGGAGGTGGATATATTGACCAGAGTCTTTGAAAGTTGTCTGATGTGATTACTCTTAGTTTGCATTTTTTTTAAGGTTTTATTTAGAGTAGCTAAAACTTGGTTGGTAATTTTTTTCGATTTTCGTTAAGGGTAGCTGAGAACTGATACGTTTAATCTGATAGGGGTAGTTTCTAGCGAATCTATAATATTTCTTTGGAGACAAGGGTATTACCTGGTATGTGGGAAAGTTTTCTGTGGTAATCATTTTTAATTATTAATTCTTCTGGCGGTTTTAGTTGAAGGCCGCCGAGGCTTGATGGAGATGGTTTCTAGCGAATGTATAATTTTTGTGTAGACAAGTATATCATCTGGTATGTGGGAAAGTTGTCTGTGGTGATCATTTTCAATTATTAATTTTTCTGGCGGTTTTATTCGAAGGCCGCCGAGACTTGATCCATTAAATGTGATGAAAGTAGTTTATATGGTCAACTTGGTTTTTTCAATGAAGTACTGATAGTTCTTAGGGGTTGTTGAATGTCACTGTGGAGATGCGGATATGAAAAAGAGTTTTTCTTTTTTAGTTTTAACTATACGGTTGTAGGTATAGTTTCGAGTTTTGCGAAGGTGTCTAGTAAGATTTTCTTTATATTTTTAATTAGGGGTAGGTGTCAGTGTTATGGGTTGTCTCCAAACGATTTGATTCGTAATTTGTATTCAGCTGAAACCTAGATCAGGCCTATGGTATAGGTTTTCTCGTACTTATTCCATATCTTCTTCTTTGAAGCTTTGTTAAGGGTCAGGGTTAGTTTGATAACATTTTTTTTGTGTTCTAGGGAGCTCAAAAATAGCCCAAATTTGGGTATGCTTACATTTAGACTGGGTGCGTAAGCTAGTCTAAGAATGATTTTCGGGAGGCAGTGATAGTTTTTCGGAAATTAATTTTTGCTGTTTTGAAGAGCCCAAAAAATCTACCGTACAGCGCAAAAATTGGTATTGGTGCCCAAGAAGAGCCCAATGAGGCCCAAAATTCAGATATGCTTACATTAAGTTTGAGTGCATTTTTTCTTTTTACTGTTATTTTTAGGAGATTTAGTTGTTTTTTGAAAATAGATTCTTGCATTTTTGGGGAAACCAAAAAAGCCTGAATTCCTAGCGCCGTTGATTTGTTCAATTTTTCAAATTTTCTGTAGTGGAGGTGCTGGCGGTCAGCACCTCCACATAAAACGCAGTTCTTTGCAAAAACTAAACGAGCCTAAAAATTGTCATCGGTGCCCAAAAAAAGCTTCAAAAAAGCCCAAAAACTCTAAAATGTTGGCATAAAGAAAATATTCAAATTCCGTTATGGAGGCGCTAGCGGAACGCACATCCTTTATTATCTAAGCAATATTCTCAGCCTTTCCGCCTGAAGGTTTTTTTTTCTAGAAAAATGCAACCATTTTCTAAAAATTCGTTCTTCGTTTTTGGAATATATCTGTTCTTGTCAAAATGTCCTCTTCTTTCGTTGAAAATAAAGCTATCCGAAAATTTTATTGTTTTAAAGAAAATTTTTATTTTTTTTTCGAAATTTGAACTATATGGCCATCTGGACTAAAAAATCTTTTCTGTTTGAAAACTTCTATCCTTTCTTGAATACTATTCATTTTCTTCGTAATCGACTGTTTTTTAATTGAGATTGAAATCTTTTTTTTGTTTCAGATATTATTTTCAATTTTTGTGAAGTATTGATTTTTTTCAATTCAACTAGTTTGGTTGAAAGTTGAACTACTTGGTTTAGATGTATATTTTTATTGATTGACCTATTTCCTTGGACAGATTTTCAACAACAATAATGGCAAGTTTTTCGAGGCAAATCTTTATGCAGCTTCATTCAGATAAAAATATAAATAGATTGGAAGGAGGATGATTGTTGATCTCATTCCGAAATCTCAAAATTTTCCTTATTTGGTTTT
Organism: Andricus quercusramuli; assembly: GCA_932178445.1. Classification (NCBI taxonomy): domain Eukaryota; kingdom Metazoa; phylum Arthropoda; class Insecta; order Hymenoptera; family Cynipidae; genus Andricus; species Andricus quercusramuli. Next base: position 132,798 of record CAKNXH010001230.1, read on the forward strand.
CCTTCAGAGTTAATAGTTTCAGCAATAACGACAATAACAGCCTACTTTAAGAGAAAAACAAGTGACTGTCTAAAAATCTAGTTCCGTTGCTTTTCAGGTCACTTCTCGAATCATACATGAAAACAAATTGTAAATCAATATGAATATTCGAGAAGTTGTTAATTTTTCTTTGAGTGTCAATAATTATAACGTTGAGATTTTATGTAACACATCCTATGCTAGTTCGTTTTTATAATAGGAATGCTATACTTTGTTCAAAATCTTCGGAATAAATAATGCTGAAATATTCTAAATTCTGAGGTTTATTTATTCGTCCAATTAAATGTACACAATTACTTGATTGTTGATTAGTAGAATATAGAAAACAGGAACAGTCACCAAAATCTGAATTGATTATAAGCAAAGGAATTGAGTAAATAATTGACACACAAACAAAATAAACACAACTTTTGGTAAATAGTATTGCGACAGTATTACCAAGTATATCCAATAACTCGATCTGAAATTGGATGACCGAGAACGGTTCTCATTCGCACACCTTTTGCTTCTCCACCTTGACCGCGTCCACGTTCATCATAATTTGCATTGTCAAGTTCCCCGCCGACAGTGGGTCTACCCGAAGCGGTTCCCATAATTGGTGCAATGCTACTGAATATTATCCTTGATGAATAGATTTCACCATTCAGCATCATTATATAAATCGTGTCTGAGTGTTATGGAGGAGGAACAAAAGGAACAGGAGGAACAGGAGGAAGACGCTTATTCTTCCTTTTCCACCAATTTCTGGAGGTTGCTGGTGTTTTCAGGGGTACCGAGGGTTCCGGGGGTTCCACGGGTACCGGTCGCGTGTGATAAGTGGAATCGTTAGCCACCCAATTTTGAGTTATGAATTTGATGGTAGCGTTATTTGGAGTAACCCTGTGATCAATTCGATCATGATGTCCTTCCACGTTATTTGCACCACGAAATTGTCCTTCATAATAATTCCCCCAATGATCATGTATAAAAATCTACAGGTTGGTGATGATTGTCTGCGGATGAGAATGCATCCATTATGGTACTGGCGCAGGTATTGTAGTGGTTGGGGCCATCATTCTGAAATCTCCATTCCGTTTGTTGCCATTCGTTAATTGTAGACGTATGGGGTTGTCTCTTGCATCTAATTCTGCAAGCAAAAATTCATATCTAGCAAGTTTTATATAAAAAATAGGATGATATAAAAAAAGGCCTTTTTTGAAGGGATTATCTATTAGGCTGCCAATTCAACTATTCGGCCATCTCGACTCAAAAATGTTTTCTGGTTAAAAATTTGAACTTTTGTTAAATACGCTTTTTTTGTGGTCAAGTTCTTTGAAAATTGAACTTGTTTGGTTGAAAGTTAAACAACCTGGTTTAGATATTTATTTGTATTGATTTACCTGTTTTCTTGAACAGATTTTTAACAACAGTGTTGGCGAAATTTGAGAGGCCAATCGTTACACAGCTTTTTGCAGTTAAAAATATAGATAGATTAGAAGAAGAAAGATTGTGGATTTCATTTTGAAATTTAAAAATTTTACTTGTTTGGTTTTCCTTTAGAGTTAATAGTTCCAACAATAACGACAATAACAGCCTACATAAAATGAAAAACAAGTGACTTTCTAAAAATCTAGTTTGGTTGCTTTCGCAACCAAACCAGAAGTTATCCACTTTTTTTTTGAGTGTGAATAATTATTGCTTTGAGATTTTACGCAACACATCCTATGCTAGTTCTTCTTTGTAACGGGAATGCCATGTTTTGTTCAAAATCTTCGGAATAAATAATGCTCAAATATTTTTAAATGCTGATGTTCATTCATTCTTCTGATTGTATCTATAAAAAACACGTTACCGACAAGACGACAATGACAATTAAAAATGTGAATATGCGTTGCTTCAACTGTGGAACTAAATATTGATCTGATCTGAATATTTAATATTGATTGATAAATATTGAAATAAATTCAATCTCAAGAATGTAGGTATAGAAGTCGTGGTTCGAAATATTTCAAATGTTATGCTCGGGATACCGTCCGAAGAAAAGATCTGCGCAGTCAACTATCCAGAACCCAGTTCACTGAAGGAAGTCCAGAGCTTTCTTGGCCTGATCAGATATTTTCGCAAATGCATCGAATTGTATGCTCTCATCATTAAACTTTTAAGTGAATTGCTCCAGTAGATTCAAACGTTCTGCTTTGAAGAACCAAACAGAATCGCGTTCAGTCATTTGAATGCCGCACTCACTAGTGGCCCATTATTAGTGATTTTTGGCCGAAATAGGGACATTAGAGGCCTTCAATGAAAATTCGGATTTAGTATGGAAGAAGGGGGAAAACCCTCGGCACTCGGGGCCTCGCAGTAACTTCGTCGCAAACCCGAAAGGACAAGCCAGAACATATCGAACTTAAGTTGGACTTATGTTTCGAAACCTCGAAGGCAATACTGGCGATAGAACACACGGAAAGTTTCACCAGGGTGGGCATGCCACCAGAATTCGAAATGTCAAACCTTCTAGAATGCCAAAATACCTGTTTGATAGACGTGGCTGAGAACGGCTGAAGTTTCTCGGACCTGGGGCCAAGGAAAATTATAGATGAAGTTCAGATCCATAGGGATTCAAAATAGAAGTCTTCAACCTTATGGTAGGAAGAAGACTAAAAACACTAGACCCTATATCCGATGACTTAGAGAAAATTAGGGCTATAGAGGAAAGTATATCGGAAGCAGACCTGATTAGCGGTATAGTTGAAACTTCAGAATTAGTCAATAGAATCCACGTACGGGCTACTATAGACTCCGATTTATTAGACGCGCTGATTGATAACGGATCCTCTCGTGTTAGATACAAAACTCAGCTTGGGATAAGTGAGTGGAAGATTCTAGAAGACAATCAGATTGCAATAAGAAAACCCGCATGATTATGGCAAATGTTTCAGCTGACATGATCATCGGGAAGGCCAATCGGCTTATAACCATCCAGAAGGTCACGCGAACTTGCGCAGTTAGAGTTGAGAATAACCTTGACACGGAAATAATATTGGGTCTAGAAAATGAAGGAAAATTTTATATGAATTACATCGCTAAATCGCGTAAAGTATTTATGCCGGATACCGAAGGAAGACACTATTCCCTAAAACAGGGGCTCATAGAAGAGGAGGTCTATAGTGGGGTACAGGTACAGGACTGACGTACAGGTTAACGCTCCTATGAAGGACAAGTATCGGATAGGGTCCCCTAAAGTCCAGAAGAGCATGTATGAAGAGGTGAACAGGTTGCTGGCTGAAGGAATGATTATGGAATCATACAGCGAGTGGTCAGCACCGTTTGTAATGGCTCGTAAACCCGGCGGCAAATATAGACTTTGCCTACACTTCCGAAAGTTGAACACGATTTTGGAAACGGACGCCTACTTCCGACGAACAGCTATATTGGTTAGGAAAAGGTCTCGATCGGGTGGCTGAAGCAAGGTTGATGATAAATCTAGATAAGAGGGAGTTCTGCTGCTCAGAAGTTGAATATCTCGTATTTATCGTCAGCAAAGATGGCTTCAAAGTGGATCCCGACAAAGTTCATTTGATCGTTTCCTACCCGGTCCGCAAAACAAACAAAAATCACGGAGGTTCCCAGGGATGGCCTCCAGGTACCGAAGGTTCAAACCGGAATTCGCGACGATAGCTGAACCACTAACACGGTTGTTCAGAACAAACGTTAAGTGACATTGGGACAATGAATGAGGGGAGGCGTTTGAAATCTTGAAACATGCCTTAACGAAAGCACAAAAATTGGCCTACCCGATTCTCAAAAACATGTTCGAGAATCCCTCTAACCTTCAAACGGATGCGAGCGCTTCCGGACTGTGTGTTGTCCTTGTCCATAGACAGGGAGACTTTGAACGGGTAATAGCATTTGCCAGTAGTATATTGACCGCAGCGGAAAGAAATTGTACCGTCACCAAGCAGGAATGGCTCGCTTTCGTTTGGGGGATCTGAAAATTTGAGGAGTATCTCTAAGGAATCTATTCTAAGATTATAACATATCACAGCAGTATCCGCTGGCTGAACACCTAACGAAACCCTACTGGTAGACTTGCGCGTTGGGGATACATCTAGAAATCATTCATAGGAAAGGTGCTCTACACCACGTCCTGGTTGCGCTATCGACATTGGCGGAAGATGAAGATGACGTCGTGGTAGCAGCCATCTCAGAGGTGACAGATTCGTTGTATACGGGACGGGTGAAAGCCGGCAAACAAAGGGCGACAGTCTTCCCGGATTGAAAAGTAGAGGATGGTAGGTTATATTAGACACCACTCCGACCCCCTAATTGCTCCCTTGGTACCTGATTTAGACTCTTGGAAGTTGGTGATCCCTGGGAGCAAAGACTGAAAGTTATGGAAGAGGCACACTCGAAGCCCCAGGCGGAACACTTGGGTATCGAGAAGACGCATAGTCAAATTGCGTTAAGATATTACTGGCCGAGGACGTATCATGACACTGTGAAATTTGTCCAACGCTGTGGCCCTTGCCAGATGTGTAAAGTTGAGAAGGCTCACCACCTGTATTCCGAAGGCGGGACTCCAGATAAGAAAACCCAAGTATGATATTTTGTATTGTTGCATTCTCGATGTTTGCTAAAGCTCTTATAGAATAAATTCTGAGGTTAGAAAAATAACACCCACGTGTTCCGACCATGGAGTTTTGCCACCTCTTATAAGTGCAGCATGTGTTTTCCTGATTACGAGTTTGTTTGCCTAAGGCTTCACACTTTTCTTGTATCTCTTCCGTATTCCTTCACACACGCCCCACACACTTACTTGGTGGTAGGAGGGGGACCTATAGTTTAAGGTGGGTTTCGAACCACCAAGAGCAACAGCCTTAAGTACTTAGAGAACCTTTTCCTCTAGAGGTACCGGTCCCACGACTCTCCTAGCTCCTAGCTAGGCTAGTTTGGAATGTAGCAAGCAGTAAATTTATAACATTCTTATGAACATTAACATTCAATTATTTTGTCAAATTAGAACGTTTTATAAGAATAAATTTATAAAGATGGTAGTGATTGATGGCCTTTGGTCTTTGTAATTCATATTATATATTTATAAATCAATCAGATCTCAAACTGTAACGGTGTTGAAACCTAAACGGGACTGAACATCTGGAGTACCTTCCTTCAGTTCAAAATCTTCGGAATAAATAATTCTTCAAGTTTTTAAAAGATTAGGTTTATTCATTTATACGATTATATGCACACAATTTCTTGATTGCTGATTAGTCGTATATAGAATATAGGGGCAGTAACAAAGAACTAAAATATCTATAAACAAAGGAATAAGGTTAATAATTAAAATATAGACGAAAAAAAACATAAGCTTTGGTAGATTATATAGCAACAGTACAATCAAACATGTGCATGGGGTCCATTGAGTAAATAAATTTAGCATCCTCATCTTTGAAGTTTCTTTCACGAACAAGGATACAAAATTTAATGTTTCATGAAAGCTTTATTAAAATCCCACTAATAAATTGTTTATTATCTACCGAACATGTATGCCTAAGTAAGGAACTTTCCCCTTCTCCATTTGTTGATTTACAAAATTTTCATTGAAAATGATAGGAAGTGATATTTTGGTGGGAGTGGATCTTTGGATAAAGCGTGGTGTAAAACGTGAATGAACCTTCAATATCTAAACAAAAGTTTCAGTTTTTAACCTTATATTTTTGAAGTTTTAAAAATTTAGTTTAATTTTCCTTTAAACTGTTATTCTTCAATCTATGGATTTTCAAAGTTTCTATTTATTTATTGCAGGCTTCGAAGTGTTTACCTTTTTTCGCATTTTTCCACTTGAATGTGAACTGAATCATGAGAAACCGATTTGAAAATCCAACTATTTTTAGGTATAAGTTTATTCTTTTCGGTTGGAAAATTTTTTATCAAATTTTTTATTGAGAACTAATTTTTTTTAGTCAACAATTCACCTTTTTCTGTTAAAAATTAATTAATTTTCTCTTCTTTGGATAAAAACGTAGGTACTCATCTAGGGAAAATTCATCATTTTCAGACCAAATTTTTTTTTCAATTTTGGCTCATTTAAAAATTGAAAGCAGTGTTGAATTGTCATTCTAAGAAGATGTTATTTTGACTCTTTATTTTTTCAATATGAGTTTTTAACAAGAAGTAAATTTTTTGCGATGATACTTGAATTTACAACCCAAAAATACGAATTTTTAATAAAAAAGTTGAATTTTCAACGGAACAGTTGCATTTTCAACTAAAAACGATGCAATTCCTACTAAAGTAGATAAATTTTTGAATTAAGAAAGACAACATTTTTGAAAAATAGTCGAATTTTTATCCAACAAAGATTTGAGATCACTTTTTAACACGAAAAAAATTGTTCAACCAAAAGTAAATCTTCTACGAAAATGGTTAAATTTTCAACCCGAAAAGACGATTTTTTAACCAAACAGTTGAATTTTCAAACAAGAATGTTGTCCTTAACAAAATTGTTGGATTTTCGACAAAGAAATATTTGAGTTGCCTTTTCAACACCAATATATAAATTTTATTCAAAAAGTTAATTTTCTAGAAAAATATTTGAATTTTCAAAAAACAAAAAATTAGAACAGGGTTATAAAATATATGAAAAATTATTATATCAGGGTTACTTCAGAAATTCGTTTTCAAAATTTCCTAATTTTTCATTTTTCAAAACAATTAATTTTAAAATACCAGAATTTTTGACTTGTGACATTTTTAACCTAGAATTTTTACGAACGAAATCAAAAAATTTCAAATTAGAATTGTTTTTGTCTAGGTTCGTTTTTCGGGAAAACGCTGTTCATGCAGAAATTTATTGGACACAAAATATATTTTACACAACGTATACTGATCATATTTTTCCTAATCCACATATATTCTACACAAAATATTTTCTACACAGAATTTAATACTGTTATATTTTTCCTACACAAAACTTTTTCTACTCAGAATGTTCCTTACACAATTCAATATTGTTTGATACTGTTATCTTTCTCCTACAACAAATGGGTTTTACACAAAATATTTCCTACACAGAATTTAATACTGTTATATTTTTGCCACACGAAACTTTTTCTACACAGAATATTTTCTACACAATTCGATATTGTGTGATACTGTTATCTTTCTCCTACAAAAATTTTTTTCTAAGCAAAATATTTTCTACGCAGAATTTGATACTGTTAAATTTTTCCTACACAAAACTTTTTCTACACAATTTAATATTGTATAATACTGTTATCTTTCTTCTACACCAAATATTTTTTACACAAAATATTTTCGACACACAATTTTATACTTTTGTATTTTTCCTACACAAAACTTTTTCTACCCAGAATATGTCCGACGCAGAATTCAATATTGTTTAACACTGTTATATTGTTCCTACACAAAATATTCTCCACAAATAATATTTCCTACACATAATCGAATAATGTTATATTTTTCCTACACAACATTTTTAAAATATTACACACAAGTTATTCTGTCCAATATTTTTCCTACACAAAATATTTTCTACCGAAAATATTTGTTACACAGAATTTAATACTGTTATATTTTTCCTACACAAAACTTTTTCTACACCTAATATTTTCTACATAATTTAATATTGTCCTAATACTGTTATCTCCCTCCGAAAACAAATATTTTCCACACAAAATATTTCCTACACAGAATTTGATACTGTTATATTTTTCCTACACAAATCTTTTTCTACTCAGAATATTCCTTATACAATTTAATATTGTTTAATACTGTTACCTTCCTCCTACAAAAAATATTTTCTACACAAAATATTTCCTACACAGAATTTAATACTTTTATATTTTTCCTACACAAAACTTTTTCTACAAAGAATATTTTCTACACAGAATATTTTCTACACAATTTAATATTGTCTAATACTGTTATCTTTCTCCTACACCAAATATTTTCTAAACAAAATATTTTCTACACATAATTAAATACTGTTATATTTTTGCTACAAAAAATATTTGCTAAGCAAAATATTTTCTACACAGAATTTGATACTGCTATATTTTTTCTACACAAAACTTTTTTTACTCAGAACATTCCTTACACAATTTAATATTATTTAATACTGTTATCTTTCTCCTACAAAAAATTTTTTCTACACAAAATATTTCCTACACAGAATTTAATACTTTTATATTTTTCCTACACAAAATTTTTTCTACACAAAATATTTCCTACACAGAATTTAATACTTTTATATTTTTCCTACACAAAACTTTTTCTACACAGAATATTTTCTACACAATTTAATATTGTTTGATACTGTGATCTTTCTCCTACAAAAAATATTTTCTGCAAAAAATATTTCCTATACAGAATTTAATACCTTTATATTCTTCCTACAAAAAACTTCTTCTACACAGAATATTTTCTACACAATTTAACATTGTCTAATACTGTTATCTTTCTCCTACATCAAATATTTTCTACACAAAGTATTTCCTACACAGAATTTAATACTTTCATATTTTTCCTACACAAAACTTTTTCTACAAAGAATATTTTCTACACAGAATATTTTCTACACAATTTAATATTGTCTAATACTGTTATCTTTCTCCTACACCAAATATTTTCTAAACAAAATATTTTCTACACATAATTAAATACCGTTATATTTTTGCTACACAAAATATTTGCTACACAAAATATTTTCTACACAGAATATTCCCTACAGCGGAATAAATAGTAATTATTTTATCCTGAATATATTCTAAAAATATTGTACAAAAGTTATTCTGTCCAATATTTTTCTTACACAAAATGTTTTTTACCGAAAATATGTATACTTTACATATGCATAATTGAATAGTAATATTTTACATAGAATTGAATAGTAATATTTTATGATGAAGACATTCTAACGTAGATCCTAGAAAGAATAATATAATTATAATTTTACTTTTAATATTGTTATTGCTACATGATAATTATTCTAAGTAAAGATATTCAGCATAGGCATATTTAACACAAAAATATCAAGCGTGAAACATATTCTGTGTATAAAATATTTTATGCAGAAAAAATATTGGATAGAATAATTTTTTTTACAGTATTTTAAAAATATTTTTAGGATAAAATACTTACTCTTTATTGCCGTGTAGGATGCATTCTGAGGAAAAAATATTTTTTGTAGGAAAAATATAACACTATTAAACAATACTTAATTTTGTGCAGAAAATATTTCGTGTAGAAAAAATCTTGTGTAAGAAAAAAAATAAAATTATTAAACAATATCGAATTCCGTGAAGGAAATAATCTGTGTAGAAGAAATTTTGTGTAGGAAAAATATAACAGTATCAAATTCTGTGTCGGAAATATTTTGTGTAGAATAAATTGGTGTAACAAACATAATTGCATGAATAATATATGATTATTTTTAATAATATTCTTCCAGAGTAATGCTAGAAAATTCCTTTTTTTCTAGGGTTTTCAACTTATCGTTCACTTTTCACTTGAAGTTAGTTGAATAATAAAAAAATTATTCAAAAAAAAATGCAAAATAATCTGTAGTTTTGCTGTGAGTTTTTAGTTCTGAACAAATAATAAGCGAACCTCAATTAGGAGTAGGTGTGAGCACTAGGGGTGTGGCTTTCAAAAGTTTTGTTTTTAAATTACAACAAGAAGTTCAGTGCAAAACGTAAAAGAAAAAATTTTGAATTGAACATATTTTGATATCAGCCCCCACTCCAGCAAAATATATTGATAAAAAAATACATAGTTTAAAATATGTTCTCTCTAATGTTTATTTGGTATTTGTTGTGGAAATGCATGGACATGAAGGAAGCCAGAACAGTAAGCCAGGACATGAATGTAAAAAAGAGAGGCTCAAATTTTTAATAGAACAAGCAAAGAATAACAACTTGTGGCAAGTTTTGATTTTTGAAAATAAGTATTCAAATTCAAATAATGCAACAGAAATATAAAAAAGTGATTATTTTTCATTAATTGTAAAAATAAAAAACCTTGAAAAAACATTATATATAGATCTTTTTTTTTTGTTATCAAGAAAAGTAATGCTAATTCAAAAAAACTTAAACGTAAATAAAAAAAATGGTGTCTTTCATATTGATAACGTTGGATCAATAAAAATCAATTTTCCGCTATCTTTATTCAAACTATGAGTAGATGATAAAATAACATGTTATGTGGCATAATTTGTTCTGTGATATACTACGACGTAGAATAGAAAATCCTTCAGCAAGAAGCTTTCACCATACACTATGAACATAGTTTTAGAATAAAATTATAAATAAATTATTATTAGATATAACTAATAAATATGCAGAAATTTAAAATGAATTGAATTGAAATAATAAATTGTATATTATTATATAAGGTTTAAAAACACTTCTTTATACTGTCAACTAGATGTTAACGTAAATTGTTTAAACAATTTATTATAAAAAATAACATCATTCACTTCCATGATTATTCAACTCACTCTAAGTGAAAAAATGAACAAAAAGTTAAAAATTTCAGTATAAACTGCAATTTTCTAGCACTATTCCATGAGAATATTATTAACAATAATAATTTATTGTTTATAATATAATTTTTCTTCAACAATGATTATATATCACCTTTCCCTTATTACAAATATAATAAAAACCATCTTTTCACTCATGGGGTTTTTCGGAACCTTATAGAATCTTCAAAAATCCCTTTAATTCATTTAAATCAGTAGAAAATTCTATTCAATCTTTGAAATTTCTGTAAAATATTTTAAGTCATCTGGAATTCTTTAAATTTATAGAAATTTATTGAAAATTCCTTCATGTCTATGAAAATGCTATAAAATATTCCAACTGCTCTGAAATCCCTTAAATTTATGGAAATTTGTTAAAAATACTTTGGTATTTTTCAAAATACTCTCAACTGTTTCGAATTCTTTGAAATCTTATTAATTTATTAACAAGTATTGACAATTTTTTTGAATATTGGAAAATGCTATAAAATGTTTTGACATCTTTTCAATCTATTAAAATCTATTGAAAATTCCTTTGAATCCTCAAAAATCCTTTGAAGTATTTTAAATCCTTTCAAAAATGCTCTGAAATATCTCAATTTCTTTGAAAACCCTTCAATTTATGGGAATTTCTTTCAAATTCTTTGGATTTTTTTAAAATGCTCTAAAATATTTCAAATCCTTTAAAATCCTAATAATTTATTAAAATCTATTGAAAATTCCATGGAATCTACGAAAATACTATAGAATATTGCAAATTCTTTGAAATTTTTTCAAATTATCAAAATCGTAATCCCTTCACATCTTAAAAGACATTTCAAAGTTTTTCGTGCTCACAGACAGACAAACATACATACATACTGAGAGACAGACAGACAGACACATTCGTAAAAACCTGTTTTTTGGGTTCAGAGGGTCTCAAAACGTGGACATTTGACAACAAATATGTGATGGCGGGGGGGGGGGGGCGGTACAATTTTACACAAATCTTTCTCTGATGAGATTGTAAAAACTAAAATGTTTCGAATACTATGAAATTATATTGATTCATTGAAATCTATTGAAAATTCCTTTGAATCTTCGAAAATCCTGTAAAATATATCAAATCTTCAAAAATGCCTTCAATTTATTTCAACCTATAGAAAATTTGATAGAATCTTCAAAAATTCTGCAAAATTTTTCAAGTCATATGAAATGCTTTCAGTCTATGGGAATTTATTGAAAATTCTTCAAATCTATAAAAATACTATAAAGTATTTCAAATTCTTTGAAATCCCTTCATTTCCTGAAAATTTCTTAAAAATTCTTTGCACCTTCTTAAAATACACTAAAATATATTTCAATTGCTTTAAAATTTCTTCAAATATATGAAAATGCTATGAAATATTTCAAATTCTTTGAAATCTTTTCAATTTATCAAAATCTATTCAAAATCCCTTCAAATCTTAAAAAAGAATTTCAAAATTTATTGTGCCTACAGACAGACATAAAGACATACATACAGGGAGACAGACAGAAACATTCGTCAAAACCTGTTTGTTGGGTTCTGGGGATATCAAATCAAATCCTAGTAATTTATTAAAATCTATTGAAAATTCCATGGAATCTACGAAAATCCCATAAAATATTGCAGATTCTTTGAAATTTTTTCAATTTATCAGAATCTATTGAAGATTCCTTAAAATCTTTGAAAATTCTCTAAAATGTTTCAAGTCCCTTGCAATTTCTTCAATTTGTTGAAATATATTCATAATCCCTTCAAATCTCGAAAAAAATTTTCAAAAGTATCGTGCTCACAGACAGACATACATACATACATTCAGACAGACAGACAGACAAATTCGTAAAAACCTGTTTTTTGGGTTCAGAGGGTCTCAAAACGTGGAAATTTGACAAAAACGATGGAGCGGGAGGGGGGGGATTTTACACAAATCTTTCTCTGATGAGAATGCAAAAACTAAAATGTTTCAAATACTTCGAAATCATATTGATGCATTGAAATCTATCGAAAATTCATATGAATCTTTGAAAATCCTCTAAAATATTTAAAATCTTCGAAAATCCCTTCAATTTATTTGAATCCATAGAAAATGTTACTGAATCTGCAAAATTTCTGTAAAATATTTCAAGTCATTTAAAATCCTTTCAATTTATGGAACTTTTTTTTTGAAAATTCCTCTAAATCTATGAAAATGCTATAAAATATTTCAAATTCTTTGAAATCCCTTCAATTAATCGAAATTTCTTTAAAATTCTTTGGAGTTTTTTAAAATACACCAAAATATTTCAAATCTTTCAAAATTCTTGTAATTTATTAAAATCTATTGAAAATTCCTTGGAATCTATGAAAATGATATAAAATATTTCAAATTCTCTGAAATTTTTTCAATTCATCAAAATCTATTGAAAATTGCTTTGAATCTTTGAAAATCCCTTCAATTTATTTGAATCTATGGAAAATTTTACCAAATCTTCAAAAATTCTGTAAAATATTTCAAGTCCTTTAAAATCCTAGTAATTTATTGAAATCTATTAGAAATTCCTTGGAATGTTTCAAAATGCTATAAAATATTTTGAATTTTTTGAAATTTTTTCAATTCATTAAAATCTATTAAAAATTCCTTCCAATGCACAGAAAACCTCTGAAGTATTTTTAATCCTTTCAATTTATTTAAATGTATAGAAAATTCCTTGGAATCCATGAAAATGCTTTACAATATTTCAAATCTTCAAAAATCCCTTTAATTCATTTAAATCTCAAGACAATTATATTGAATCTTCAAAAATTCTTTGGAGTTTTTA